>JAKUBX010000057.1:0-41889 GCA_030566975.1 Entelexis potacharoeniae
GCAACGCGCGGGCCGAGGCTCGAGCCGCGCGCGGGCGGCGCGGCGGCGGCGGGGCGCAGCTTCTGGAAGCGCTCCTCGAGCATCGCCGACTCCTGCCGCTGCTGGTACTGGCAGAGGGCGACGTACGTGGCGTAGAACTCGCTGTTCTTGCTCTTGAACTCGGGGAAGCCCGGCTCGGCCGGAATGCGCGTGAACAGCAGGCGCTTCGCGTCGCCGAGCACCTGCATGCGCTCTGCGTCCGCGCGCGCGTTGAACTGCTCGCACAGCTCCAGCGCCTGGTTCACCAATTGGTTGATTGGCTTCGTTGTTGCTGTCGACTCAGGGGTCATTCATAGGCGTCGCGAACCAGGTCGAACAGCGGGTGAGGCGCGGTCCACTATGGGGTAATGGGGTAATGTTATGCGCGGTGTAGTCAGCGCACCGCTGTGGGTGGTGCGCAGCGAGGCCGCGGGCTGAGCCATTGGCCGCCGCCGCGGCGCACTGGGGCCGCGCGGGGGCGCCGCAGGGGCTTCGCTGATAATTCCCACTAATTTAGTTACTATATCTAGAGCGCAAGCGGGGGTGGTGGGCGCCTCGCCATAAGCTGGCGATGACTGGAACCGGCGGTTCTAGCATGTTCGAGTGCTCAATGCACACTGTGCTAGCAAGGTATGCTTCGCGCTGTGTAGTCGCCGTGCTGGAAACTGCATTGTGTGCTAGGTTGGTTGAGGGGGCTTAGCTTTGGCCGGCCGACGAGGCTCTTTGAGGCAATAGGCTTGTAATGAGACACTGTACATTTGAAAAAGCTACGCAAGTAATTGAGCTATCTACTTACGTGTGTTGCCGACGCCAAGTAAATAAGACTATTGTGCCATGAATAAGAAGATTGTGCCATAGAGGGACTGTGTGCCTACGGAGCAAGACTAGGTAATGTACGCAGCCACTTAGGATACATTCGTAGCGTTTCAATTCTGCTGAACCACACTGCATTCAAGAGCCACACTAGCTATTCCTCGCATAGCACTCACTGTGTGTTATGCCATAGTAGGCAACATAGCTTGTCGCTGAAGCTTAGGTGACAAAGCGCTACACTGCCTGACGAAAAGCAGTGAAGCAGTAATTGTCAATTGCTAGTGAACGAGTGTGCGTAAAGAACTAAAGCGTCAAGCTGCGCCTAACATTATTGCATCGAAGCCCAAGTCGGAAACTACCGCGAAACTTGTGCAATCGTTAGTCTCTTCCGCCGAGACTGCTGGCGACTCATCGCCTAGATACTAGCAAGCTTGAGATCGCGGCAGCCCGCCGGCGTGCATCAAATAAACATGTAAGTGGCAGCCAATTATGTACTAAACGGTTCGCGCGCCACAGCGCGTGGTATACAATGTGTGTCTAAATGTTGGGCGCACGGGCTGCTCAGCTGGGCGTGCGGTTCCATTCAGCCGGCCGCGATGGTACGGGCCCAGATTAGCTGTCCCGGGGTGAGCAGACGCTCAGGTGAGCGTCGGGTCGAGGACGTCCCTGGCCAGGGTGTCCTTGAAGTCGGCGAAGCGCTCGCGGGGCGCAGGCTTGCCGTCGAGGCCCAATGCAACTTTGAGGCGCAGGCGGTCGCCAAGCATGTCCATCTTCTCGAGCACGTAGTCGAGGTCGGCCTTGCAGAGCGCCGAGGACATGCAGAAGCGGATGCGGCCCGTGGCGAGGTCCGTGGCCGGGTAGCCGACGACCACAATTGCGATCTTGTGCACAAGGGTGAGGCGCGACGCCAGGGCGAGCTTTGTGGGGTGGAACAGGAACAGCGGGATGACGGGCGAGTCGATGTGGCCCGAGACGACAAAGCCCATGCGCTTGAGGGCGACGCGCAGGTAGCGCGAGTTGAACGCGAGGCGGCGCAGGCGGATCTCGCCCTCGCCGGGGCGGATCTCGCCCGTGAGGGTGCGCAGCGCGGCCTGGATCTGCGCGAGCGTGGGCGGGGCCGGGGACTCGCCGTAGACGGTGCTCATGTTCGAGACGCGGAGGCGGTCGATGACGCTGCGGTCGGCGGCGACGTAGCCGCCGACAGAGCCAAAGCTCTTCGTGAACGTGCCCATGAGCACGTCGACCTCGGTGGGCGGGACGTTGAAGTAGTCGCAGATGCCGCGGCCGTGCGGGCCCATGGCGCCGATGGAGTGGGCCTCGTCCATGAACAGGTAGACGCCGTACTTGCGGCGCAGCTCGACGAGCTTCGGCAGGTTGCACATCGTGCCCTCCATGGAGTAGAGGCCCTCGAACACGACCAGGATTTTGTGCCACGGGCGGCGGCTGCGCGGCTGGCCCTGGGCGATCTGCTCGCGGATGAGGCGCTCGAGCTCGTCCATGTCGTTGTGCTTGAACACCTTGATGACGGCGCCGCTGACGCGGATGCCCGTGCGGATGGACGCGTGGTTGAGCTGGTCGCTCAGCACAAGGCAGCGCTTGTCGACGAGGTTCGCAAACAGCATGGCGTTCGTGCCGTAGCCCATGCTGAAGATCATCGACGCCTCCTTGCCGACGAACTCGGCAACAAGCTCCTCGGTGTCGAGGTGGAGCTTGTTTGTGCCGCCGGCGAAGCGCGTGCCGCCGGCAACAATGCCGAGCTCGTTCACGACGCGCTCGGCCTCGTCCGAGCACTGGCCCTCGCTCTGGGCAAAGCCGAGGTAGTTGTAGCTCGAGAGGTTGACGGTCTTGATGGGGTCGCGCTTCCAGAAGTCCTGCTCGAACTCGAAGAACGTGCCCGGAATGAACTTGCGGTCAAACACCTTGATGATGCGGCCCGGCACGCCCGTGGTCGGGCGCGCGAACATGTCGCCGAGGCGCGCCTTGAAGCGGCGCGTGTAGAACGAGTCGAAGTCCGTGAGCAGCGGCGCGTAGCCGTCGTGCTCGCGCAGCGTGCGGCGGTACTGCTTGTTGACAAAGCCGTCTATGAAGTCGAGAATGTGTCCGACGACAAGCAGCACGAGGTACAGGAAGTGCGTCTGGACCATCGTGATGTACGGCACGAGCTCCTCGGTGCGGTCCGGCTCGGGCTCGGTGAAGCGCTGCGTGTAGAGGTAGTCCTCGCTCTCGAGCGGGCCGAACTCGTCCGGGTGCAGCCGGTACGTGGCGAGCGGCTGCTTCGCGACGGCCGCGCCGTTGCGGGGGCCGCCTGCGGGCCGCGCGGCGCCGTTGGTCGCGCTAGCTTTCTTCCGAGACGCTGCCATCGCACTTCTCACCGCAGAATCGTCGGGGCTGACTCGGCAGGGCTGAAGCGTCAAGGCTGAATCCGGAGACCTCGCGTTACTCAGCGGCGACGCGTTAGGAGCCGGCCCGGCGAGGAGGCAGGGCAGGGGCTAAGAGCCGGCGGCCGCGTGATAAGCGACAAAAACAAACGCGCTCGAGCCAGCGCGCCATGCGAACGTGAACGCGCCACGCGACCGCGCCGTGCAAACGCGCGGCCAGTGCACGGCCAGTACGCTCGCCTGCGTGCCACTAAATAGGATCTTAAAGTTAATTTTTACAGACAGCTCCTTTCAAGTATGCGTTTGTTATTGCCTAGGATAGGCGAGCAGGAGTTGAAACATAACACTTTTAATGCGTAACTAAATCCAGCGCTTAATCTAATCGCCACCCGTCGTTCAGCTGAAGAACAGCTGCCTCTGGTCAGTAAAAGTGAATGCGATATCGATTAGGCAGGAGTTGAAACATAACAAGTTCCACTGAGTAGGCCAGTAGGGATACTAAATATATTCGCCGCCCATCGTGCAGCATAGGCGAGCGATCACAATTGAAGAACGGCTGTCTGCGCAGCAGACTGTAAATGACGCTAGGAAACAAAATTGAGTAATTTACCTAAATTTACGGCGTGAAGTTTCGTGGCCACGCCTGTGCGCAATGCGCACCGTATGCATGTGGCGGGCGGCACATCTGCGACCTCGTCGTTGCAACCTCCGTTAGCTCACAGCGAAACAACCTTGTCGCACACAGGAATCTCCTCGGCAACGTGGCCCACCACGAGCACCGTGCCGTCGTACTCGTCGAGCACGTCGAACGCCGTCGCGATCTGCGCGGGGCCGAGCGTCGAGAACGCCTCGTCGAGAATAAGCAGGCGCGGGCTCTTCACGAGCGCGCGCGCAAACAGCACGAGCTTCTGCTCGGCCAGCGGCAGGTCGCCGAACCGCGCGTCGCTCGCCAGATCGAGCCCGAGCCGCGCAGCCACGCGCTCGACGGCAGCCTCCTGCTCGGCGCTGAGCCGCGCCGGCGGCGTCATTGTGTGGCCAACGCCCGTGCTGATGGCGCGCCGCACCGTGAGGTGCCGCGGGAAGATCGCGTGGATCTCGGGCGACGTGTGCCCGATGTCGCGGTTGATCCCGAAGTACGACTGGCGGCCCACGGCGCGCGGCTCGCCGAACAGCACGACGCGCTCGTTCCAGCTCTGCGGGTGGTCTGCCGTGAGCAGCGCCAGCAGCGTCGACTTGCCCGAGCCGTTCGGGCCCTGGACGTGCACGCGCTCGCCCTCGTTCACGCGCAGATTCAGGTCCTCGAACAGCGGCTTCTCCGCGTTCTTGTAGGCGACCGTGAGCCCGCGCAGCTCGACGGCAGGCCGCTCGCTCCTCTGGCCGCGGCGCCGCGCCGTCTGCGCGTCCGCGCGCTGCTGCTCGGCCTGCCGCGCGTCCTTCGCGCTCTCCTGCACGCGCGACAGCGCCTCGGGGCCCTCGAACACGCCGCCCGCACTGGCAAACAGCACCTGCTTGGTCCACTGCGGCGGCGTCTCGCCCGCGCGCAGGCCGACAACGACCGGCACACGCAGCGCAGCAAGAATATCGCTGAACATCGAGCGGTTCGCCGCGTCCAAGCCCAAAAACGGCTCGTCCATCACAAGCAGCCGCGGGTTCTTGAGCAGCGCCAGCGCCAGCTGCGCGCGCCGGCTCTGCCCGTTGCTCAGCCCCACAACCCAATTGTCGAGCAGCGGCTCGAGATTGAGCTGTTGGGCCACGCGCAGCACGTCGTCGCCGCGCGCGCCGGGCGCGCGCGCGTGCAGAAAGCTGCGCAGGCTCGCGTCGTGCTCGTCGCGGAACGACTCGTAGCGCGCGCCCACAAACGGCGCGTGCGCGCTCGACGACGACGACTGCCCGAACGACACAAACTGCACCGCCTGCGACGGCCACATATCGTGCCCGAACGCGGGCCACGAAATGCGCTTCGCCGGATCGGGCACCTTGCCGGCAACGATCTCGAGCAGCCGGCGCTTCTCGGGGCCAAACACGGCCGTGCGCGCGCTCGTGCCGATTTCAAACGAAAACGGCTGCTTGAACACCGACAGCACGGCGTCCTTTGCGCGGAACACTACGGTCATGGTCGTCAACCTTGCGGTACCGGAGTGAGTCAGGGCAGGGTTCCGGGCGCGCCGAAACCGCCGCAATCAACCGGCGACATGTGCCGGCCAGCGCGGGTTGCGGGCTGCTAATTTCGCCACAGTGCCTTTTTTATGTGGCATTTATAGGCCGCTTTGGCGTTGCTGGAATTGCGTGTATAAATAAGTTACGAGCCTGCGGTTTGCGCCGGCCTAGATTGCGTTACATTGCCAAGTGTAGTACCGTGCCGAGCCATTAGCTGTTGCGCGACTAACTGCTGTAAAGATGCTGAGGTGAATGTTTGCGCATGGCTGCCGAGTCTCAATTGCTGGCCTCTCTGCTGCTAATGCTGTGCCACGCCTAACGCTGGCAAACACTAACGCCGGTAAACACTAACGTCGGTAAACATTGACGCTGATAAACACTAACGTCGGTAAACACTAACGCCGGTAAACACTAACGCCGGTAAACACTAACGCCGGTAAACACTAACGGTGGTAAACACTAACGTCGGTAAACACTAACGGTGGTAAACACTAACGCCGGTAAACACTAACGTCGGTAAACATTGACGCTGGTAAACACTAACGTCGGTAAACACTAACGTCGGTAAACACTAACGTCGGTAAACGCCGGTAAACACTAACGCTGGTACACACTAACGCTGGTACACACTAACGCTGGTACACACTAACGCCGGTAAACACTAACGCTGTGCATGCTTTTCATCAATGCGCTGTTCCGTTTCTGATGCTGATGGTCCATTAGTTCATAACAAGCTCCGGTGGGTACTCAGGGCTTTCCCAGTACCGCAGCGGCACGGCGCTCCACTCCGCCTCGGGCAGCGCGTACGTGTCCGACGTCTCGACCGGCGGCGTGAAGTACGGCGCGTACTCCTCCTGCAGCGCCTTCTCCGACGCCTCCACAAACGCCGGCGCCTGAGGCGTCCCGCCGCTGCTCAGATACTTCGAGTACAGCAGCTCGAGCTCGTCGATCAGCGGCGCGCTCGGCGTGCTCGCCCGCGACTCGTCCTGCGAGTCCAGCCGCTCGCTGTGCAGGTCCTTCGCGCGCCGCGGCTTCTTTCCGTGGACCTCAAACGGGCTCAGCTGCTTCGTGTACTTGTCCGTCGAGTTCATCTTCGCCAGAAACAGCGACGACAGCGTCGTCAGCTGCCCGTCGTCGCTGCACCGCGCCACAAACGAGTCCAGCTTGTCCGTGCTCGCCGCTGTCGGCAGCGGCTCCAGGTGCCGCGGCTCGTACCACTGCCGGTAGCTACGCTTGCGCTCGTCCGGCGTCGAGTTGTGCAGATAGTAGTCCGTAGACAGGTCCCACAGATTCGTGCCCTCCGTATACTGGTAGTTGCCCAGAAACACGTTGATTGCGTCCTGCCGCTGCGCGTCCATGAACGAGTTCGAGTAGAACCGCCGCAGGCTCTCGATGATGTCGCGCGAGTGCGACGACCACTGGTTGATCCGCCGGTACGTCTCCACAGTGTTCACAAGATTCGACCCGCCGTACTGCAGCGCCAGCGTGTCGCCGTGGTCGTGGTACATCTCCGTGAGCAGGTCAATCACGTCTGTGTCGTAGTCAACCTTCGGCCGGTCAATGATCCCCAGCGCATGCAGCTGGTACCCAAGCGCGTACTTCGCAATAACGGACTGCGCCGCGTTCGTGCGGTCGAGGCAGTCGATGCAGTTCGTGCGGCACACGCCCTTCTGCATCGTCACGCCCGGCTGGAACAGCGACGTCTGCTCAAGCGTCATCTGCGCATACTTGCCAAGGTAGTCCATGACCTCGGACGACCGCGACTTTGCCGCACGGCTCATGTCCCAGTGCGTGTACTCGATGACGCCGCCGGCCAGACTCAGGCCCTGGCCCGCGGGCGCGGCGTGCTGGTTTGCCGGGTCGACGCGCTCGAGGCCATGGCTGCGCGTCGCGAGGTTCGCGCTGATGCCGCTGCGGCTCTGCGGAAGAAACTGGTTCAGGTACCGGATGCACGCCTCGAACTCGCGCGACAGCATCGACTCGCGCGGCCGCCGCTCGCGCGTCTTCACAAGGTTCAGCACGCGGATCGGATAGCTATAGCGCGCGAACATGCGGTCAAAATGCTTGGCGGCCGCCGCGTAGTACGGGTCAACAGCATCGAGCCGGATCGGCGGCTTCGGCGACATGTTGTTGCTCATCTGCGACCACGACACGCAGATCGAGCCGCGGTGCTGCACGTACGACGTGTACCTATTCGAGAACCCGGAGTACAGCTGGTTCGACACAATCTGCTCGGTCTCGACCTCGTTCGCCGGGTACCCCTGGTTGTTCACGCCGCGCTTGTAGAAGCGCGCGCCGGCAAAGTGGTGGCTGCGCCGCGCAATCAGCGTGATGTAGATGCTGTTCCCAAACACAGAGATCTTCGCCTGGTCAATGAACCCGTGCACGACGTCGAGGAACCAGCCCCGGCGCAGATTCTGCTCCGTGCGCACAACGCTCGGGTTCTCCAGCGGCGCCAGCAGGTGCGAGTTCCACACAAACATCGACGCGGCGGCAGGGATCGCGTCGCTCAGATTCGTCTGCAGCGTGTTTGTGAGGTCGTACGTCGGGCTGAAATAGAACGTCTTGGCAAGATCAAGCGAGTGGAACGTCGACGCAAGCCGCGCCTCGGCGCTGCGCCGGTCCGGAAACTCGTACTGCGACGAGTGCACAAGCGGCACGAGCTTCGTCTCGTCGATGTGGTAGATCTGGTTGCCGCCAAGCAGCGCCACAACCGAGCACTTCGTGATCATGCACAAATAGTAGCAGCTCGTGAAGCGCACGATGCCAAACAGGCCCCAGCACGACGGCCCGCGCTGGCGAAACTCGTCGTCGTTTGCGTGCGCGGCGGCGCGCTGCTCGTCGATCCACGCATCAATTCCGGCGCGCGAGTGGGTTTGTGGCAGCTCCTGCACGTCGAACGCAGGCTCGGGCCGCGCGTGGTCCGGCACAAGCTCGAGAACGCGGAACTCGGACTCGTCCGCGGTCTGCCCGATGATCCAGAACCCGCGCCGCGACTCGAAGAGCGAGAACTTCGCGAGCTTTGCCTTGTGCTCGCATTTCACGGCCATTGGCGGCTGTGCGGGGTTTTCAGAGGCCGTGTTTACTTTACTGCCTGCCTATTGTTGTGGCGGGGTGCAGTGCTTACACAGCGGGATTAACTGGAGTTGCCTCGATTGCAGTTTCCGGGCTGTTTAAATTTATAGCTCTGTGCCGCTAGAATATATGGAGGAAAAAGTCCAAGTTGTAGAGGAAAAGGAGTTTAGCTGTTAGTAGTGGTCATTGTGATAATTGTGCGCGCTACCATTATCTACGTAGGGTAGGCACATCGATATATGTTGAGAAGGGTTATTGGGTACTGTCTCAAAGCGGCTGAGGCCTTAAAACTCATATTTTCGGCGGTTATTGGCAGTGCGGAATTCTGAGTAGGAACCTCGCGACTCAATGACGCGCTAACGCAGTCTTTATTCAAGCACCTCATGTAATATCTATTGAGCACCTAATAGCACTAGATGCACGGAGTCGAGTGAGCATTGGCGTAAAACATAAAATGGCACTGGCATAATAAGGCTTAGAAAGGAAGTGACTTAAAAAGCCATTGTCAATTGGGCACAGGGCGTAAAAATTCAACTTCCGTGCAAAAACACAACATGGCCCGGATTTGAACCGGAAGCTAGTCGTCCATTGCCTTAGCCACAACTCGGTATGCCCTTTACCCACCAGCGAAGCTGGTCCGGACTCGAACCGGAATCTAGTTGTCCGCAGCCTTGGCCTCGACTCGGTTTGCCGTTAACCCACCTATGTGTGCCTAGCAGTACAAATCTGGTCCGGATTCGAACCGGAATCTAGTCGACCAGCCCTACGGGCTCGACTCGGCTTACCTCTGGCCCACCAGTTTCTTGTACTGAACACGTCCATTTACCACTAATACACAACGCGACGTTTTTAAGGCCCAAGTAAGAAAAAGATTTTGCTGAACATTCTGGCCCGGAGTCGAACCGAGACCTAGTCGACCTTCGCCTTACGGCGCCGACTCAGTTTGCCGCTAACCCACCAGATATTTGTTCTTATCAGTACGTACTCATGATAATATAGGAAGTGGTGTAGAAACGTGCAAAAAGCACCATCTCCTGCTCCACGACAGCTAAAAATTGCGTTCAATTAGTATAACATAATTTACGGAACTACCTGTGGAGATTTACTAGTCTAGCGCGCCGCCATTGACCTCCTACACGGACCCGGTTGTTATTCAACGCAACGCGCGACAGGACAAGCCGCGGAGAAAACGAGAATCTAAATCAAAAAAGGCTGCCGTCCGCGGCGCGTCCCCGCGCATTGCCGCAGTAGGAAAGCACGGGCCTGAGCCCGCGCGGGTTTATCGGGCCATTACGGGTTAGGGCCGCAGCCACCCGGGCCGGCGCCCAAGGCCTGGCGCGTTCCCTGCCCTCCTTCCACCACGTAGCAAGCGAGCGCGGATGGACGAGAAGTACGACGTAATTGTGCTGGGGACGGGCCTGACGGAGTGCATTCTGTCGGGCCTGCTGTCTGTGGAGGGCAAGAAGGTGCTGCACATCGACCGGCAGGACCACTACGGCGGCGAGTCGGCGAGCCTTGTGCTGTCGCAGCTGTACAAGAAGTTCCGGCCGAAGGGCAGCGTGCCTGAGGGGATGGGCCGCGACCGCGACTGGAACGTGGACCTGATTCCGAAGTTTCTGATGGCGAGCGGCGAGCTCGTGAACATTCTTGTGCACACGAACGTGACGCGCAACCTGCAGTTCAAGCAGATCGGCGGCTCGTACGTGTTCCGCGACGCGCGCATTGCGAAGGTGCCTGCGACGGAGATGGAGGCGCTGAAGTCGTCGCTCATGGGCTTCTTTGAGAAGCGGCGCATGAAGAAGTTTCTGGAGTTTGTTGCGCAGTACAACGACAAGGAGCCGACGACGCACCAGGGCCTCGACCTCGACAAGAACACGATGAAGGACGTGTACGCGAAGTTCGGGCTCGACGCGGGCACGCAGGAGTTTGTGGGCCACGCGATGGCGCTGTGGCCGACCGAGGAGTACCTGAAGCAGCCCGCGCGCGAGTCGATCGAGCGCGTGCGCCTCTACGCGCAGAGCGTGCAGCGCTACGGCAAGAGCCCCTACATCTACCCGATGTACGGGCTGGGCGAGCTGCCGCAGGCGTTTGCGCGGCTGTCGGCCGTGTACGGCGGCACGTACATGCTGGACAAGCCGATCGACGAGATTGTGTACGACGACGCCGGCAAGGTGCGCGGCGTGCGCAGCGGCGAGGAGGTCGCCGAGGCGCCGATGGTGATTGGCGACCCGACGTACTTCCCCGAGAAGGTGCGCAAGACCGGCCAGCGCGTGATCCGGGCGATGTGCATTCTGAACCACCCCGTGCCGAACACGGGCGACGCGGACTCGGCGCAGATCATCATTCCGCAGGGCCAGGTCGGGCGCAAGAACGACATCTACATTGCCGTTGTGTCGTCGACGCACGCCGTGTGCCCGAAGGGATACTGGCTGGCGATCATCTCGACGGTGATCGAGACGGACAACCCGCACGTCGAGATCGACGCGGCGTTCCGGCTGATTGGCCCGCGCGTCGACACGCTGATGGGCATTGCCGAGGTGTACGAGCCGATAGAGGACGGCACGAAGGACAACGTGTACATCTCGAAGAGCTACGATGCGACGTCGCACTTCGAGTCGACGACGGACGACGTGAAGGACATCTACTTCCGGCTGAGCGGGAAGCCGCTGGTTGTGGAGAAGCGGGAGATTCCCGAGGAGGAGGAGATGTAACGGTCTTCACAGGTAGGTCTTTACGGGTAGGTCTTTACGGGTAGGTTCTTACAGGTAGGTAGCACATTACTATGCATATAGCGCAGGACTTTGCGGGAGGCCCATCGCGGGAGGCCCATCGCGGGAGGTTTATTGAAGGACGGCCTATCGAAGGACGGCCCATTGAAGGACGGCCCATTGAAGGACGGCCCATTGAAGGACGGCCCATTGAAGGATAACACGCCAAGCGGTAGACGAGCCCATCAGAAAGAGCCCATAAAGAAGATGGCATTAGGAAGAGCCCATTAGAGGCCCCGAAGTGGTAGGATGTGGCAGTACCAGCGAAGTGTTGTCTCCGAATCGCTGTCTCTGCGTTCGCTTATCTACAGGCATATTTAGGGTATTAACGTAGCACGAGCGAATGGCTTGCATAACTCAACATGAGCTGGGGTGCTCTCGTTTATAGCGCACGCATATCTGCGGCCAATTGAGCGCAGCGCTCTCCCCTGGAAGGCGCGGCTACTCAATGGCATACTCCTCGTACGCAAACGGCGCGTCGTCGCCGAACTTGTACGCAATAACCGTGCTGTTCGAGACGCCGAGGCTCTGCAGCGAGTCCGTGCTGTGCGTGATGTCGCGGAACTCGCCCGGCGCCGTCTCGATGCCGAGGCGCAGGCTGGCGACGTCGTCCTGCGACGCGCGCTGCGACGCCACAAGCACCTCGGCGAGCTCTGCGACCACGGCCGGGACCGCCGTCGCGGGCTGCTCGGCAAGCACGACCGTGTCGTGGCGGCAGCGGAAGTGGGTTGTCGGCATTGGCCAGAGGATCGGCGACAGTCGGATCGGCAACAGTCGGAACGGCAACAGTCAGCAGGGAAATTTCACCCACGAGCCGGGGAAGTGGAAATTTCGTAGAGATCGTGGACCGGCACGGTGCGGCGCAGCGGGTCAGATGCTTCAGCATTTACAGCGTTTCGAATTATCTTTTTACTTAACTTAAGGTGCCTAGTTCACAAGCGTGGAGGCGGTGGCGGAGTCGTACTTCCAGGTGGGGGGCAGCACGCCGGCCTGGCGGTAGTAGCGCGTGAGGCGGTGGATACGCGACTCGACGAGAATGAGGCGGAACTTGGTGTCCTTGTCCTTTCGGTTGCGCTCGAGGTGCTTGCGCATGTTGACGGCCTTCTTGATGAGGTGGTAGAGGTCCTCCGGGATCTCGGGGGCCAGGCCGTTGGATTTGAGGATGCGGAGAATCTTGTTGCCCGTGGCGAACTTGACCAGCGGCACGCCGTGCGAGTCGCGCAGAATGACGCCGATGGACGACGGGGTCAGACCCTTGCGCGCGTACTTAATGATCTGCTCCTCGACCTCCTCGACCGACAGCTTGAACCAGCTGGGAGTCTTGCGCGAGTAGGGGATCGCCGACTTGGCGATACCCTTGCCAGTGCTGTGCATGCGACCCATTTTCGACGTAACTTAAGATGTGTGTCGAGTTGACTTTCACCACTTCAAGGCGGACGATGTGTGCAAGACCAACTCCCACCCGGAGTGCCCTCTCGTCACGTGCGCGAACATTCTTTCGCGGGCTTGGGCGCGTGGGTCACTGGTTGGGACGTTCGCGTCCCTGGCCCGCGGGCTGACTCAGATGCCCTAAGTCCTGGCGCCGGCGCGCAAGGTCCTGGCAGGTTCATCACGGCGTAAACTATAGATCTATCGAGCATTAAAGGTCGAGCATTAGAGGGCGCTGCTCGGCGCGGCGGCGCGCGGCGCGCGCAGCGAGTCGGCGCTTGGTGTGCGGGGCTCCGAAACGGGTGCGGCGGCAGGGGCGCGCGCGGTAGACGCAGCAGACGCAGAAGCAGCCGGCGCAGACGCAGCCGGCGCGGTGGTGGCGGCGGCACTGATTTTGTGGCGCAGCGCCGCGCCCTTCTGCGCAAGCTCGCGGCCGAGCGCCTCGATCTCCGTCTCCAGCGCGCGCAGCTGCGCAATGTACTCCTGTTTGGACATGGATTTGTGGCTGCAGGAGGTGCGTCGTGTGGCGGCTTATGTCGCGATAACACCCTTGCCCTTGAGAACGGACACATGCGAGCGCGAGCAGGTCAACTGCGAAATTGCCAGCGCCTGACTAGCACGTCAAGTGCATTCACGTCAAGCGCATTAACCGCAATTGCTTTAGCCAATTGCTTCAGCGCATGAATTGATTCAGCGCGGCTTGCTTCAGCACGTCAAACGTCAAATGCATTAATGACATTTGCATTAGCACGTCAATTGCTTCAGCGGGGCTTGCTTCAGCATTCCAAGTGCTCTAACACGGCAATTGCAGCACGGTAATTGCATTGACGCCAATTACATCAACGCCAAATTCACTAGCACAATTCACTAGCAAAATTCACTAGCAAAATTCACTAGCACAATGCACTAGCACAATTCACTAGCGTCAATTCATGTATTGAGAGGGCGCTGCTTCATCGCTGGTGCTAAGCACTCGGGACGCGCGGCGGACGCAGCTTGATCTCAACCCCCAGCTCCTGCAGCACCAGCGCAATGATCTTCCCCAGCAGCGCAAACAGCTTCCCCGACAGCGGCAGCCGCCGCACAAGATGCGGCCGCGCCACAAACACGCGCACAATCACAAGAATGGCAAGCACCCACGCCGAGTCGACGGCGACGCGCTGCGCCAGGGCGCCGAGCCCGTGGCCCGCGCGCTGCAGGACGCGGCCCAGCGCGCGCGCAAGCGCGCCCAGCACGCCGCCGGGCTCGCCGGGCTCGCCGGGCGCGTCCGGCGCGCGGTACGCGTACGCCGGGTCCGTGATGCTGCTGCCAAGCTCAATGGCGCCCGGCACTACGTGCGGATACGACGTTTGGATCTTCTCGACGAACTGGTCCGCCTGCATCTCGGAGCGGTCGCGCTCGCTGAGCCCGAACTCCGAGTACGCGCCGGGCCGCATGATGGGCGGCGCCGGCGTGCGCAGAAACTGGCTGAAGCTCGAGTTCACGCTGCCGACCGAGAGCCGCCGGCGCGGCGCCGCGTCGGCGGCGAGATCGACCTTCTGCGCCGCGGCGTAGCTGTCCTCGAGCTCGGCCCAGCTCGCCGGCAGCGGCGCGCCGGGCGCCTCGGCCCGCAGCTCGCGCATCGTCTCCAGCAGGTACCCGACGTAGCGCAGCTTGGCCTCGCGCTTGCTCAGGCCCTCCTGCCGCTTCCACGCGTCCCACTTGCGCTGGTTTGCGGCGGCCTGCGCGTCGGCGCCGGCGGGCCTCGGCATGATGCCGGTCACGTCGCCCTCCGTCGCCTGCTTGTACAGGCCGTAGAGCTGCGCCTTGCGCTCGACCGGCGGCCGGCCAATCGCGTTCGGCCCGCGCGACACCGTCTTGATTGTCGTGATCGCCTTCACAAACGCCTGGTCAATTGCCGACATTCGACCAAAGCGGCGCTGGCAGGTGTGGAGCTGCCTCCGCCAGTCAGCGGCGCATAAGCGGCTGAACTAAGCTGTGGGGTACGGCCGGTCCGCGGGCCCGCGCGCGTCGCGGCCGGCTGCGCGCTCAATTGCGCGCGTGCGGAGGCAGATTCGGGTCTGTTTGCGAGTGCGCGCGGTTTGGGCTGCGCATGGAGCGCGGTCGTGGCGGCGCTGGCGTTGCGCTGGCGTTGCGCTGCTCCCCGCGCTGCTACGGCCCCCAGTTTGCCCACTGGCCTCCTACTAAGTGCCCCTGTATATGCGCGCGTTTGCGCCTACTTCCCCCCTTTCGGGGGCCGCCCTCGTGTCTGGTGTTGGCGCCGCGCCCGGCGGTGCGCTCGTATCTGCATGTGCATGCATGTGGTGTGGACCTCCCAAGGGCTAGGTCGGCCTAGTAATTTTTCAGACCGCACCGCCCTTGAGTCATTCCTCCCCAATGGCGTGGCTGCTAAAGGTTTCTGAGCTGGCCGAGCTTGCGCAGGGCGCCGTCATTGGCGCCCTGCTGTATACGCTCGCCGACCCCATTGATGCTGTCATTGCCGCCGTCACGGCCGCGCCCTCCGACGTGGTTGTTGACGGCGTTTCTGCGCCCGACGACGCCGTCGCGCTCCTCAACGCCGGCGCGCGCGCGCTGCTTGTGGACGCGGCTGCGTTTGCCGCGCTCGTGGCGGCCGGCGTGCCGGCCGAGCGGCTGCTTGTTTCGGGCAAGCTCGAGGCGGCCGCCGGCGGTGTAGTTGCGAGCGACGCCGAGTACGACGCGCTGACGGCGGCGTCGAACAAGGCGCTCGCCGAGACGCAGCGCCACGTGCCGGTGTTCCGCGTCGCGGCGTCCGAGCAGGCGCTCGTCGCGGGCTTCACGGCCGAGCTCAGCAGCGACCGCCACGACGGGCTGTTCACGACGATCGTCACGACGCCGCGCCACCGCGTGCTCGGCGTGTGCTTCTCGTCGGCCGAGAGCATTGCCGAGGCCGTGCGCACGCGCACAGGCGTCTACCAGAGCCGCAAGCGCGGCCTGTGGTACAAGGGCGCGACGTCCGGCGCCGTGCAGCGCCTGCGCAGCATTGCCGCCGACTGCGACACCGACGCGCTCGAGTTTGTTGTCGAGCAGACGGCGCCCGGCTTCTGCCACAACAACACGCTGTCGTGCTTCGGCCTCGGCGAGGCCACGGGCCTCGACCGCCTCGAGCAGACCGTTGCATCGCGCGTCGCCGACGCGCCCACGGGCTCCTACACGGCGCGCCTGCTGTCTGAGCCGGGCCTGCTCGACGCCAAGATCAAGGAGGAGGCCGACGAGCTGTGCGAGGCCGAGGCGCGCGACGAAGTGGCGTGGGAGGCCGCCGACCTGCTCTACTTCATGAGCGTCAAGCTCGCGAAGCACGGCATGACGTTCGCCGATGTCGAGGCAAACCTCGACCGCAAGAGCCTGAAGGTGACGCGCCGCAAGGGCGACGCGAAGCCCAAGTACGTGCAACCGCAGAAGAGCGTGGCAGAGGTCGCGAAGGAGGCGCCGGCCGCGAGCCAGGCTGCCGCCGCGAAGAAGGAGGCACCGGCCGCGCAGCCCACGGGCGACATCCAGCCCACGGGCGACATCCAGTCCACGGGCGACATCCACATGCAGGTTGTGGAGGCCGCCGACCAGGCTGCCGTTGCCTCTGCGCTGCGCCGGCCCGCGCAGTCGTCGAACGCGTTCGAGCTCGCGCGCCCGATCATCGAGCGCGTGCGCACGGACGGCGACGCCGCGCTGCTCGAGCTCACGGCGAAGTTCGACAAGGCGCAGCTCGCGTCGCCCGTGCTCAACGCGCCGTTCGCCCCCGAGCTCATGGCCATCGAGCCCGAGCTCAAGCACAGCATCGACCTCGCGTGCAGCAACATCGCGAAGTTCCACGCCGCGCAGCTCTCCGAGCCGCTTGTCGTCGAGACCGCGCCAGGCGTCGTATGTAGCCGGTTCTCGCGCGCAATCGCGCGCGTCGGCCTCTACGTGCCGGGCGGCACCGCGATTCTGCCGTCGACGGCGATCCACCTCGGCGTGCCCGCGCAGGTCGCCGGCTGCAAGCACATCTCCGTCGCGACACCACCGCGCGCCGACGGCACGCCGAGTCCCGAGGTCGTGTACGTCGCGCACAAGATCGGCGCGGCGCAGATCGTGCTGGCCGGCGGCGCGCAGGCCGTCGCGGCCATGGCGTACGGCACGGCCGCCGTGACGAAGGTCGACAAGATCCTGGGCCCGGGCAACCAGTTTGTGACGGCGGCCAAGATGATCTGCTCGACGGACGTGAACGCGCAGGTCAGCATCGACATGCCCGCCGGTCCCAGCGAGGTGCTCGTTGTCGCCGACACGCAGGCCAACAAGCGGTTTGTTGCGTCGGACCTGCTCTCGCAGGCCGAGCACGGCGCCGACTCGCAGGTCGTGCTCATTGCCATTGGCTGGACGCAGGCCGACGTTGCCGCGCTGCAGGCCGAGCTGCACAAGCAGGCGCTGGCGCTGCCGCGGTGCGACGTCGTGCGCAAGAGCATTGCGCACTCGTCGATCATTGTTGTCGGCAGCCGCGCCGAGGCGGTCGCGCTGTCGAACCAGTACGCGCCGGAGCACCTCATTCTGCAGACGGAGAATGCGGCGGCGCTGGTCAAGGACGTCGACAACGCGGGCTCCGTGTTTGTGGGCGCGCTGTCGCCCGAGTCGTGCGGCGACTACACGTCCGGCACGAACCACACGCTGCCGACGTACGGCTTTGCGAACCAGTACTCGGGCGTGAACACGGGCAGCTACCTGAAGTACATCACGAGCCAGGAGCTGTCCGAGGAGGGTCTGGCGAACATCGGCCGCGCGACGGTGACGCTGGCCGAGTGCGAGGGCCTGCGCGCGCACGCAAACGCCGTGCGCGTGCGCCTCGGCGAGCTGTAGTACTCTGTACATAACGCTAACTGATAATGCTTATATTGGCGGCCGAGTGCGTGCGCTGCCGGTGCTCACGCCGCCTAGGCTAACGCTCTTGAACCTTTGTTTGCCTGCATTTGAACCTGTATTTGTAGCTTTTTCTTTCGCGCTTCGAAGGTCTGTTTGCGCGAAGTAGTAAAGCAGCGACGCTACTAGTTTTGCTTCCGCTACGAGCGACGCACACCAACTGCACGTTGGGTTGATGCCTCTAGCCGCCGCTTCTAATTCAATCTGTACCAACTTAATCTACTATCATCTAGTCGTTCATGCTACATAATGTTACTACTCCACTGCTCCACGGCTAGACGAGGCGCGTGTCTCTACCAAATCACTCCGCCCCCAAATTCAGCACCGCACTGATTTAGTGTTTTATTCCACGCCTGCATCTCCAACGCCACAATGCGCACGAACTTCCCTTCGCTTGTTTGTGCCGCTTAACTGCATGGTTGTGCGTTATTACTCTGCGGTTGACCCTAGGTCCGAGGGTTGCACCCGCGGTTTTGCAAGCGGATCGAGTGCACCGGCGAACGAAATGTCCGGCATAGACGAGCTGCCCGAGCCGTCGGACGTGTCGAGCGAGAACCTGTCGGCGTACTCGAGCGACGACGAGGAGACGCGCCACCGCGCCGCCGCGCACGTCAACATCATGGACCTGCCGAGCATCGACAACAATGCCACGCGCGGCGAGCGCGAGCTGCCGGACCTCGCGCCGCTGCGCGCGAAAATCCCGTTCCCGGCCGAGCTCGACGGCCTCAACGAGGCCCAGCTCGCGCAGGTCGTGCAGTGGGCGCAGGACGTCGGCGCGCACCTGCAGAGCGTTTTGGCCGAGCTCGAAAAGGACCACGAGGCCGAGTGGCTGGCCAAGGAGCAGCTGCTGAACAAGCTGCTCGAGGCGTCCATTGGCGACCGCCAGCCGCCGGTGTAGCCACTCTATTTATTCTGCACGCGAGAGCCCTGCAGCTTCACTCAACACTGCGCTGGTAGCTCGTGATTTCTCAACACTGCGCGGATAGAAGTTGTTCACCGCTTCATTGCTCAGTGCTTGCTTAACCAGGCTTCTGGTTGTAGTTTAGCTCTTATAACTACCTGTCACCCAATTAACAGTGCTCTATTGACATTTAACACGGGCTCTTGACGTACACCCAGAAACCTGAGTGCGCCTTTGAAACCCGAAAATTGATGTCTATGCGTGCGCATTTCACTTCATTCGCGCGAGCTCCGGACGTCTCATACTTGGTGTCCATAATTGCGTAAGTTTTATTAGGCTAATGCGCTAGCTTATTTTCGGATGTTCTTTTTCACAAACTCCTCGACCTTGTCCCAGTCGTCCGTCGGCAGCTGCGTCAGGCTCATGTGGAAGTAGTCCTTGATTGCCGACAGGACCTCGAAGCTCTCGCGGCTGTCAACAAAGCTCACGGCCACGCCGACCTGGCCAAACCGGCCCGTGCGGCCAATGCGGTGCAGGTACGTCGACGGGTCGGGCTGGCCGTTGCCCGTCGTGGGCAGGTCGTAGTTCACGACCATCGACACCGTCGGAATGTCGATGCCGCGCGCAAGCACGTTGGTCGTGATGAGGACCTTCGACGCGCCGCTGCGGAAGTCGTCGATGCGCTGGTCGCGCTCGGCCGGCTCCTGGTCGCCGTGCAGCAGCGACACCTGGTGCCCGAACTCGGTCATGCGGCGCTGCAGATCGACGGCCGTCGCGCGCTTCGCCACAAAGATGATCGAGCTGCCGATCGTCAGCAGGCCGTACAGGTGCTTCAGCGCGTTGAACTTGTCGTCGTCGTTCTCGCAGTCCATGTAGATCTGCTTGATGGCGTCGACGTTCAGCTCCGTGTGCTTGAGCCGCAGCTCGTTTGCGTCGGGGCACACCTTCTGCGCGAACTCGTAGACCTCGTCCGGGAACGTCGCGGAGAACAGCACGAGCTGCGCCTGCTTCGGCAGCATGCGCGTGATGCGCAGCGACGTCGGGCCCATGCCGCTCGTCTCCAGCATGTTGTCGGCCTCGTCGAGCACAAACACCTGCAGCTTCGACACGTCGACGCGCTTGCGCTTCACAAGGTCCTGGATCTTGCCGGGCGTGCCGACAATGATCTGCGCCAGCACGGGCTCTTTGCCCTCGAGGTGGCCTGGCACGGCGAGCTCCGCCGTCAGGTACTCGAGGTACTTGCCCATTGTGCGCACGACGTCGAGGTTCTGGCGCGCGAGCTCGCGCGACGGACACAGGCAGATCGCCTGCGTCGTCTGCACAGAGGGCACGACGCGCGAGAGCATGTCGAGCACGAACGCGGCCGTCTTGCCCGTGCCGCTCTGGCTCTGCGCAATCATGTTCTTCGGCGGGTTGCTGAGCAGCAGCGGCAGCGCGCGCTCCTGGATCTTCGACGGCTTGTTGAAGCGCATCATGACAATGCCCTTCAGCAGCTTCGGCTGCAGGCCGAGCTCCTGGAACGATTTCACCGAGTACAGCGGCGACTTCGGGTCCGCCTGCTGGTCCGCGAGCTTGACCTCGACCTCGTACTCGTTGCGCACGAGCCCGGACTCTTCCTCGGGCTCCTTGGACTCCTGGGGCTCCTCTTTGGACGCTTCCGCCCTGGGCTCCTCCTTAGGGGCCGCGTCCTCCTTAGGTGTCGCGTCCTCCTTCGGTGCTACCTCCTCCTTGGGCGCTGCCTCCTCCTTAGGCGCTGCCTCCTCCTTGGGCTCTGCCTCTTTAGGCGCATCAGCGTCGCTCTTGGGCGCGTCGGCGTCGCTCTTAGGCGCGTCGAGCCGCGCCGACTCGCTGCCCAGCGCTTTTGTGTCCGCGCCAGCGCCCGGCTTCGTGTCCGCGCTGGCGCCCGCGCCGCCCGCGCTCGCGTCGGGCGTGCTCCCGCCAAGACTCAGCTTCTCCAGATCGGGCTCTGACATGCGCTGCGTTGACCTGAAAACACCGCCGCTGTGGTTTTGTCCCGCGGACGGGCCCGCCGACCCTGACCCTCCGCCTCCCACCGCTCGGGCCACAACCGCGCCGCGACGCTTTTTCGACGCTTTTGCGAGGCTCGACCGCCGGACTGCGCGCGCAACGGGGCCCAAACACTTCCGGTACGCTCCTGCTCGCGACCCCCCGCTCCACCGTCTTTAGCTTCGGCTCGCGCGGCCTGCTTCTGCTCGCTCTCATGCAGCTCGCCGCCGTCGCCGCAATCATTGCGGCCGCCCTCGGCGTCGCCGCATACAAGCTCCAGTTCATGCTCATCTATCCGTCGAGCTTCCCCGCAGGCAGCCGCGACGTCGTCGACACGCCCGAGTCCTACGGCATCGAGTACGAGGACGTGAAGCTGCGCACCGCCGACAACGAGACCATCCACCTCTACATCATGGCGCAGTCGGCGATGCGCGCCACGAAGACCGTGCTTTTCCTCGGCCCGAACGCGGGCAACATGGGTGACTACCTCCCGCTCTCGAAGCTTGTGTACGACATGGGCTACAACGTTGTCACGCTGAGCTACCGCGGCTACGGCAAGTCGACGGGCGCGCCGACCGAGAAGGGCCTCAAGATCGACGCGCAGACCACGCTCGAGTACATCCAGGAGCACCCGCAGCTCAAGGGCTCGGCGCTCGTGCTCTACGGGCGCAGCCTGGGCGGCGCCGTCGCGATATACGCCGCGGCCACGGCGCCGCGCGGCGTCATCAGCGGCATGATTGTCGAGAACACGTTCCTCAGCATCCCGAAGGTCGTGCCGAACGTCCTGCCCCTGCTCGGCGCCTTCTCGTTCGTCGTCACCGAGAAGTGGGAGTCCGAGAAGCTCGCGCCGCTCATCGACCCGGCCCTCCCCTGCCTGTTCATGGCCGGCGGCAACGACGAGCTCATTCCTCCGGAGCACTTCCGCAAGCTCTACGAGCTCTGCGGCTCCACGCGCAAGCAGTACAACCTTTATCCGCGCGGCGAGCACAACGACACAGTCATGCAGCGCGGCTACTGGGACGATGTGCAGGCGTTCTTGGCCGAGCTCCCTTAGGACGCTGCACCGCTGAATGATACTTGCTCAGAGCCTGCCTGCTTTCGGCGTAACCTCGCTGAGCACATCGCTACTTATGTATTGTACCCCATCCACGTATGCCTAGAACTAGTCCTTCGAATACTCAGCTGTCAGTCTAATACCATCGCATCCAGACCGAGGTGTACTGGGCCCAGATCATTCGTTGAACCGAAAGCCCGTGGCGGCACAGCGTTTGTTCGACGATGATTTCAGAGAGCATCGGAACAAGAACTGTGGGAGGAACTGTGGAAAGAATGTGGGAAGGTTTAACTAACATGATCATCGCAGCATCACTTACCCTATGCATCCTTAATAGATGCGCTGGATACTGAAGCAGGTACGAGAACAGACAACGGTGACAAGTTTGGTGCCCTGCTGGTAGACGATGATTGAATCGAGAGACTACAATTTCTACAAGTTTCGAAACTCTGTTAGCCGAGCGACGCTGAGGTACCCTATTCATTGGTGCATAGCATATTGTTTGTGCAGAACGCCACGCTTGTGGCAGGTCTATAATTGAGAGGTTAGGGTGTAGAGACGCCGTCTGTGCACCTGTTAAAGACCGGATGAGGTTCTCTCGTACCGCATGGTGCTTAATCAGTGAAACCTAACCAAGCACTGTATTTTTTTGAGTGTCGGTGGCTCCCAATTGCGGGAAACTGCTGTATGGACTTCCTGGGCTAAAAGATGCCGTCTCAGCTTGAAGCCTAGCGGCTCATAAATCTCTATGTCACTCAGGTCGACATTGCCTCTAGTGCGGATGTTGAAACAGGCCTTATACTGTACTACATGTAGTATTTAATTTTTGCATGCCTTAGCCGTTATTAGTCGCGTTGGCGAACCCTATGATATCGCGTCGTTGTCCGCTTATCAATGTTGATGGAATTCGAGCACGGTAACATCCCGCCAACGTTGTCAAAAACTCCAATTTGTCTAGGGAAGTAATTAATACATCTAGCACATCTATGTAGAGACTGTATGGGGAACTGTGCCAGTTTATTTCTTGGCACCGCCCGACGTGGGCAGACCGACGTAGGCCTTGAACGAGTCGTAAAGCAGCCACTGCATGCCCGTGAGGGTACCAACCATGACGATACGGGTGCCGAGACCAGTCCAGAGACCGGCGAAGCCGATCTTGGCATAGATACGGCTGAGCGCGGCGCCCATGGCCTCGCCGGCCTTGCGCTCCGTGTTGATCTTGGAGACCATGACATCGGCAGGGTGCGAGACAACGGCGCAGAACACACCGGCAATGTAACCACCGAGGAACGAGATACCGGTCTGGGTGAGCTTGGAGTACTCCTCCTTGGACTTGGGCAGCTGGTTGTAGATAGCAATGACGGTGTTCTCGAACGTCGCGAACTTAACCATGGTGTACGGGATCTGGCGGGCCCACAGGGGCGTGAGGCCGCGGTAGAGGCCGCCCCAGCCGGACGTCTTAAGGGCGGTGCTGAACTGCGTGAACACGCCGGCGGTGGGCGGCGGGATCGTGGTCTGAGTCTTGACCTTCACGGCCTCCCAGGGGCAGAGAAGAATGTCAGCGAAGAACTCGGCCGAGGCAGAGGCGGCAAGGAAGAGACCAGTCTTGTACTTCTCGGCGTTGGACTCGCCGACCAGCTTCGAGTACTGGTACTTGAAGACCTCGTAGAGACCGTACTTGCCGGCACCCTGGAACGAGTAGCCGATGAGGGTGGCACCGAAACCGGTGAACAGGCTGGGGAAGCCCTCCGTGCGGACGATGGTCTTGAACGCGTCCATGTTACCCTTGTACATGTTCTTGTCGACCTGGAGACGGCACTTGACGAGATCAAGCGGCGTGACCGAGGCGTGCGTGGGGCCGCAGGCAGCGATACCGCCGACGGTGCAGTACGCGAAGTACTCGGGCGAGTACATGGCGACCTGCTTCGTGGGCTTCACGAGCTTAGCAACCTCGTCCTGCGCGGTCTTCGCAGCGTTCGTGGCCTTCTCCTCGGCAGAGGAGATCCAGTAGTTGGGCGAGGCCGAGCCGAAGCCGGCCTTCAGGTTATTCGCAGTGGGGAAAAACACCATGTTAACTAACTGATAGGTGGGTGAAAGAAATTGGGACCAAGGTTAAGCATTTTCTAATATACCTGTGATGGCGGCAAGGGTTGGCCCGGTGATTGGCTAATCCGGCCGCCGCAGTAGTCAGCGGGATCGCAGGACGCGCTATGTTATCGTCGGATTTCATGCACGAGGTCGGCGCCACGGGTAGTGGGTGCCGCTAGCGGGGTGGCGCAATATGCGCGCGTGCGGGGTGGAACCGTCTAGGCGCGCCAAGTGCAAAAAATTGGCGCCTCCATTTTTGCGCGTACGCGGTTCCTGCTGCTTGCTGAATATGTTGCTAGCATGCATGGGTTAATAAATCCGCGTCCTAATTGGAGCATGCGCGCGAAAGGGGCCAGCGCGGCGCGAGCGTAGGCGACGAGACTAAGCGTAAGAAAACGTTGCTGGAAAGTGTGTAGAATTTGCTTTGTAGAAAAAATAAACGGACTTAGCCAGTTTGGAACGCCAGGAACGCATGGGCCGCGCGATAAGAATCTAGATCCAAGGGTAAGGCCAGGTAAGTCGGTTGAGCGAACCGCGTGGAGGGCAAGCGAGCGAGCTTTGGTGAACTGGTGAATCCGCCAAGTCTAGCACCTTCGGTTTTGTAATAATTTAAAACGCGAGCAATGCCATGTGGCCAAGTCAGAATGGACAAGACAGGAAACAGGGTACAGCGGTACGTCGCCTAGGCGTCGAAGCTTTTGTACGGCGTTAAAACGGCATCACAATTCCAAAATAGATAAAGTCTTTATTTGCATACGCAGCTCTTACATCAGTTCACGCTGAAAGACGCTGCACGACCTATTTGGGTTCCACACACTGCTCAGCAGTTTTTCCGGGCGATGCAATCAGCTCAAAATACTCACCCTAGACGGAGGATAAAACAAGCGTTTGAGGGTCTACTTAGTGAACACGTAGGCGTGTATACATACTGACCGTGTACTTCTGACCGTGTACTTCCATGTACTTCCAACCATGTACTTCCATGTACTTCCAACCGTGTACTTCCATGTACTTCCGACCGTGTACTTCCGTGTACTGTTTATACTGCCAACGTGTAACTGATTACAGTGCCAAACAAGCAGTTGCTCGCTATAAACCCAGTCGAATTAGCGCATGCGAGTACCTAATTAGAGAAAGCGAGTAGCACTGATAACAGTCCACACAGGTAATGAACGGTTGGCCAAATAGTAGTGAGAATAAATGGGTAAATCGACAGCGTAATGGTCAGCCAAATCAGCAGTCAAATCGGTGAAGTTAGCCAGACCGGCAGTGTGTGTAAATGGGGTTAGCCAGAGTAGTTCTACATGCAGAGGGCTGCGCAGCGAGCAGGGATTATGCGGCTGAGTACGAGATCACGCAGCTCAGTAGTACGTCGCCTCGTCCTCGCTGCCGGACGGGTCCTCGTCGTCGTCCTGCGCCTCGTTGTACGTCTTCTCGATCAGGAACTTCGTCTCGCGCACGGGCAGTCCGATCACGTTCTCGAGCTCACCCTTCAGCTCGGCAACAAACTTGCGCGCCTCGCCCTGGATCATGTACCCGCCCGCGGCGTCGGTGCCCTCGCCGGTCTTCACGTACTCGAGGATCTCGTCGTCAGTGATGTCCTTGCGGAAAAACACCTGCGACGTGCCCAGCGCCGTGTCCAGCGCGTAGCCCGGCAGCACGGGCTTCTCGAACGGCACAATCGCGACAACGCCCGTGTACACGTGGTGCCCGTGCGGCGCGTCGCGCAGCTGCTTCAGCATCGCGACGTGGTGGTCGACGCCGCGCGGCTTCTCCATGACAATGCCGTTGCACTCGACGACGGTGTCGGCGGCCAGCAGCAGCACGGGCGACACGTCCGCGCTCACCTCGGCCTTGTACACGTCGAGCGCCTTCTGCGTCGCCGTGGCAATCGGGTACTCGAACGGCGCATAGTCGTCGTGCGACAGGTCCTCCGGGAACCCCGACGGCACCGCCTCGACGTGCGCGAACCCGAAGTTCTTCGTGAGAATGTCCATGCGGCGCGGCGAGCCCGACGCCAGAATCACGCGGCCCTTGATTTTGTCCATCTCTGTTCCACGGCCGCAAACTCGTCGGGTTAGATCGCCTGCCACAGCCCGCGCGACACCTAAGCCGGGCAGGGCTGGGGCCCGCCCTCCTCTGCTCGCGCGCCCTTAACCGCGCCTCCGGGCCGCCCCACCGGCCCGGCTCGGCCGGTCGCGCGCGGCCCACGCTCCGCGCCGTTCCGCGCCGTTTTCCGCGGCGCGGGTGCCTGTGCGCCTCTGCCGCTGTCTGCCTATGCGGTTCGTCTCTGCGTGAGCGGCCCTGGCGGCCGCCGCTTCGCTGCGCGGTGCTCTGCCTTGCATAGCCCTGCGTCCTCGCCCTAACCGCACGCCATCTCGCGATGTGGTTTCTCGCCCGCGCGGCCGCTGCGTGGCGCCCTTCTGCTCCGCGCGAATGCGGCCCGGCTTGCAGGCTCTGTTTTGCATGGCGTGGGGGCCGCATCGCGCCGTGCCGTGTCGCCTTGCGCCCCTGAGCAGAGCAACCATCCCACTGTTAATCGTTTCGCGTCGCCCTACGGCGCATCCTCCCACATGTCTTTTTTTGGCCCATGTCCCTTTCAGCTGCTTCCCAAACAGGCCATACGTCAACTTAGGGTTTGAGGTAGCGCAGTTGTGCGCGCGACTCGCGCCGCCGCCCGCGAACTCTGCCAGACCGCGGACGCAGCTGAAAAAGTTCGGGGAGCCTCGCTGCGCCGATGTGCCTCTAAGCTGCTGTAGATTGTTGTTGACATTTTCTCAGTTCAGTGTGCCCGAAGCCAAATGCCTTTTGCGGAACACAGCTGTGCCTTAGCATAGTCCAGAATTGGCCGCCAATCCTAGTCAGCTAGCTGCTGAGCTGGGAAACCAGGTCGGGGCCCCGAGCCACATTGTCGAGTCAAGTTTCCTCATTCGGAGCTGGTACTCCTAGGTAAGCCCAGCGCCTCGAGCCATTATGTATGTACTAGATTTGGTATATGTAGTAATTGTGCTACTTTCTCGCTTCTTCTTTCATCTACTGGTTGTCGTGGCTCTCTCGTCCAGACGCTCGGCACACACGACTTCGGCACGCACAAGCTATAGAGTTTATCTGCTGTAAGTGAATCTGCGATGTTGATTGCTTTCTTTTTCTCTTCTTTGGTTTGGCTGTGGCCCACGTTTATCGGACTGACGGCAGCTGAGGTCGTTACAGTCGAAACCGATGCCTCGTGCTCGCAGCTCTTCGAGCCACGGTTTCTCGAATATAGGCAACAAGCATTACTGGACGTTTCCACACGCACTGAGGAGCTCATAAGTGCACGCAATCTCGCACTCAAAGCGGTAGAGGAGCTAGGTCCTGAGTTCGACGAGTACTTTTGTTTCTGCGAATTCCTCCAATGCTCTCCAGGTCCACTTCCCCACTCTGGCTCAGGAGGCAAGGTATATTCCGAAGTTCGAGACTATATCAACTATTGGCGCTTTGCTTTCGAGGAAACCAAACAAGACCTCATGAAGTTACATGCTATCTACGAAAAGAAGCCATCCGAGCGATATGGAATAGATGAAACGCGCCACATGTCGTCGTTGGTGTCCCTGACCGAGTCTTTTGGAACCATCGCGCATCTACTGGCCGAAATCTTGGAGCTAGCGAAAGCTCTGAGTCCTGACGATGCATATCTAATGATTGTGCCTGTTTTGGAAAAACGGGACTTCCCATACGGTGCGGCTAGTTTCGTCCTTACGAAATTTGCCTTGCCGATGTACGCGTTGCTATATCAATTCAAGCACCGACTCGAACTTCTCGGCCTTTGCGAACTAGCAACGCTTACGCTGGGATCACCTACAGACTCGCAGCTAAAGGATGAGGCGGAGGCAGCTATGCCGCTGTTGGCTTGGCTGCTGTCAAGTCCTGAAATTGTCCTATGTTCGGTAGGCGCTCTGTGCATTCTCGGGCTTTGTTACAAGATCATGTCCCTTAAGCGACAACTATCTAGAAAACGCTCGCACGGCACGCTTCTTGACGATGCCACTGCCTGTGCAATTGGCGCAAACGTCGCAGCCACAGTGTACGCGTTGCAGTCTTCGGGGTGCTCTCCCGTCGCTGGCAACAGCCCGCTGCATTGAGCGTTGCTCTTGAGCCTGTATGAAATACCAATTATGTAGAAAGTTTGAATTAAGGGATATATATGGTGTATGAAGGGTATAAACGACGGCGTTATGCGGCCCTCAGTGTCGGCAGCGAGCTGCAGTTTTAGTGCAAGCTGCGTGCTGCGCGAGATGCTGCAAACATCAGCAACCACGACAGGGCAGAGCCGCCGTTTTGCGCCGTGGGCTTGAACCGAGGCTCACCGGCCCGGGCAAAATAGAAATAACTTAAATGCTCATGGCGCTGGCGAACTTCTTGACGTCGAACGACTGGCCCTGGCGCGTGGGCTTGGCGAAGCGCGCGATGACGGAGTCGATTTCCGCCGGCGTGAGGCCCTCCTCCTCGAGCGCGGCGCGCATCTCGCGCTCGTCAATGGAGCCGTCCTTGCGCTGGAACGCCTCGAGCATCATGTCGAGCTCCTCGCGCGTGGGCAGGTCGCCGAGCAGCTCGCCCATCACGGCGAGGTAGCTGGCGAAGGTGATGGGCTCGCCCGTGCGCTCGAGCATTGCGTCGAGCCGCTTGTCGCCGTCGTCGCGCAGGCCGAGGCTCGCAAGCATGTCGCGCATCGTGGCCTTCGACACGCTGCCGGAGCCGTCGCTGTCGAGCATGAGATAGCTTTCCCGTACGAAGCTGTATGCCGCCTGTGGGAGCTGTTTCAGGCCGTCGCTGACCTTGCGCGTGCTTGCGCCCGAGGCGGCGCGTTTCTGCGCCGTCGCTTCGGGTTCTGCGCTGGCTTTTGCAGGGTCCTGCGGGTCTTTAGGAGCGTCGGGAGCTTGCGGCTGGGGCTTTGCCGGGTTCGAGGGCGCGCGCTGGCCCGCGCTGGCGGGCTTCTGGTTGCCGCGCTTGTTCACCTTGAGCTCGTTCTGTTTGGCGGCGTTTCTTGCTTTTGGCGGCATTGCAATGGGCGCCAATTCAGGGGAAGGCCGGCTCGTGTTTGTTTACAGTTGACGCGACTAAAAGGAAAGGTGTCGAGCGCGGGCAAGGGTGCGCCCAAGTAGGCACTATTTGAGTCGGCCGCGGCAAGTGCGCAGTGCAGCACTTAGTACGCGGGAGTCAGTATGCGGGAATTTGAGGTTTTGAGTGTTCTATACGCACGGTTCTCTCGTTGAGTACGCCGTTCTGCTACGGGTCCCTTCCGGACCACAAGATCCCGCGTCTTTATCAAGAACTGCTCATCACACTCTATAATTATTGCACAGCACTCGTGGGGCGCCAGACGGAAATTTTGCCACCGGTCGAGGTTTTCTGGAGATTGGTGGCTGCTTTGGGAGCCGCGGTGGTCGCGGTGGTCGCGGGCGTAAACACCGTACCCTGGGACCACAAGTAAACAATGAACGACATCGAGCTCTACGGCGCGCTAACGCAGCTGCTGCACAGCCTTGAGGAGGTCGAGGTTCAGATGGAGGCGCTGAACGTCACTTTTGACGTGCAGGCAAGCCACCGCGCGCAGGCTGTGGTTGTGGGCGACGTGCTGCGCAACGGCGAGGCGGCCGTGCGGCTGCTACGCGGCGGCGCCACACCGTGCGTGGCGCCCGCAAAGCCTGCGCCGCAGTGAATTGGACGCGCGACAGTAAAACCGGCCGTACGGCAATAAAACCGCCGGACTCCGCGGCTTCGCGCGCCCAAATTGGAGGACTGCGCGGCCTGCGCAAACGTCTGCGGCAAAACAAAAACATACGAAAACTACGAAATTAAAGTGAAAAGAGCGCGGAAGAGCGAGCTCACGCAGTGTCCTCCTCAAGGCCGTCCTCCTCAAGATTGTCCTCGAAACCGTCCTCCTCAAAGTGGTCCCCCTCAAAGTGGTCCCCCTCAAAGCCGTCCACCTCAATATTATCCTCCGGGGCGTCCTCGGAGCTGTCGTCGGGTCCGAACGGGTCCAGATTGTGCAGGTCGACGGTGACGGGCTCGGCGCTGGCCATCGGGACGCGGCACACGGGCATGATGTGGCCCGCGCGCTGCTGCTCCGCGGCGGCCAGCTGCAGGGCACGGTAGCGCGCCTCGAGCTGCGCGTTCTCGCGCGCAACCTCGGCGTACTCGGCCTTGGCCTCGCGCTCGACCTCCTCGAGCTCGTTCACGGTCGCCATGTTCGTGTCGACGGCGTAGGTGAGGCTGTCGTAGGCCTCGGCCAGCGTCTTCGGGTACGGGCAGCCGAGGATGCGCGAGCTGAGCACCTGCACCTCGAGCAGCAGCGCCGCGCGCATGGCGGTGTTCACGCGGCTCAGCATGTCGCACGACACGCACTGGTACAGCGGCCAGGCTGGGGCCGTGACGTCCGGCGGCGTCTGGCGGTCGAGCACGAGCTCGGCGCGCTGGCGCGCCGCGCGCACGGCCCGAATTGAGTTGTCCTGCCAGCGCGTGCACAGCAGCAGCATGCTGTTGTGGCTCTGCTGGTCGGAAATCTCCTTGCACAGCGCCGCGTACGCCTGCTCCCAGGCAGCGTCGGCGGCGGCGGTGGGGTCTGCGGAAACTGCGGCGGTAAAGTCTGCCATTGCGATGGAGCTAGAGCAGTGACGCATGCGGAATAATATCCTTAATGGGCTGCCCTAACGGGCGAGTGCGTGATTTTCGCTGCAGGGCGCAGCCGCCGGCGAGCCATGCACGCTGCGGCGCGCGGCGCTGCGCGGCCCAATTGGTGCGCTGCGGCGCGCGGGGACGTCCGCGATATATTTCTGTGCACTCTGGGCGCGCCGTGCGTATGCCGCGCGCGCGCCGTGGCCGCTGAACCGCCGGCAACCGCGCAGGTCCCTATCTCGGCCCTAGCCCTTATGCATGGCACCATTAGCCGATCCTTTTTGGTCAGCGAACAGAGGTGCGGGGTGCCGGCCACAAGACTCGCCGAAACTACGGCTGCTGCGCCAATGCGCTCTCGTATGTATCTGTGTAATGTTGCGGACTAATTTGGGGGCCAATTGACCCAAATGGGGCCAATTGACTGAGGGCCGGTTAGGGCAGCGGGATTTGCAGATCGGCGCTGTATAACATAAGCAGCGCTTGCCGCCAGCCCTGTTATGCACAAACCGAAAGCAGGCGATAATGTAGTTCGCTCCGTTTGCGTTCGTTAATTAAATGCTGTAGTTGTGCTGTAGTTGTGCTGCGGTTGTGCTGTACTTGCGCTGTACTTACTCTGTTGTGGTCCACTGTTTAATTTGTGCTGTATTTGGCGGTGCGCACACGTGTTCGGCACAAGCCCTCAACATATGACACTCGGAAATTAATTGTTGCGAGCCGTTGCTCGTGCGCCCTTAATTCCAAGCGCTCGCCAATTGCTGCTCACGTTTCAGCCCAAACGCGCTGCTTCGCCTCCGCGTCTGCCGCTTCCGTCGAGCGGTCAGCTGCCATGGCTGCGCGTGGGTGTGCGTTAGTCAGCAGCGGGCCAAAACGCTCTCCAAACCCACGGCGCGCTTCACGCCTCGACAATGGACAGCGACAGCGACAGCGAGCGCCCTCCCGTGCTGGAGCAGAAGAAGGAGAAGTCGCGGCGGCCGCCGAACACGGCGTTCCGGCAGCAGCGCCTCAAGGCGTTCCAGCCGATCCTGACGCCGCGGACGGTGCTGCCGCTGTTCTTCGGCGTGATGGCCCTGTTCGCGCTGTTTGGCGGCCTGCTCATCCACGCCAGCGAGCAGGTGCAGGAGATCATGCTCGACTACACGCACTGCGGCACCGACGCCAGCGTCTCCGGGTTCTCGGACATGCCTGCGAGCGGCGTGACGTACCACGTCAAGGACCAGAAGAAGCTGACGATTCCGTCGCCGCAGTGGACGCGCGACGACTCCGGCAAGAGCTGCACGCTGCGCTTCAACGTCCCGCGCCCCTTCGGCCACCCGGTGTACCTGTTCTACCGGCTCACGAACTTCTACCAGAACCACCGCCGCTACGTGCTGAGCTACAACGAGGACCAGATCGAGGGCCACGCGAAGACGGCGGACGAGCTGAAGAGCAAGGACGACTGCAAGCCGCTCATTGTCGACCACGAGTCCGGCAAGCCGTACTACCCCTGCGGGCTGATTGCGAACTCGATGTTCAACGACACGTTCCCGCACGAGCTGACCGGCGAGGGCGAGACGCCGAAGTACTTCATGACCAACAAGGACATCTCGTGGTCGTCGGACCGCCACCGGTTCCAGAAGACGAAGTACAACAACACGGACGTCGTGCCGCCGCCGAACTGGGTCAAGCAGTTCCCGAACGGGTACACGGACGACAACCCGATTCCGGACGTGTCGACGTGGGGCGAGTTCCAGAACTGGATGCGCACGGCGGGCCTGCCCACGTTTGCCAAGCTCGCGCTGCGCAACACGACGACGGACCTTGCGCCGGGCTGGTACGAGCTCAACATCGGCCTGAACTTCAACACAACGCTGTACAACGGCAAGAAGTTCGTGCTGCTGTCGACGCGCACGGCGATCGGCGGCCGCAACGACTTCCTCGGCATTGCATACTGCGTGGTCGCCGGCATTGCCGGCATTCTCGGCGTCGCGTTCCTCATCCAGCACATTGTGAAGCCGCGGCGCCTCGGCGACCACTCGTATCTGTCGTGGAACCAGGAGGGCAGCCGGTGAGCGTGCGACCAGTAGCATAAAACGGCCCGCGGGCGATAAGTTATCATCATACATACAGTAAATTGTGAAGACTATGAAATGTGCAGCGCGATAAATGTGCAGCGCGGTAGTACGCCGCTTTGAGCGATATATGGTGAAACACTCTGCACAATAACGCTGTGCGATAAATGCTGTGCGATAAATGCTGTGCGATAAATGCTGTGCGCAATAAATGCTGTGCGCAATGACTGCTGTGGAATACTCTGCACGATAAAGTACTGCACGATAAAATAATGCGCGCAGTAAAGTAGTGTGCGCAATAAATGCTTTGAATATGCCCGATAAATTGCTGCGAAATGCGCACAATAAACTGCTGTGAATACGCGCAGTAAATGCTGCGCACGGTGAATTGTGCGGCCTCAGCCCAGAGCACTCGGACAGGAACCAGCTCGCGCGGAACCAGGCGCTGCTCCCTGCGCTGAGGCAGATCTTCGGCGCCTTCACGTTACTCGGTGGGCTAAATTACATCGTCATTATCATTACGACCGCCGCGGCAGCTCCGCAGGCTTTGTTGGCCGCGGCGCGTCGTGGAAGTACCGCGACTCCAGCGCCTGCGCCGCCGTCACGCGCCGCAGCGGGTCCATCACAATCATCGCGCACAGCAGGTCCAGCGCCTTGTCGCTGGCCGCCGAAAACAGCGCCTGCAGCTGGGCCCGGCCCGGCGGCGGGTGCCGGATCTTGAACGCGCCGCTGCGCTGGTAGTCCGGCAGCGTCTCGAGCTTCGGCCACTGCGCCGGCGTCGGCGTGCCCAGCGCCTTGAACGTGATGTCGAGCTGGTTCGCGTCAGACTGCCCGGCCAGGTACGGCACGCGCAGCATCATCTCGGCAAAGATCATGCCGACGGCCCAGATGTCCACGGCGCCCGTGTAGTGCCGCGCGCCGAGCAGGAGCTCCGGCGCGCGGTACCAGCGCGTGACAACCGTCGGCGTGAGCCGCTCGTGCGGCGTGAGCGCCATTGTGCGCCCGAGGCCGAAGTCCGCGATCTTGAGCTGGCCGTCCGGGGCCAGCAGCAGGTTCGACGGCTTCAGGTCGCGGTGCAGAATCAGGTTGCGGTGGCAGTGGTGCACGCCGCGCAGCGTCATGAGCAGCCACGACTTCACGTCGGCCTCGCTGAACACCAGCTTCGTGTCCTTGATGAGCACCTCGAGGTCCGACGGCAGAAACTCGAGCACGAGATTCAGATTGCCCTCCTCGGACACAAACACGTCGAGCAGCTCGATCACGTTCGCGTGCCGCATCTCCTGCAGAAACTTGACCTCGCGGATCGCCGACATGTCGAGCCCGTCCTTGAACTCGTTGACCTTGATCATTTTCACGGCAATCCGCTCCTTCGTCGCCGTGTTCTGGCCCACATAGACCTCCGCATATGTGCCCTCGCCGACCTTTTTTTCCTTCGTGTACTTCACGGCCACCACGGCGGACATGGCTGAGCTAAGGCGCGCCTCAACTAATTAAGTACCGCCGAAAGTCGAACCGCTGGGTGGCGGGCAAGGAGATGAAAAAGTAGATATTTTGATAGAATTTCGGGTCATGAAGCATGCACCACCTGGTCATCTACGGCAATCCACCCGGCAATCCACCTGGCAATCCACCTCGCAATCTACCTCGCAATCTACCTCGCAATGTTGAGTAAACGAGTGACCCTGGCAGAATCCAGCTAATCCAGCTAAACTTCCTGGTAGGATCCGCTCAAGTAGGAACCAGCTAAGCATTCTATCCAGCCAAGAAACCGCTGTCTCATAAGTTGTGCGCAGTCCGTCTATGTAGCGATTAGTCTAAGTAGCATGCGGGGCAAAATCGCCGTCTAGTCCTGGCCCTCGAGGAGCGTGAACACCGGCGCGTTCAGCCGCTCGCGGCCCTTCAGGAACAGCAGCTCCTTCAGAAACACATACTCCAGCACCTTCGCGCCGGCCTGCTCAACAAGGTTGCCCGCCGCCTCGGCCGAGCCGCCCGTGGCAATGATGTCGTCGACAATCACCACGCGGTCCGTGCTCTTCACAGCGCTCTTCTGCAGCGCAAACGAGTCGCTGCCGTACTCCTTCTCGAACGCCGCCGTGTACAGGTCGCCAGGCAGCTTGCCGGCCTTGCGCACGGGCACAAACGAGATTCCGAGCTGCAGCGCGAGCGCAGGCCCAAACAGGAACCCGCGCGCGTCGAGGCCGAGGATCACCGTCGGCTTCAGCGGCTCGATCTGCTGCTTCAGCGCGTCAATGAGCAGCTGGAACGTCCGCGCGTCCTGGAAAATGGGCAGAATGTCCTCGAACAGAATGCCCTTCTTCGGGAAGTCCGGGTACACGGCAATAACCTTGTTCAGCTCCGCGCGGGTCTCATCGAGCGACGGCATTTATGTGGATGGTATTATATTTTTTTGGCCGGCCGCGCTTGGGTTAGAGATCAAGGTTAAGGGTCTTAGATAAAGCGCGGATGACGCCTAGCAGCAGAGGCGGGTCGCGGCCAATGAGCAGCGCCCGAAAGCGCGGCTTTTCGAACCGCGCGCTTTCACCGTGAATTGGGCCCGAAACGTGTTGCTGAGTTGTATGCTTTGCTGAGGTTCACTAGTTATTCTCCAGAATGGTCCCATAGGGATGGTAATCAAGTAACGTAGGTTTCCAGCTTGGTGTTGAAGTAATCTGTTCCTGCAAATAGTACAATTATGAGACAGACGTAAATACACATTCAGAAATATTCACTGAGAAGAAGCCAACGCGATGCGTTGACTATCCTGTTCTGGTTGTTCAGCTCTCGACACGTCGCAATGCAGTGCTACCTTGGCTGGGCGTCCAGCTACCGTTCCCGCACCGCTCAGCACTGTTCGTATGAAGAGTACTTTGTATATGCTAACCATTCCCGTGCTGTTCAATGCTTCCTTGGCTTGACTGCTGGCTGGCATTCCAGTGCTGTTCAAAGGTTCATGTGAATATTGCGCATGCTACTAACCATTTCAGTGCTGTTCAATGCTACCGGCTTTACTGCTAGCTGGCATTCAAGTGCTGTTCAACGGTTCATGTGAATATTGCGCATACGCTGCTGTTCGTGCGAATATCATCTCGCGTGTGCTACTTGCTACCCAATGCTGTTCGTGCGAATTATCTTGCGTATGCTACGTGCAATGTTCCGGTCAATGCCTCGCTGAATCGCCATGGCGCGGGCCGGTTCGATCGCGGCGTTATTACGGATGCACTCGAGCCACGCGGCTGTGGTATAAATACTGGTATTATTTAGCGGATCACCGTGAGGTACTCGCGCGCCGCGGCCTGGATCGTGGCCAGCTTCTGGGGCAGCCGCACGCGCTGGAAGTGCGCCGCTTGCGCGCACGCCAGCGCGTCGACCGTCGTCCACGAAAACACCTGGTGGTGGTCCGTCACAAGCCCGACCTTCGACCCGTTCTCGTACACAACCACCTTGTTGTGGTCCTTGAAGTTGAACTGCATCGACCCGTCCGTCATCACAAACATGATGTAGCCCTGCGCCTTGCGCACGGCATACACAACCTCGCCGGTCGACACGTCGCCGCCCTTGCGCTGCGGCTCCACGGCGTGGCCCAGCTCGCGGTCCATGTACTTGCGCACGTAGTTCAGCACCTCGACCTTCTTGGCCCGCCGCGGCTCCTGCGTGTCGGCCGCCGTGCGGTGCAGCGTCAGGCTGCCCGGATTAGACTTCTTCTCGTAGTACATGTACGTGCCGAACACGGGGTCCATGCGCATGCTTGTATTGTCCCGGAACAGCGTGCCCACCGAGCCGTCGCTGAGGCAGTACGCCACGCCCCAGTTCTCCTCGAAGTCGGCCCACCGCGTCACAAACACGGGCGGGTCCACGGGCTCACGGCTGCCCACGGCGCGCACGCCGAGGTCCTGTGTCTCGAGCAGCGAGCCCAGCGTGTTCGCCGTCGCCCGCAGCGCCATGCGCATGGGGCCCAGCACGTTGCGCGTGCTTGTGGACGCGGGCCGCATGAGCGGGCGCGCCGCGCCCGTCGCGCTCATGGCCGGCCGCGGCGCGCCGAACGCCGAGTGCGTCGAAGCCGTCGACACGGTCGAGGCGACACTGGCCGTGGACACAGCGCGCGGCGCGCCGGCGCCAGCAGCAGCGCCGTCGGCCACGCCCGTCGACGTGCGCGCAGCCAGCGGCGCCGCCGTGTACCGGAACCGCGGGCGGTAGTCCGGCTGCTTGCGGTCGGCGGGGCTGTCCTCGGCAATCGGGGGCACCTCGCGGCCGTTGCGGCCGACGACGGGGCTGTCGCAAGCCGGCTCGTCCTGCGCAACCGGCTCGAACTGCAGCTGCTTGTACTTGTCGCGCGTCGACGGCGGCGAGATCGACTCGGGCAGCACATGCGTGCTTGTTGTCTGCTGGATCTCGTTCACGCTGACGTCCTCCACAAGGCCGTGGCGGCCGAGCTCGTGCAGGCCGGCCGCGCGCGTGACGGCGGCGAAGTTCGCCTTCGACTCGAGCGGCAGCGCGCTGAGTTTCACGGGCGAGTGCAGCGCCGACGCAGGCACGGAGCGCACCATTGTGCCGTCCTTGACCCACGGGTGGTCGAGGCACTCCTGGATGGTCGGGCGCATCTCCGGCATCGGGTGCAGCATGCGCACAATGAGCTCCTTGGCCTCGGGCGACACACGGCGCGCGTTGTTCTGCAGCTCGGCGCCGCGCGGCTGCGGGAACACGCGCTCGTGCCGCTTGATGCGCTCGTAGATGTCCTCGACATCGCGCTCCTGGAACGGCGGGCGGCCCACGAGCATTGCGTACAGCACAATGCCGGCGGCCCAGATGTCGGTGGGCAGGCTGTGCGCGTGCGGGCGGCGCAGCACCTCGGGCGAGATGTAGTTCGGTGTGCCGCACACCGTGTAGCGGCGGCGGCTTGTCGAGACGCGCGCGGCGAGCCCGAAGTCGCCGACCTTGAGATTCATGTCCTTGTCGAGAAAGATGTTCCCGAGTTTTAGGTCGCGGTGCAGCACGCCGCGCGCATGCATGTATCCGACGGCGCCGAGCAGCTGCACAAAGAAGAAGCGCGCCTCCGTCTCGCTGAGCCGCTCGCGACGGTGGACCATGTCCGACAGGCTCTGGTTCTCGCACATCTCGAGCAGCATGTACACGTTTGTGGAGTCCTCGAAGCAGTCGATGAACTGCACGATGTTCGGGTGGCTCATCGCCTTGTGGATCTTGATTTCCGTGATGAGCTTCGAGCGGGTTTTCTGGCTCGTGAGCGCGGCCTTCGCCAGCGTCTTTGCCGCGTAGCGGTGGTCGTTCCCGTCGAGCACCTCGAAGCAGCGCGCAAAGCCGCCCTCGCCAATGCACCCGCCGCGCTCGTAGCGGATGCCGTTGCCCGTGATCATCGCCGGCGGCGTCTGGCACATCGAGCTCGGCTTCACCTTCTTGCGCTTCTTCTGCTGGGCCGTCGCCTGCTGCGCGACCGGCGTCTGCGGCTTCAGCGCGGCCGCGCCCGGTGTTGGCGGCGCCGCTTGGTGGTTCTGGTCGAGGGCCGCTAATGGGCCCTCGCGGCGGGGCGGGTCCCGCAACGGCGTTTGTACAGACGCGCCTCCCATCGGCAATTTCCCACTGCTGGTTTCGGCGTTGTTCGCGGTAGTGGTCCGCCGGCTTATTTTATAGAACCTGGGTTCAGCGGCCGTGTTTGTAAACAACCGGCCTGCATATGGCCTTAGTCAGTGCAGTCTCGATTTGGGAATGGCAAAACATTTAGATGTTCGCAACGGGCAATTGTGATGGATGATGCCTGTTTTGGGGAGTTTGGGACGGCTGCGTGGCGCCTTGCGCCAAGGCGGTGGGATTTGCCGAGGCTCCAGCGCAATTTGGAACGCGTTTGGTGCCTGCAGCGTGGTTAAGGGGCGCGGTGATTCTCCAGCGCATGAGCTGCATACGCGGGTTAGGACGCGGCAAGGGTCGCGCGAGATGGACTCACATTAGCCGCTGCACCGAAGCGCGTGCGCGCGCTCCGGCGCCGGAATAGTCTGAACTATACGCTAGCAGCTTATTATAAACAGGTTCTGGAGCTATAAAAAAAGATATTCATTGCCGAGAGCTCACAATTAATCAACTATACTGCCAGTTAACCAGTTATGCTGTTAACACGATCCGCCGTAGTGATGTCATTCGGCAACCGCTTCCCTATGTCTCAGGGGCGGCGCGTGCCAGATAAGCTGGTTGGGTGACGAGCTCATCTACTAAAACTAGGTAATTGCTTAGCTTTTAGTGGCGGATTCAGTGAACCGCCACTCTTGTTCCGGCCACAATCACGCTTGCCGCACTTGGCTGGATTCTCTCGGCTGGAGCATTGCGCACAGCTACCATCTAGGCTCGTTCTAAAGGACGTATTTAGCAGAATTACCCCTAGGAATAGAGTGCTTCGCAGCTTTCCTGCTCGCACTCGAGCTGGACTTGATGCTTTGAACTGAACCTTGCATTGCGCACAGCCAGCGGAGGCAGTATTCAATAGAATCACACCTAGGAAAAGAGTACTTCGTAGCTTCACTAGCCCTTCACGTTCTTCTTTGCAGCTTCCTGGTCCTGCTGCATCCATGGTACGGAATACCTGGTCCAGGTGGTCCAGCTATCGTGTCAACCTTCCTGGTCCGACCTTCTGATTCTAGCTCGCTCGTTCTGATAGATGTTACAAATTCCTACATGTCCGCATCTGATACTTTTACTGTATAAAGGAGAATGCCCACTAGTGAGCGAATGTGTCGAGGAAGCTGACGGCCAGGTTCTTGATCTCGGCGCCCACCGAGCGGCCCTCGGGCTCATTCAGGAAGCGCGCGACACCCGCAGAGTGGCTCGCCTTTGCGCCGGCAAACGCCTTCTCGAAGTTGATGTGCGTGGGCTGGGCGGCCAGCTTCGCGCTCTGCGAGCTGTAGGCCGGGTCCGTGCGCAGCGCGTCGAGCGCCTTGCTGGCCTGCGTCACGTACGCCTGCACCTTCGTCGGGTGGATGTAACCGTGCCTCATGATCTCGTCGGCGGCGTCCGAGAACACTGCGGTCATCTCGGCGGGAGCCACAATGGCCTCGGCAAGCGCGTGCGCGTAGCGGTCGATGCCCTCGACCATGCCGGCCAGGCCGCGCTCGGTCGGGCGCGCCTCGGCCACGGCCGGGGTGCTCGCAATGGGGTCCACAACTGCGGGGGGAAGCGATGTGGGGGCCTGGCCGAAGATGGTGACCACGGTGCCGGGGATGGTCGTCGTGAGGGTCGTGGCCGTGTTCACGCTGAGCACAGAGGTGAAGAGGCTGGAGAAGGAGATGGTGGAGAAGCCGCCGCCGACGGGCGAGCCGCCGTTGCCGAACGTGTTGTAGCCGCCGCCGAACATACCGCCGAGCCAGCAGAACTCGACGATCTGGTCCGAGGCGTGCTTGACGTACCAGGGCTGCACGGCGTCGGCGCCAGCAGTGGGCACAGCGTTGTTGGCAGCAACAAGGCCGGCAGCAGAGAGAATGAGCGAAGCCACAGCGAAAGTCTGCATTGTGAGAGCGAGTGAGGAGCTGAGGGAGCGAACAGAGTGGGTGGGGTGAGAAGCCTTTGCGCGCGCGGGCTTTTATACTCAGTGCCCACGCACAGGTTTAGAGTGGCCGGCTATAGTTCGCGTAATTAGGCGGTCTCGGCCGGCTGTTTCAAGCGTGCATTGTGCAGTGAAATAAACGGCACGCGGCTGGCGAGCGTCTACAAACAAGGGTAGATCAACCTTGTTTACAAAACAAGGTTGTGCTAGAACTGTGACGCGTAATAATGCTTAATACGAACGGGAAATGGCGGCAATCGAACTCAATGCGCAGAAGCGCGCAAGCGAGGCAGGCGAGCGAGGCGACGATGCGAGCCGGCGAGAAACGACGACCCGCGGATATGCGACACGCAGTGGCATTAAGCACTCCTATGAAACACTATCAGAGCGGTTGTAGTGTGTCGTAGCACATGTACATCTAAGAGCACTGGACCGTGCAGCGCAGGGAGTTGCAGCGCAGTGTGGTGCAGCGCAGTGTGGTGCAGCGCAGTGTGGTGCAGCGCAATCCGCCGCGCATTGGCGCACACCGCAGGAGTACGTACAACAAGCGTGCTAGTGGTCTTCAACGCGGTCGCGTAAGGGCAGTAGGCGGTAGCACATAGCTACAGCAGAGCACCGTAGTACATCCAAGTACACTGTAGCCCCATGTATCCCCGTACCGCGCACCGCAGCTCGCCTCGCGTAGTAGCACAGCACGTTAGCGCCCAGCAACTAGTAACAAGCATGTAATAGCCAAATCCACCGCCCAGGGGAGCACAGATATATACAAAATCAGGGAGCACAAGCACGCGGCGTTGAGTGCTAGCTGAGGGGCGCGCCGCTCGCGTCGGTGACGCGCGCGAAGTACGCCGGCGGAATCGTGCCGTCGATCCCCGGACTGAGCACGGCGCCGTTCGCAGCAATGAAGAACGGGATGCCGGCGCGCAGGGCGCGCGGCGCGTCGATGTAGATGCGCACCGGCGAGCCCGCGCGCATGCCGCTGCGCACACCGTCGGCGCCGGGCAGGCCCTGCGCCATGTGGATGTGCAGGCGCGTCATGCGGTGGAGGCCCTGCGTTTTAATTTTGGCCCACGCCTCGCGCGTTGTGCCGTGGACGACGACGTCGGGCAGGTCTTCCGGGGCCGTGACGGCGCGCATGTCGACGTCGACGTCCGCCGAATGGCCCTGCACGGCGCGGATGCGCGCGCCGTCATCGCTGAGCTCGTAGCGGCCCTTTTTGTCGGCGGCCACGACGGCGGCGACGAGCTCGCGCGACGCGCCGAGCTTTGCGTACTGCGGCTGCACCACAAGATCGTCGACGCGGCACCAGCCCGCGGCGTCCTGCGGAATGCCCTGGGCCTTGGCGGCGTGTCTTAGCGTCTTTGCGAGGGCGCGGCTGAGCTGCTCCGCGGGCGACTGCGGCGGGCGCGGCATTGCTTCGGGGTTGCTGGATAAGCGCGGGGTCGGACGCTGCTGCTGGGGTCGCTGCGGGAGTCGCGCGTAGCACTGGAAAAAGGCCGCGGCTTCCGCCTTGAGCGCGGGCCCGTCCCCCTGCCCTGGGACGTTGGGCGGTTTGTGGTTGTGGTTGTGGGTGTGGCCACCGCCAGTCAGGGGGCCCGTGTCACGCGTGAGTCAGCCGCGGCCGTTTTGTGAACTCCCACCTTCAATCACCAGCCGCACGACAAAAGCGGTTTCCTCATCGCGTCCCGGCCTGGAATCTGCTTACCCCGAGCCGTTCCCTCACGCCCGCACCGCCGCGCACAGGAAGACCGTTTGACGCAGAGTGCCTAGGCGCCTGGCACAGCCCTTGACGAGCGGCGAGAAGTGGAAAAAATAAATGGGAGCCGAAGACGTGATCACGCATGTCGAGCCGCCGAAGTCGCGCGAGCAGCTCGCGCTGCTGCTCATGCGCTGGAACGCCCTGCGCAAGATGGGCGTCGACGCCTCGCCGGCCAATCCGGAGATGCGCCATCTCACGGTGATGCTGCGCAACAGCGCGCGCCAGCAGCGCGACGCCGCGTGCATTCTCGTCTTTCAACGCAGCATTCTCGTCATTCAGGCCAGCATTCTCGCCTTTCA
>JAKUBX010000058.1:0-39827 GCA_030566975.1 Entelexis potacharoeniae
GGCGGCAAGCGGATCCTCCATGTCCACAGTGAACGGAAGGACGTGTCCCTCGATTGCGGAATGAAGCCGAGCCAGGAATGCGGTCCATCGGCGTTCCTCGTCCTGACTTAATTGGCCGGCACGAGCGCGCACCCCCGCGCGTGCGGGCCGACGGCCGCGGCCTGCTCAATGCCGTTCTGCAGCACGCAGACGGCCGTGCCGGCGTGGCAGAGCGCCGCGAGCCACGGCGCGGCCGCCTCGACCTGCGTCGCCTTCACCGCGAAAAAGACGACGTCGGCTTTGAGCTCGACCGAGGCCGAGTCCGTACGGACCGGGCCCGGCACGCGCACGCACAACTCCTCGTCCCGCGGCTCCACATCGTCTCGCGAGGCCACGCCGCTCCGCAATTCCGCATCGTCCCGCAATTTCGCATCGCCCCGCAATTTCGCATCGCCCCGCAGCTCCAGATAGTCGCGCGCTGTGCGGCCGCACAGCAGCGGCGTGCGCCCTGCCTCATGCAGCACAGCCGCAATCGTCGTACCAATCGCGCCGGGACCCACAATGGCGACCGTCGTCATGGCCGGACGCGCATGTGAATCACCGCGTTTTGGGGTGAGGCGGCGGCGTTCGCGGCGGCGTTCGCGGCGGCGTTCGCAGTAGCTTGGCGCTGGGGCCACGCAATTAGTAATTCGCTGAGACCTCAATGGCGCGAGGCATGCAATGGCCGCCAGAACCGAACCTGAGGCTAACGCTGTTGCGAGACTAGGCCCGTTGCGGCTCCTCACACCCCAATTCTAGTGCTGCCATTTACTGGGCTCCGCTGCAGTGCGAAATGCGGGCTACGGAGGGGCTGCGATGGAAAGGTTCTTTGCGATACCAGAAGGCTCATGAGAGCCGCACGGCCTAGACGCGCCCAGTCACGACGCCGTGCAGGTTCAACGTCCCGATTGCTAGGCCGCGTTCGCGCGCTCGGCCGCGCAAGCACGTTCTGCGATTGCGACCCGCACTGCGTCACAGCCCTAGCCCGCGCGCCTAATCGGGAAACCTGTAAATAACACCCCGAACCCTGCGCTAACAGGTAAGCCGGCTAGCCTCCGCTCCAGCTGCACTCAAAGTCGGACACCCCACAAAGTCAGACACTTGCCGGCAGCATGCACGCCGACACCGAGAATGAAAACATCATGCAGACCATGAGCAACCGCAACCTCGACGAAATGCGCCAGCAGACGCTCGACGCGCTCAAGGTCATCCAGTCGTTCGAGGTGAAGCCCGCGCGCAGCGTCAAGGTCCAGGAGCTGCTTGCCCAGAAGGCGCACGCGCGCCAGGCGGCGGCGGCCCCGAAGCCGAGCAGCGGCCCGGCCGCGCTGCCTGCGAGTGAGCGCGCGCCGCGCCACGTCCTGCAGCCCGTGAAGGAGAGTGCCAGCCCGGAAAAGCGCTTCGTAGGCTCGCCCAAAAAGGTCACGTCCACCGCAGCGAGCCCGGCAGGCAGCCCGCTGCGCGAAAAAGCCGTGCGTGCGCGCGAGCCCAGCCCGGCAAAAAACATGTTCGCGAAGCGGCTGAAGCCGGCGCCGGCGACGACGGCCGACCAGCCGCCTAGCAATGCCAGGCCAGCATCTGCGAGGAGCTCCGCCATTCCCGTCCGGGCCCAGAGCCAGTCACAGGCGCGCGCTCTTTCTGCGCGGCCGACCGCCCAGGACTCGACGTTTGCACGCGCGTCCACGCAGCAGCTCCACGCGCCATCGCGGCGCGGCCCGCTCGTGAGCTCGTTCCGCTCCGTGTCGCGCCTGCTCCAGCCCACGGCTGCGAGCGCGGCCAAAATGCGCCCCGTGCGCGCTGCAATGGCTCCAGCCAGAGCCGACCAGACGCGCGCCGATGTGAACATGCTCGCGCGGCCCACCACTGCTTCGGCTGCACGGCCGACCACTGCTTCGGCTGCACGGCCGACCACTGCTACGCGGCCCAGCGCATTCCCGGCTAAGACACTGGCCTCCTCGGGCTCGGCAGTGTCCAAGCAGACGGTGCCGTCGCTGAGCTCAAAGCACCCGCTTCGCATGAGGGGCCTGCAGTTCGGCACGGCCGCCACCAAAACATTTGCATTATCCGCCAGCGCCGCCCCTAATTCGCAGCCCGCCGCGGCCCCGGCTGCATCCATAAACGGGCCCTCGCTGCAGCCGCCCAAATCGCTGCTGTCGTCGGTGCTCACAAAGACGCACAACGACAAGCAGCCGGGCGAGGGCCCGAATCACAGCATGCTGGAAACGCCTGTTGCATCTAGACTCGTGCCGCCCGTACCAAACGCGCAGTTGCTCGGTCCAACTCAGAGCCCGGCAGTTACAAGCACGCCCGTGCGGCTCACGCCGAACTCGAGCCTCAGCAGCGAGCACTCGAGCGGGTCGTTCCACTCGTTCGACTTCACAAACTTCAGCTTCGAGGCCGAATGGGTGCGCACGCCAGAGCTGCGGCAGAAGGTGCTGGAGCAGAAAAACGACGACACGGTGCAACTGTTCGGCCGCATGCCGCCCATCAATCTCGAGAGCATTTTCGGCGCCGAGATGAAGCGGCAGCGCCGCTAGAGCACACACTGAAGCATACACCGCTGAAGCATGCGCAAGAACGCTATACTGGACCGCACTGCATTCACATTTAATTTATCAGCCATAGATCCTCATACCAACTAACGATAGCAAATAACGATAACGATGTGTTACCCTAGCGACAAGATTTCCCCTTGTGGAGTGAGTACAACACTTCCGAACACGGCAATTTCGGCGCCCCATAATAAATATGTTCTTGCAGAGTTTCGTTGCTCTGCCATGAGTATTCCTGTGCCGAATTTCCAGCCGCTGCCGCTCGAGTCGCGCCTCAAGCGTCTTGGGCGGCGGCTGTCGTTCTGGTGGCGCCGCGAAACAACCGCGGCGGACGTGAGCAATGCGTTCAGCGCGGCGGCAAAGGCCCACGAGAAGTACGCGCACAACGCCGACGCAACGCACCGCGCACTCCGCGAGTGGAGCAGCCAGCTCGGCAGCCCGTCGTTTGCGCCGGGGCTCGGCAATCCCGTGCTCCAGGAGTTCATGCTGGAGATGTGCAGCGCCGTGAAGCCCGACGCGACGCAGACACGGCAGCTGAACGAGCTGCTGTCCGGCGTGGCGCACTCGTTCGAGTCGCTGATCCTCGACGAAACGAACTGCAAGAAGTACGTGCACGAGCTCATGACCGCACGCAAGAACGTCGACAAGTGCAGAAGCAACAGCGAGGACTCCGGGCTGCTGGAGAAGAGCTGCGAGCACTGGGAGGAGCGGCTCTCGGAGTCGGTGCGCGCCTTCCGCATCAAGAGCGGCGCGCAGCTCAGGTCAGACATAACGTTACTGCTGCACCATCTGCAGGAGGTGGAGCCCCGCGTCCACGACTCCACGAAACGCGCCGACAACGCGTACCAGAACTTCACGAAGGTGTCGCTGCTTCGGATGCCGCAGGGCCACTCGAGCTTCTCGCCGCGGTCACCCCTGACCTCGCCGTTCCCCCTGAAATGCGAGGAGGTAACGGCCTCGTCGTCGCCGCTCTACAATATGAGCTACGAACCACGCATCGAGACGGTGCCCCAGGATCAAACGTCGATATACAGCCGCAACAGCCTGGGGTCACAGTCGAACGAGGACAACTTGTGGGCCGGCGGCCTAGACTAAATAACAAAGCGCTTCAATATACAGGTCTATGGATCATTTAAAAAGGCCATTACGGTCGTAACATCATTATATTGACAAAAACGGGGGGTAAGGGGGGCAGAAGAAGAGTGTTCTAGCTGAGCAGGCGCTTGCCCATTTCGTAGGAAGTGATCATGATGGCGCACGCCGGAGCAACCTTCATGGTCCGCGGGCCGATTCCCACGAGCAGAGCGCCAAAGCCCTCCTTCTTGGCGATCGAGCTCATGAACGTGAGCATGTTCATATGGGCGCTGCCGCACGACGGGTGGGCGAGCTGGCGGCGCGTCTTGGCGACGTCGAACGGCGTTGTGAGCACGGAGGCAACGACGCCGCCAATGATGCCGGATGCAAAGGATTCTAGGAACTTTTCGGAGTGGGACGGGCGGTAGTTCAGCGAGCGCGGGAACGCACCGCGCACCGTCTCGAGCACAAGCCAGTAGATGCTGCTAAACGGGATGTCGCGCCACAGCGTGAGGCCGAGGCCGCTGAACAGGCTGCGCGGGCCGTCTACAGCGATCATCTCGCGCACGCTGCGCACGGCCACGTTCATGGCGCTCTCGCCGGCCTTGACCTGCAGCGACTGCAGGCGCGTCTTGAGCAGCTCGAGCGGCGCCACAAGCGTCGACGCTACCGAGCGCGCAAGGCCGCCGCTCACAAACGGCGCCGCCGCCGCAGGGGCCCACGCCGTGAACAGCGGCGAGCCGGCGAGCGTGTCGCGCAGGTGCTCGTACGTGACGAAGTACACGACGTTGGACGGAATGGCCTGCACAAGCTGCAGCGACGTGCCGCGCCACAGCACGGGCGCGCCCTCGTCGCGCACAATGCTGCGCAGCACGCCAAACGTGCCCTTCGGCTTGCGGGCCGGCGCGTCGGGCGCCTCCTCGACGAGACACGCGTCGCGCCGGTCCGACGCTATGCAGTAGTTCATGGTCGACGGGTACCAGAACACGTCCTTGCAGCACTGCGTGACGCCGAGGCTGGCGTTCAGGCCGTCGAGCGAGCCGCGCTGCGAAAGCATGTAGGGGGTCAATCGCCTGACGACGGGCTCGTTCGCGGCGCCGACGGACTTGGGGGGCTCGAACTGCGTTGCGGCCGGCGCAGAGATGTGTTCCATGGCGCTGCTTTGCTGCATGCGCACGCGCGCCACGTCGAACGGATTGACGACGAGCGACGTCACGACGGAGCCCGTGCACGCGGCAAGCAGGCTGTGGTGCATCTTCGGCGCCCCGACCGACGGTGGAACGTCATCTGCCGACATCAAGCTCTACGATTCACTGCACTACAGCGCACAGCAGGCGGAGGCGGTGTCAATACTTTTCCAGCTTGGAGCAGCGTCAGGTGACGGGCCTCAAATTTCACTGCTGCGCGCACATGATGGCCCTAGCCCCGCGGCCCAGAACCGTCGTAACCGCCTGCTGCATCCGGTACCGGAAGAGTCGACGGCGCAGCCCGAACGCCACCAGAGCAGAGGCCCTCCAAATATGTTTCCTGTGGTGAAGTTCCTTTTCACGGCCGGCGTCGTGTACTACGGCCTTGTTGGCGTGAAGAAGCACCTCGACTACGACCGCCTGGCCGAGAAGCGCTCGACGGAGCTGCGCGAGCTGCAGATCGAGCTCGCGCGCCTGCAGACGTCGAAGAACTAGCGAGAACGAGCGAGATATTTGTGCGACGGCGAGCCGGCCACAGTTACGAGCAGCTGGGACATCGCTGGTACGGGGTAATGGGTCAATAATGAGTGCTAATGTATATAATAAAATAACAAGTTTTGGCTGTGCTGCGCTAAGTTTCGCCGTGCTCAGGTCGACCGTGCTCAATGTGCTAGTGTCACCGGTCGCCGGCAAGCAGCCGCATGAACCCGCTCTGCGCCGTCCGCGGCGACAGGCTTGCGTCGGGCGAGCCCGGCGCCGACTCCGACTGCTGCCGGCTGCTTCCCAGCACCTTCGGAATCAGCTCCGTGATCTGCTTCAGCGTGAGCCGGTCGTACTTGCGCATGAGCGCCTGCGGATTTGTTTCGGCCAGGTTCTCCGTGCGCAGCAGATCGACGATCTGGCGCACCTCCATGAGCGCTTCGGACGGGCTGGCAATCGACGAGTCGCCAACCGTCTGCGTGAACGTGTCTTGGATGTGCGTGAGGTCCTTGTCGAGATTGTCGAGGGCATCTTGCGTGATGCCGTTTGGCGCGTCCTTCAGCATCTCGCTGAGCCCCGTGTTGATGCTGCTGCCCATGTTGAAGTACGCCATCGACCGCACGTCCGGCGGCAGCCGCTTGAGCAGGCTGTTGGTGAGCGTGAGCAGGTACGAGGTCATGTCCAGCACGAACTGCGAGGGGGCGAGCTGCGGCTCTGCGGCGAACCAGTCGAACTCCGCCGTGTCGAACAAGCCCATGATGTTCTGGTCGAGCAGCTGGTACACGCGGATCTCGGCCTCCTTCACGGCGCGGTCGAACGCGGGCGTCGCCTCGAGCGTGACAATGCCGCGGCGGCCGGTTGCGCCGCGCATCTTCGCCAGCGACTTCTCAATGCCGACCGACACGTCGTAGAACAGCTTCAGGTCGATGAGCGTTTGTACAATAAGCTCGCGCTGGCTGCCCTTCAGCGCGCCGGACAGCGTCTCGCACACGGTATCCTTGAGCACGGCGTCGACGGCGTTGCTCAGCGTGTTCTCGACGAACCCGGGGTCTTGTTGGAACTGGTCCAGGAACGACTTGCAGTGCTCGATGAGCGTGCGCAGGTCCTGGCACGTCAGCAGATAGATCTCAGAGAACGGCAGCGCCTTCGGCACGCTGTCAGCCGACGCGGCGTCCTCGTAGTCTGTTGGGTTGTACCACACGGTGCGCATGACGGCGTCGTAGGCGTCGCTTGTCTCGACCACGACAGGCATGTGCACGCTCTTGCCGTCTTCGCCGCTGCCGTCGGTCTCGTCCCAGCGGTGGCGGAAGTCGGCCTGGGCCTTGCTGACCATCTGGTTGCTGATGCGCGTGAGCAGGCTCTGGAGCAGGTCGTTGATGCTGGCGACGTTGAACTCGAAGTTGTGCAGCGTGTCCATGAGGGTGCAGAGCTGCTTCTTGAGGGGCAGCGAGTCCTTGCGGAAGTCGGTGAGGCTGCCGATGGAGCTGCCCGCGACGGTGGAGATGTTCTGGGCGAGGCGCTCCCAGGCGTCGTCGACCATTTTGCTGGCGCGCACGGCCGGGAGGTGGCGGCTCATGATGCGGTTCACGAGGCAGAAGCCCGCGATCTGCGGGAACGCGTCGACGAGCTGCGCGCGGTCCTTGAGGATGAGCGAGTCGCCGAACTGGGACATTTTGTCGTCAACAAAGCTGTGCAGCTCGTGCGACTTGCCGAGCTTCGAGAACACCATGTCGGCCTCGTACAGGGGGCCGAGGTCGACGCGCAGCTCGGCCTCGGTGAGGAAGATGCGGCCCGAGCGGCGGTAGGCCAGCTCGACGGGGGAGTTGAAGCGGAACGCGCGGAGATGGCTGTGGCGCGCGACGGTGTCGGCCCACGCGCGCTTCTGAGCGTCGAGCAGCTTGAACGCGCGCTCGCCGATGACGGTGATCTGCTCCTGCAGGCTGTCGTGCGAGAAGTAGGAGTCGAGCGACTGCAGCGTGGCGCGCGAGATCTCGCGCGTCAGCGCCGGCACGGCGCGCGAGATGAGGGCGCCCATGCCGATGTGGCGCAGCTCGTCGAGCTCCATGCGCTGCAGGTCCTCGAGGTTCTGCATGGCCGCGACGCGGTGGTTGCTCTTGAGCAAGCGCTGGACCTGGTTTGTGTGCTCGAGCGCCTGCAGGCACAGGCGCACGAGGTACAGCGACTGCTCGAGGTTCACGCGCGTGCGGTTCATGTTCACATGGCGCTGCGCGCTCTCAATGAGCTTGTCGCTGCTGCGCTCCATCTGGCGCGCAACAAGGTCCGACGTCTTGCGGATCTGCGTGGCCGCGGCCTGGACCATGGCGAGCTGGTCGGCGACGCTGAGAAACGGGTTGTCGCCGCTGTCGCAGATCGCCTTGATCTCGTTCTCGTGGTTCGTCTCGAGCTCCTGCAGCATGTCGCCAAGGTCCTCGGTGAGGTCGTTTGCGACGGCCGACTTCACAATCGTGGCGAGCTCGTCGATGTGCATGTTCTGGGCCTGCCGCGCGCCGAGGGCGCGGCTGCCGAGCGGCGCGGCGGCGTCCGGCGCGGCGCCCGAGCGCGCGTCGCTGCTCTCGGCCGCGCTCGCCGCGTACTCGGCGTCGGACACAATGAGCAGGTGGTTCAGCTGCAGCCGTAGCGTATCCGACATGCTGGCTGGCGGGCCGCTGAGAGTTCGCGCGGCAAGGCTGGGGGCGGCGGCAAAGGCTACACTTCAGCGGTGGCCTGGCTTCGCGGTGTCTGATCCGGGGTCGAGCATCAGCTGACCGCCGCGGGCTGGGCGCCGTCCCAGCGTGGAGAAGTTGCTTGCGGGCGGCGCCGAATACTAGCCATATTTAGATATATTCTTTGTGAAAAATTCGAATAGGTGGCGCACCCAGCAGGCTCAATTGTTTGTGTTGGGTGCGAGTTCACGGCGCCGTCCAGGGCGCAGCGTGTCCGATGACTATCAGCTATTGGGACCGCGCACACTTCAGCGGTTTAAACCGCAATTGCAAAACGCCAGCTTTTAACCGCCAGACCATGCCAGTCCACGCCAGTTCACGCCTGTTTATGCTAGTTTCTGCCAGTTTGCGCCTACACCAGTTTATGTCAGTTCATACCAGTTCCCAACAACGCGTCTGTTGTAAATACTAAGTACATACCTATGCCGCAGGGACCCCGATCCACTGATCGGAAGACTGCGCCGATCGCGCCGGGCAAGTAAGAACAGTAAAACAGTACCGCGCGCAAGCTTAGCCAAACGGCTCCGATCGGGGTGGGCGCGCATGAATCAAACGCTAAACTGGTCGGAGCTGCGCGGCGCTCCCGGTGGGCGCCGGCTGGCCGCGCGCGGAGCGATCGCGCGCACTGCGCGGTTTATTTTTCACTCCGGCGATCGCGCCTGCGGCCCCGGCCCCGGCGCACCACTCACAGCCATCCATCGCATCGCTGGGCACGGGTTCTGCACCCCCGTAATGAGTCGCGCGGTGCGGCGGGCGCTACCTGCGATTCCTCCCACCTCCGTGGGCCCACGCCGATGCCGCTGTCGCAATTGCCGTACGAGGTGCTCGACGCCGTCGCGGGCTACTGCGGGCAGGCCGACGTGCTGAGCCTTGCCGTCGCGTGCCCCGCCATTGCCGACGCCGTGCTGCCGGGCCTCTATCGCTGCATTGTCATCGACGCCGCGCCGCGGCCACTGCACTCGGAGCGCCCGACGCGCTGCGTGCGCGGGCGCGCCATTCCCTGCACATATGTGCACACAATCGCCGGGATCCGGCAGTGTCTCGAGGCGCTGGCGGCGCGGCCGCGGTTTGCCGCCGAGGTGCGCAGCCTCGTGTGCCGCGGCAACGTTGCGCTGAGCGACAACGTGTTTCTGCCGCTCGTGCGCACGGCGCTCGGCAACCTGGTGCGCCTGCGCGAGCTTGTGTGGTCGGCGTGCCCGGAGCTGCCACCGAGCCTGCTTGCCGAGCTCGGCGCAACCGGCGACGCAACCGGCGACGCAACCGGCGACGCAGACCGCACCGCGAGCCACAAAACGAGCCGCAGCAGCGTCAATGCCGGCCTGCAGGTGCTGTGCGTGGACCTCGCGATCCGGCCGCGCGAAACGTACCCGGCGCTCGAGTTCCCGGGCCTGCGCGTGATGCGCGTGCGGCCGTATCTGAACGCCGACGTGCTGGCGTGGGTGAGCGGGCTTGTGCGGCGCAGCCCCGAGCTCGAGGACATCGAGCTCGGGCGCTTTCTCGACTCGAAGTCCGAGGTCGGCTCGAGCTACCGATTCGTCGGCCTCAGCGACGTGCACCACCGCTTCGAGCCCGTTGCGGCCGCGAGCGGCTTCTTTGCGCGTGCCGCGCCACACGCGCCAAACGCGCCGGAATCGCCGCCGCTCGACTTGGTGGGCGAGCCGCCGTGCGAGCCGCGCCTGCGCTGGCAGCTGCGGCGCCTCGCGCTGTCGCAGACCGACACGTCGAGCAGCGACGTCGCGCACCTCTCGCGCGCCGCCGACCTCTCGGCCCTCCACGAGCTCGTGCTCACGGGCTCGGGCTACGAGGACGAGCCCAGCCACCGCCTGCTCGCGCACATTGCCGCCGCGGGCCCGCCGCTCGTGCGCCTCGCGCTCGACTGGCGCGCGTCGCAGCTCGCGCTGGCCAGCCTGTTTGCGCGCTGCTGCGCCCGCCTCGAGGCGCTCACGCTGCACGTCCGCGAGTGCCCGCGGCTCGCGCTCGAGACCGTCGCGCAAACGTGCGCCGGCACGCTGCGCGAGCTCGCCGTGCACATGGACGCGCCGTTCGCGCTGGCGGACCTCGAGCCGCTGCAGGCGTTGCAGGGGCTCGAGGTGCTCAAGATGCCGTTCAACCACGGCGTGAACAGCTGGGAGCTTGCGGCGCGGCTGCCCGGCCTCAGGGTGCTCGAGCTAAGCCTGTGCAACGCGGCGTCGGCGCCGCGCACGGCCGTGTCGTCGCGCGCGCCGAACCTGGGCCTGCTCACGAGCGGCATCCTCGACGCGTGGAACGACAGCCTGCCGTCGCCGCTGCAGTACGGCAACATTCTTGTCGCCATGCGGCGGCACCCGGCGCTGTGCTACGTCGTGATTGACGGGCACACAACGTGTCTGCGCGACGAGGCGCCGCCGCTGAGCAGCTTTGGTGCCTGACCCACTAATGAATGCGGACTTCCGCTATGATTAACGACGCAACGAACGCACACAGTGCAACGATAGACGCAACGATAGGACAATGAGTAACGATATTCTGAAGTATGGACGGACGGTGCCTAAAAGTAAATAGGGAAACGGACGTAAATATGGAATCGCAAATAGCTGCGGCAAGGCCAATTGTGATGCGAGCAAATGGGAGTCCCGCGAAAAGCGTGCACACTGAGCGCCGTCGCTGTACAAAACAGTCCTACGTTCCACACTGCCACGGCTGATACAGCCAAATTAGCTCAGGCATTGCGTAAGTGCGCTTGCACTACTGTACTTGCACTCGCGTGCTTGGCATTGCGCAATTGTGCTTGAAACAGTGTGCTTTGCACTAGTGCAAATACTGTGCTTACGCCAGTGTGAACGGTGCTTGCAACAGTGTTAGCAGTGCAAAGTGCAAAGTACACGGTGCACAATGCTTGGCAGTGTGCTCAATGGTAACTCAGAATGCAGACCGCCGAAAAAGGCGAAAACGCTAGCGGAGTGGCACGGCGCCAAAGTAAACAATTCCTCAGCGCGAGCGGTCTAGAAATGGCGCTGCCGGCCGGCGGCCCTGCGACGGCCCCGCATGCGCTGAAACCGGCAATCGCTGATCGGGTCCGCCTAACCCTGCATGCACCCCAGCCTCATCCCCAAGAACGCACCCGCGCAGCGGGTCGACGAGGGCCGGGAGCGTAGCCAGGGTCCGGGTGCCGTTACCTAAGCAGAGGAGGTGGTGGGCCCGCGAGGGTGGCCCGTCGCGGCGGACCCCAAGCCACCGGAGATTTGCCGTTGCTGCGGAAGCCTCGAGCCAGTGCCGCCGCGTCTAGTTCTCGCCACCAACCGCAGCACCAGGGCATCGAGCAAATGGGTAAGGCATCGAGCAAGCTCACGAAGGAGGATCTTCGGCAGCTGAAGTCGCAGACGTACTTCGAGTCCAAGGAGCTGCAGCAATGGTACAAGGGCTTCCTCAAGGATTGCCCCTCGGGCGAGCTCACGAAGGACGGGCTGCGCGACGTGTACAAAAAGTTTTTCCCATTCGGCGACCCGTCGACGTTCAGCGACCTTGTGTTCCAGGTGTTTGACACCGACAACAGCGGCACCGTCGACTTCAAGGAGTTCATCACGGCGCTGAGCATCAGCTCGCGCGGCAGCGTCGACGAGAAGCTCGAGTGGGCATTCAAGCTCTACGACCGCAACGGCGACGGCCGCATCAGCTCGGCCGAGATGCTGCAGATCGTCGAGGCCATCTACAAGATGGTCGGCACGATGATGAAGCTGCCGGACGACGAGAGCACGCCCGAGAAGCGCGTGAACAAGCTGTTTGCCATCATGGACGCCGACCACGACGGCCAGATCACGTTCGAGGAGTTCAAGGAGGGCTCGAAGAAGGAGGACACCATCATGGGCGCGCTGAATCTGTACGACGGGCTTGTGTGAGGACGGCGCGCAGCCAGGCGCAGAGGCCGGCCAAGCGCAGAGGCCGGCCAAGTGCAGAGGCCGGCCAAGTGCAGAGGCACAGAGAAGCGCGCCGCACCCTCCGCGCTTGACCTGCCAACGTAGCGGCCGAGCCGCGGCCAGCCGAATCGTCGCAGCCCAACCGCCGGCTGCAGCCGAGCCCGGCCCGCAGGCGAACCGCACGGCCGCATCGGCGCTGCGCGCCGCATGCGCGCCCGCGCGCGCCCGCGCCGCTACTTGAATATCATTATTTATATGTAGGAATAACTTAATTCGCAGTCCTAGAGAAGCTCGTCCTGCGGGGCCTCCTCTAGCGGCTTCTTGATGCGCAGCGCCATCGTCGTCGCCCAGCTGTCGAGCTTCGAGTACCGGTCGTACTCGTACAGCTTGTTTGTGAACAGCTCGGCGTCGCCGTCGCGCACGGCCTCCGTGAACGCCTGCAGGTACTCGCGCTCCTTTGTGCCGACAAACTCGGGCGACCACTCGTCGTACTTCTCGAGGTTCAGCTTCGCGGCCACGGCGTCGCCCTCGGCCAGCGCGCAGAACACGGCCCGGAAGAAGTAGTTCTTCAGGCTCCACTTCGACAGGTTCGACGTGAGGCTCTGCCGCGCCACGCGCTCGTAGTTCTCCATCGCCACGTCGTACTTGCCCTCGAGCGCCGACAGGTCCGCGACCTTGAGAAACGCCTTGTTGCTGAGCGCCTCGGCGCGGTCGTTGAAGAACCAGTCGCCCGAGTTCTCGTACGCCTTGATCGCGCTCGGCACGTCGTCCAGCTCGTTCTCGTAGATCGCGCCCAGGTCCATCTCGTACTGCGCCGCGCGCCGGAACGCGCCGCGCAGCGTGAACAGGTGGATCGCCTCCTTCAGCACCCGCGCCGCGTCCTTCGGGTCGCTCACGCGGTACGCCTTGTACGCCTCGACCAGCGTGTTCGCAGCCTCGTCCTTCGACTCCGTCTGCTTCTGCAGGTCCGCCGCGCGCTCAAACGCCTGGCCCGCCGACGTCCCGTCCTTGTTCAGCCGGAACGCGTTCGCCGCCTGCACGTACAGGTCCGCCGCGTCCTCGAGCGCAAAGCTGCTCGACCCGGTCAATTTCGCGAAGAACCCGCCGCTCGAGCTCGCCTTCTTCTCGGCCTGCGCAAGTAAGCTCTGGGGGTCCATGGCGGCAATGCGGTGTCGAATGGGTGTGTGGGGTGCAAGTGCTTGAGGCGCGGTTAGGTCTGGCCCGGATCACAGGACCTGTGCGGCCGCCCGCGAACGGCTCGCCTGCCGCCGCCAATGTCGCACGCAGCGCGTTGCCGCCTGCGAATTGCTTGAACTAAATGAGTCTCTTAATTGGGCGCCCTGAATGAGCGCCTCAAACGAGTGCCTAAGCCATCGCCTTATATGATCGCTTTAAGTGATCGCCCTAAAAGCGGCCTAAATGAGCGACCTTAGCTGGGCCCCCAGCTGCAATCGCAGTGCGCTGCGATGCTGCCACTAAAGCAGTAAGCACGTACGTCTTCTTCAGTCTTCGCGGACCTCGCCAGCGCATGTGCTTTGCGCATGTGCTTTGCGCCGGCACATGTGGTCCTTTACGGAAACCCTGCCCTGCGCCACCTCCGTATACAGACGCCGCTACTCGATACACAATCTGGCGCCCGCCGCCGCGCTACTGCACCATGCTCGAGGCACTCAATCCCGCGATCATTACTAGGATAGCAATGCGGGTCTGCTTCTACGCTTGACATAAGTCCACATTCTGCCCTCTACATAAGTCCGCATTCTACGCTGCGCATAAGTTCGCAGTCTGTGCAGTCGCATCCTGTGCGTGCTTCTACACTTCTCCGTAGCTCCTAAAACTTCTTTTTACGAGTTATTTCTGCTCCCCGAGGTACTCTCAAAGGCTAATTATCCTAGTTGTGTGACGGCGACTGCTCGCTATAAATTAACATGGGCGCGCCCGGGCTCAGCTGGAAACGCCGGTCGTAGTGAGAATGCCCGGCAGTGGCTCGCTGCCCAGCCGGAACAGCAGCCCCACGGACAGCGCGCTGGCCACGACAATCGCAATCGTCGTGCCGATGATCAGGTTCGCCTGGAAGCTCACGTCGCGCTTCGAGCAGTCGTTGCCGCCCCAGTGGTATGTGTAGTCGTCCTTTTTCGTGGGCTCGCACTGGCACGCGTACTTGCCGTTGCTGCGCTTTGCGCACGCGCCGTGGCCCGAGCACCCGCCCGTCACGGACTCGCAGTCCTCGGCGCTGTCGAAGAAGTCCGGGATCTGAATGTACGACACGTTGCGCGCCTGCTCGACGAGCGAGGCGCGCGCGCCGGCCCGCGCCGCCGCGTGCGGCAGGCCCACAATCATGACCTTCGAGCTCGCGATCTGGCGCAGCTCGGCAGCAAGGCCCTCAAGCCCGCTCACGCGCAGCACCGGGTGCTCGAGAGCGTCGATCTGGCCCACGGCCGCGACGGGGCGTCGCGCCGCACCGGCCGTAATGCCCGCGGCCGCGTCGCTGCTCAGGTAGAGGTGCGGCGAGCCGAGAAGCGGCTCGGCCGCCGCGGCGTCGAGGCCGTCGACAACCACAACCGCCGTGTTGCGCTCGTCCATGAACGTGGACGGCACGATGCGCAGCGCGCGGTCGGCGTCGTCGGAGTGCGCAACGCTGCCGTCGCCGCGGAAGTGCGAGAGCAGCGCCGCGGCCTCGCCCGCGTCAAACACAACCTGGCCGGCGGGCCGCACCTCCACATTCGGGAAGTACACCGGCAGCGCGCCGTGCGTGGCGGCTGCGACCGCGGCAAGCAGCCAGCTCAACGCAGTCAACATGAGCATGCGCGATGACTAACGCGCACCGGCGCCTCATATGGCACCCCGCGATAGGCGCTCAGATCGAACAGCGCATCTCAGCGCCGCAATTGGCCGTACATCTCGGCCGCATTAACGCGCTCCGTACGTTCGTGCCATAGCGTTGTCTAATTTTGTGGTTGGCTCCTGTTATTGCAAACCGCGAAACCGGAGGTGGGAAATGTGGGGACCCTCGAAACCCTTCGGCAATTATCATAGCGTACGATGTTACTGTTATCTTAAACCGAATTTTTGCTTGCGCTATTTGCTATCTACGCTACTTTTCTGCGCGCCTCAGCACGCTCACCCGCAGCACAGTGGACGATGATGGCCGCCTTCCGAATCTGGTAATAATCGCTGTGAGTGCCGCCATGTTCAGAGCAGCCAAAATGTCGCTCCCGGCTTACATTTGTCTAAACCTGCTGCCGATTGGCTAGCAAGGTGTCTGCTTCATTTTCCCCTGCTGCTTGTCTAGTGCCTAGTGTCGGTGAGCAGACTTGCCGATGCGGCTTCCCCAGATCTTGCCCTTCAATGCAGGCCGCATCGAGCTAGGCTATAAATACGTTGACCGGTCCCTCCGAGCATCTTCGTATCCTGATGAGCTATTCCTTTGCCCTGCCGCCTGATGTGTATAACTTCAATAAGTGGAGAGCGTTCTATCGTGACGCAATGCAGTACCATGCCGCTCAGTATCCTGGTGACCAGCTTGTGTCTAGTCGGATTAATACATTCCGCCTCTATATGTCTAGCGACGTCGTGAAACACCTCGGGGGCTTCGTCAGGCCGCACCCGCGCTACCAAACAACAGAGGGGTGGAACCGGTGGGTCAAAGATGTCGAGGCGAAGTTGCGCCATCGGGACAAGACACTTGCAAGACTAGGGACCACCCACAAATGCCTGAAGCAGTTCAAGTCCTGGAGGCTCACAGTCTCAGGTTTGTGGCAGAACCTAGACAGACTTGTTGCTGAGGGCGACATCACGAATGTGCAGCAGCGCGAGCTGTTCTGGAACGCACTGTCTTGGCGACAACAGGACACGCTCGCCCGGCTTTGTCCGTACTTTGATCCGGGCAGTGCTGTGTGGGCTGACGAAAAGCCTGAAGTCAGAGCAGAGGCGGAGCAGAGGCTTCTTCGTACCATGGAATACTTGACAGCCCATGACAGGGCTCGCAAACATGGAGTGATCATGCTTATTCCCTGTGTATGCGTTCTCGTAGCAGTATTCCTTACGTTTCTGATGCTCTACAGTGGGCTGCGCCGGCCCATGGTTGACGGCAAGCGTGATGATGCGTCCTGTTGCCTCCTTACTTTCAGCTTTCTTCCCATCATCTTGGGCATAGCGTGCCTGATGATCGCTTCTACAGAAGTCACCAAATACTTGAAGGAACGCGCGCACCGCAGCGAGCTGAGGGTCGCCCTAAGCGAGGGCCCATAGGAGGTGACTTGCACGCGTGGCGTTTCCGCTGTCCTGGGACTGGCGTAATGCAATCTCGTGCCACCGTTCGTACGCCACTCGCACAACCGGCACAAACGCTTGCCGCCGACGGTTGCCTGAAACGGTGAGGCCCGAAGTGTCGGACTGACATGCGGAGCCGACCGTCGCGCTGCTTTGAACGCAGATTACTACAAGCGTGGGGTACATAAATGTCAATTATACTACTCTATTCAGCCACGCACCGGGCTTGCGCGCCCCGGCCGCGGCATCATTCGCAGCGAGTCAATTCGTAAGTCGTCACTCGTTAGGGCCGGTTGGACGCCCGGGCCGGTTAGACGCGCTCGGCGATCTCGATGGCGACGCGGCAGCCCTGCTTGATCGTCTCGGTGAGCAGCCAGTACGGGCGCGCGCCGTGCGCGTCGTGCTCGACGGCGGTGTCGAGGTGCTCGAGCTCGTCGTCGCGGAACTCGGACACAAGCTTCTTCAGCGCGTCGTAGTTCGTGTTCTGCGGGAAGTGGTCGTGCAGGTACCGCAGCTGCGAGTTGTAGTGCCCGCCAATGACGGTCTCGACCGCCTCCGTGCACGCCATCGCGGCCTCCTTGCCGCGCAGCGCCGTGGCCGCGCCGAGCGCGAACGCGGCCGCCTTCCACACCGGCGTCAGCAGCGACGGCCGCACGCGCCCGTCGACCTGCAGCGTGTCGAACGTTTGGTGGTGGTGCACCTCCTGGTCCCACATGTGTTTGATCAGCGGCTCGAGCTCGGGCCGCGTGCGTGACAGCACCGCGTGCTGGCCCCAGTAGATGTAGTCTGCGGCGAGCTCGCCGGCCTGGTCGACGCGCACGAGGCGATGCAGAAACTGCTGGTGTGCGGCGGACGCGGGCTTCGAGGCCACGGCCTTGACTGCCTTGGCCAGCTTCGTCATTTGTGCGCTTCGGGGAGTGCGCTTTGAGGAGCGAGGCGATGCGACGTGAGCGAGTTACAAATGGCGGGCCAGTAGTCAGCACGGGCAGCAGGCAAGCCAGTGCGGTGAGTATTGCACGGCGCGGCAAGCAGCCGGCTTCACAAGATATTTGTTCTGAGTGCATCATTTTACGAATACATTGGCCTGTACAGTGCCTGGCTAATGTTGGCTAATGTCAGGCTAATGCCCGTGCGGTGTTCTCGTGTGCCGTGCTGATACTATCTCGTGCTGTGGTGCAATGGGCTCGGGCAACACAGGCTCATAGTGCACTATGGCTAGGCAGAAGTGGTGCAAACTGGCCGTCGCTCGGGCCACATATTATGCGCTCTTTGAGCTCCGGTGCGCGGTTAGACCTAGCCCTTGATAGCCCGACGCGAGATTATGCAAGGCACGCTCTAGCCTCTTACGTACCCTTCCTCGCACGCAGCACACGCACGCATGGCCCAGGGTAGCCCGAAACGCACCCTATTTGCCTAGCATAGCGGTAACATCGCCGCACGAGGCCGACGGACCGACTCTCTGCGGTGCTCAGCTTTGCACATTCTACACTCCTCGTGCACTACGCAAACGCTTCTACCAAGCAACTATTAATAATGTTACAAATAAATTAGTTCGGCCGGCGGCCTTTTTATGCGGCTAGATGCGGCAGTTCTCGAGGCCAATCACAAGAATGTCCTCGGCACCGCGGTCCGACAGGTCGTCCATGACCTCGGCAATGCGCTTCTTCTCAACCATGCTCGACACAGCAACCCACGCGTCGTCGTCGAGCGGCGACACCGTGGCCGCGCGCCGGCCCGGCGTGATCTTGAGCACGGCGGCAAGGTTGTCGCGGCGGATGTTGTAGTTGCACAGCACGAAGCGCGTCGACGCAACAACGCCCTCGATGCGCTTGCGCAGAATGTCCGAGAGCTGCGGGTTCGAGCTCGTCGACGACGAAATGAGCCGCGCGCTCGTGTCGAGCACCGTGTCGATGGCCATGAGCCCTGCCGCGCGCATCGTCTCGCCGCTCTCAACAAGATCCACAATCGCGTCGCCGACGCCGAGCGCAACAGCGGCCTCGACACTGCCGCCAACAAACTTGATCTTGGTCGCCAGCTTCTCGCCCTCCTGCTTGCCCTCGAGCTTCGCGAAGTACTTCGTCGTCAGGTTCGTGAACGACGTCACAATCGTCTTGCCAATGAGCTGCTTCGGGTCGCGGATCTCGCCGTTCTCAGGCACCTGCACCTGCAGCTTGCACTGGCCGAACTGCAGGTCCAGCAGGTCGTTGCAGTCGACGCCGCTCTCGTAGACCTGGTCGATGCCCGTGATGCCGAGCGAGCAGCGGCCCTCGGCAACGAACACGGGGATGTCCGCCGCGGGCAGGAACACGAGCGCCACAGGCAGGTTTGTGGAGATCGCGATGTCGAGCCGGTTCGAGCGCCGGAACTTCACGTCGGCGCCCAGCAGCAGCTTAGCCGTCATTTCCGCGAGCCGGCCCTTCTTGGGCACGGCAAACAGCAGCCTGTCGTCGAGGTGCGCCACCAATTCCATTTGTGTTGATCGGGGTTTCAAGTGGGTTTCGCAGGTGGTTCTGGGTAGAAGACTAATGTGCCACACCCTTTTGTGGACGGACCGTTTTCACGCGCCCTAGCCCTGCCGGTCCCATCAAATGACTCAGGCCGTGTCCCGTGCGCCGTGGTCGAAGGTGCGAGGACGCGAGCGATGGTTCTGCACCGCGCGCGGCCGGCTGGCGACGCGAAACGGCCGCCGCGGGGCCCCGTCTCCCCTTGCCCCGATTTGTGTGTTTATGTGATCCACGAGGGCTTTGGGCTGCGGCTCTCGGCTGCGTCAGCAGCGCCTGCCCGCAGCGCCAGCGCCCACGGCCACAACCAGCCGGCCCAGGCAGCGCGCATCACGTGCACGGCGCCTGGGTACGGCCTGGCCCGGGCGCGGGTGGGAGCGCAGCACCTAATCGTGGAACACGCCCAAATTTTTCATCCACACTCGCTCAGTCGTCGATTCACAATGGATACTAAGACTCCTGTCAAGCTTGCTAAGGTCACAAAGGTGCTCGGCCGCACGGGCTCGCGCGGTGGTGTCACCCAGGTCCGCGTCGAGTTCATCGACGACGAGAGCCGCAGCATTGTCCGCAACGTTAAGGGCCCCGTGCGCGAGGACGACATCCTCTGCCTCATGGAGTCCGAGCGTGAGGCGCGCCGCTTCCGCTAAGATTCTCTGCTCCGGGATTTCCGCGGCGCTCCGGGGCTCTGCTCCTGGCGCGCCGCGTCTATTATTATTGAGCCGGCCGAGCAGGGCTGGGCCGTGTGCTGAAAAATGGGAAGCGCTGTCTTCGATAGTTGCTTAAATAAATGAACTCATAATTCTTACTGCCTTTCTGTGGTTGCTCGCGGGCGGTTAATTAGAAGCGCATTGGGCATATTAAGTTATTTAGGATCCGAGGGCGCGACCCGACTGTTTGAGTGCCCGACCTGCCAAAACCACCGGGGTGAGCGCTTGCCGGTTGCGTGCTGCCGTTTGCGTGCTGCCGGTTGCGTGCTGCCGTTAGCGTGCTGCCGTTTGTGTGCTGCTGTTGGCACACTGCCGTTGACGCGCTGCCGCTGGCGCACTGCCACTCGTGTGCGTTGCGTTTGCGCACTTTGCGCTTGCCTACGCAAAGCCCTCGCGCCGCCGGTCGGACTCCATTCGGGTTCCGTTCGGGCTCCGCTTGGGCTCCGTTTAGACTCCTTTCAGACTCCGCTCGGGCTCCGTTTGGGCTCGCAGGTTCTTCGTGCGTCCGCGCGCTGCAGAAACATCGTTCTATTAAGATTAGGGGGATTAAGGTAGTAATAAATAATGCTCTCGGCGAGAGCCGGCGCAACAACAGGCGTCAGGACTCTGTCATTGCGTCAAAGTTCAGGAGAAAGTCCGCGTACTGCTGCAGCTCCTCCACGCTCACCATAAGCTGGAAGTCGAGAAGCACCAAAAACTGCAGCTCAAGGTGGTTCAGCTCGTCGACGGGCAGGCCGCCCACTTTCGCATAGCGCGAGTTCTTGTAGAAGATGTCGCTGAAGAACTTCGACGCCACGGTCATGCCGGCAATCATGAGCCGGTGCACGTTGTAGCTGTCGAGCACAAACAGCGACTTCTCCGGCTCGCTGCTCAGGCTCAGACCCTTCTTCGTCACGCGGTCCAGGTACACGAGCAGGGCCAGAAACACGTCGGCCGTTGTGGGGCAGTACTTCAGAATGCGCGCCAGGTACGCGTCGAGACCAATGCCCGGCACGTTGCACCCGTGGAATCCGAGCAGCGTTGCCTGGAAATGCTCGCCCTCGCGGTTCTGCGGCTGCGGCAGCTGCCGCATCTTGCGGTCCTCGGCCGGCGGATACAGCTTGTCGTTTGTCGTGATGATGCGCTGCAGCGTCGTCGTCATCATGGCCAGGACCTGGCCCGTATCGCAGCCGCCGAAGTGGAAGATCAGCTTGCGCGGCGGGCACGGCAGGCCGCTGAGAATGCTGGGCGAAAACTTCTCGTAGGTTTTGTGGCTGCGCGGCGGGCTCGCCGTCGTCTGGTGCTGCCAGTCTGTGTCGATGCTGTGCCGGCCCTCGAGCACGGGCTCGGCCGGCAACCGCGTCTCGTCCGGCACCGGCGCTGAATTAGGAGGCGTGTCATGGCGAAACACCTGGCGGCCTGTGGCCGTGGCCACGGACATCGCCGACACGTTTGTCGTGCTCACGGCGCGCTGCGGTATGAACTGCTGGTGCTCGGCAATCGTCGGCGCCGAGCCGCGCCGGCTCTGCGCAATCATCGAGCTCAGCAGCGAGCGCTGCGGGCGGTGCGGCGACGACGCCTCGCTGGGCGGGGACACGGCAAAGCTGTGGTGGCTCGACGACGGCCAGTGCGAGTAGTTGCGGCTGCGCTCGATCTGCGACGGCGCGACGTACGACGAGCTCGCCGAGCCCGCGCTCTGGCCCGGGACGGCCATGAACCGCGACGACACGCTCGACACGTTCGAGTACGCGTCGACCGGGTACGGCTGCGGCTGCAGCGGCGTGTAGTACGCGCTGGCCTTCGACGCGGAGCCCGGCGCCGAGTCCGGCAGCGTGCCGGGAATGCTGCCGGGTACGCTTCCGGGCACACCGCCCGGAACACTGCCCGGAATCGACCCCGGCACACTGCCCGCAATGCTGCCTGGAATGGAGCCCGGAATGGAGCCTGGAATCGCGCCCGGAATCGCGCCTGGCTGCGAGCCTATGAAGGGCGGGCCCGGTGTGTACGCGCCTGGCATGCTCCCATTCATTCCGCTGGGTCCCGGCCCGCTGCCCGGCACGCTGCCCGGAACACTGCCCGGAACACTGCCTGGAACGCTTCCGGGCACGCTTCCGGGCACGCTGCCTGGTACGCTGCCCGGGACGCCCGCCATGGGGCCGTAATAGCTGTGCGTCGATTGGAGGGAGCCCGGGATCGAGTGAATTGAGCCGACGGAGTCGTGCCGCGCGTAGTGCATGTGGGCGCTATTAAAGCTACTTGTCGCGCTGCCCGGGACGGACCAGTTGCTGCTGGAGGCGTAGTAGCTGAGAACGGGGTCGGCGTTGCGGGCGCTGAAGCTCTGGGGCTCGACGGCCGGGTCCTCGAGATCAGAGCCCTCGATGACCATGGCGTTCTCGAGCTCCATGTCGCCGTCGCTCGCATCACTCTGGGCGGCGTCGGGCGGCTGCAGCATGTCAAAATTGAGCGCCTGGTCTCGCGCCGCGAAGATCACAGACTCTTATCAAGCCCTACGCTGGGGACTCGATCTGCAACTGGCCTGTGTTGTGTGGCTGCGTGCAGCTGCGCTGCGCTGACAAAACACAAAGCACGGGCACCGTTTGGGTAAACAAGCTGTCACAGTCACCCGCCAGCGCGGGGAGGAATTAATCCGCTTGGCGCGCGCGCGATTGGCCCGCGCGGGCTCGCACACCAGAAAAAATCGCCGCCGGCCGATTGGCTCCGCCGCCGCCGCACCTACGGCCTTGATTCTAGGCAGTGCAATGCCGGCCGCGACGACCCCGCCCGCGGCCGCCGGCCCGGATCGTCGTCCGCAGCGAATCTGACGCACGGGTCATGCACGCATGCATGCACCGCTCGCCTTTACGATGGGTCCGCCGTGGAACGTTACTTATCTGTAGGGATCGTGTCAGCCTGGCGTCTGACAAATCTGCCATGTCGACACGAGCTAAGGCGTTCTTCGGCTTCTCGGTGGCCTCGGCCATCGTCGTCATTCCGTGGGTGCACTACGTGCAGGACCAGCAGCGCGACGCGCTGCGTGAGGGCCCCGTGCGCGACGCCGAGCGCCGCAGCAAGAAGGCCACTGAGCGTGAGCTCACGCAGGAGCAGCGCGAGCGCGCCCTCGAGTACGAGGAGCAGAAGCGCCTGCGCCGCGAGTACGCGCAGACGCAGGAGGTATCGAAGCGCGACCCGTAGACGGTGCGCCGGCCTTTTTCCGGCCGCTTTTGGCGCGGAAAGCGCTGGCCAGCGACGCCGCCTCACCGCTGCTTAGAAAGCATGTGGTTCTGTCAACACGGCCGCGCCGGCTTCCTCGCCTCGAGCTACCCAATTCGCCCGTAACTCGCCGCGATGGCCTCCGCTCGCCCGATGGCTAGCGATCCGCCCGCTTCTCATCTGCATGCCGCGGCCCCGCCCTCTGCGCCCCGCACCACTTTGTACATACGCAGACGCTAGCCCGGCAACTAACTGTACATACTGATATTAAACGACTGCAGCAAGCGCAAGCTGCCGGTGTTTCCGGCTGCGGGCCCATTGCTTCTGGACTCATTGCATCTGTGGATCCATTGCGTCCGCGGCGCGGCCTGCAGCGGCTCCGCAGATTCTGAAATGCGCTGGCCTTTTTTATCGTTCGCGCCAGATCGCGTGCAGATCGCGGCCTCGTGCTGTGCGTCAGCTGGAGATCCTGCCAACGGCCCGGGGTAACAGGCGCAACCCGCGCCCACGCAGCTAACGCCCGCTGCCATTTCCTGCCGCGGGGCAGACGCGCCTGCGCGTGGGCGCGCACTCGCGCGCTCCATAGGGCTCTTACGTAACGCACCGCCCGGAAAACTTTTCAGCGTCGAACCTCCCGGCAACCCACTCAGCCTGCCCGACGCGGCCCCGTGACCAGGGACATCCACATCGCGGCTGGAAAACTACGAACTTCAGCTCGCAGCTTTAGCAGGAAGACAAAATGGCAGCTCGCGTCACGTACCGCCGCAGGAACCCCTACAACACAACGTCTAACAACGTTAAGCTCATTAAGACGCCCGGCGGCAAGGTCCGGTACCTCCATGTGAAGAAGACCGCGACCTCCCCGAAGTGCGGCCAGTGCGGCATTGCCCTGGCTGGCGTCGTGTCCCTGCGCCCGCAGCAGTACCACAGCGCCAAGCGCAGCGACAAGACCGTCCAGCGCGCCTACGGTGGCTCGCTCTGCGCCAACTGCGTCAAGGAGCGCATCATTCGCGCCTTCCTCATCGAGGAGCAGAAGATCGTCAAGCGCGTCGTTAAGGAGAAGATGAGCGCTGCTGCTGCTGCCGAGAAGAAGGGCAAGAAGTCCGCCAAATAAATACATAACTTATTGTAATGATCGCATTCAGTGGTGCGTTGACTGAGGCGAGCCTACTCGGAGACGAAAGACCTCTTTGAGTGGAGCGGAGACGTTGTTGAGCTTTGAAAGCTGGCGAAATCGTGGCAATAAACAGTAAGTAAACACGGTAGAACACGGGCCAATTTCTAACTCGAAGTTCTGTTTTGAAGTTCTGTTTTGAAGTTCTGTTTCGTATGCGCCGCCAATGTGGACCCAATCGCTAGATTATAGGCCCATATTGAACATTTAGCGTTGGCTAATGTTAACGACTTTCATATCCTGAATTAACAGCCGGTTCGCCGACAGTGCGCAGACAATGAAGGCGCACGCATGTGTCACGCATGTGTGACTTGGTCATAATGCAGCTGGTGCTTTAACCCGTACATAGATTAATATGCGCGATGAAGGTGGTGAGACCGCAACAACTGGTGAAATGCGATTGTCCATTTAAAACGACCAAAGTGTTCGTTTGACTCAATTATCTGGCTTTGTACAGATGAAGGCGAGAACTTACAAAACACAGCGGATGACGCGGTCTAGTCAGCCTAACAGAGCCCGGGTGCACTATATAGTGCAAAAGTCTAATGTATTGTCTAAACCTCTGGTTTAACTCAAGCAAGGACGCGCCGTGGCTAGAATTATTTACAATGCAGGGCTAGCCGGGGTCCTGCTGTGGTTTGAAAATTTACCGGGCATGATGGCCCTGAAAAATCCAGAGCAGGGCAAACCCGGCTTCCATTAAAACATCTTCTAAAATTTAACGTCTGTCTAATTTCAATTCACTTCAGCTTGGCCCTCCTATCTTGCTACCGTGCATATGCGGCTCTTCATGTGCGGCTGTGGTGGGACTAATTACTCAGATACCAAGGTTGGGTCCCAAGCCTGATAGTAGTAATGGCTTGGACGTCCTAACCTATAATCGTCGATCTAAAGGCGCCTGCTGTATAGAGGGCACCTAGGTAGGGCAGAATGCCTGTAATATTACTGAAAAACCGCTCAGAAGACGTCGAGAAGGGCCACCAAGATCCATATGAGCAGTGCATCAGAGATACACGATTCGTGCCCATAATGGACTCCCATTGCATTGGCCTCGACGATTTAGCGCGATGTCTCGCTGATCCAGAGTCGCTCGACGCAATTCTCGTCACGTCTCAAAGAGCCGTTGACGCGCTGAAGCTCGTGCTCCCAAATCTGTCGGCCCAGATCTACGAAAAGCCAGTTTACACTGTTGGTCCGGCAACCGCGCGCAGATTAACCGGACTGGGCTTTTATACGGTCAAGGGAGCCGAGTCCGGCACAGGAGCCGCGCTGGCCCCCTCAATGGTGGAGGAGCTTGCTCCCAATTGCAAAATTGTATTTCTGGCTGGTGAGATTCACCGCCCACTTCTGCCCACAAAACTGGCCGAGGCTGGACACTCTGTCACAACCAAAATTGTTTACCGGACCACGCCCAAGGCTGACGTTGGTCCTGAGTTGCAAAGCATCGTGCAGGACGGGGACTGGATTGTGCTTTTTTCGCCGAGCCACACGAGCCAGGTCCTTGATTTCTTGAGAACAACCGCGTTGCGTGTGAAGATCGCGGCCATTGGGCCCACAACAAGGGACTTTTTGATCGAAAACGGCTTCGCTGTAGACGCCGTAGCACCCGAACCGGCAGCAGAGGGCCTCAAAGCGGCCATAACCGAATCCGCTGAATGATAGAATAAATGTACATAGACATGGACGGAACGGGTTTCTGTTCAATGAGATTTGACGGCTCAATTATGACGAGAGTACCCCGCGTTTTCTAAATATATACATAGCGGTATTGGATGCATAGCAGGATTGGCTGGCAGAGTAATAATGTCCATGGCACCGCCTAGAACGTGATGGCAAGCATGTTTGTTTCCGGTATCACAAGCACCCTGGTGTTTGCGTGTCTAGCTACAATGACCGTGTCGTCTGCTTCGAGCACCTCGACCGAGTCCTCGGACTCGTCCTGGTCCAGCTCCTGCTCGGAAACTGGCCGGATCAGCACGTTGGGCAAAAGCAGCTCGCCAGACCGGTTGGGCACAAGATGCAGCTTTTCATGCACCTTCTCAGAGCCGCTAAAAACACCTTTTACTTTGCCTGTATAGGACCACCCTTCCGACAGCCTGTCCAGCTCGTACGCGAAAAACCGCTGCGTGAGATCGCTATCCTGAACGGCCATGGTTTCCACCTTAAGCTGTACAGGAATCGAGCCACCAACTACATACTGCTGGGAGTCGTCGTCGAGATCAATGTCAACATAGTGCACAAGCTCCGTGTCCGGGTTCGGTACCTCCAGTTGCATTGTGGCATTCAAGCTCGTGAATTCCGTGCCAGCGCTATCGAGCCCATCCTTGAGCGCGTCACAGATTAGGCTTGTAATCCGGTTCGCATGCTGCGGATCCATATATTCAAACTCATGCGTGACGTACGGTGCCACGGCATTCAGTGGGATCTCGGCCATGCCGCTCGTGACGTACTGCTCGATATCGATGTGACCAGATAGCTGTTGAGCCACGTTGCTGACGCTGGGTGTGTAACACTGTAGGTCTTCCCTTTTTAGCGCGGCCACGCAGGCATCAAACAGGATCCGTTGGCACTCCCACAGCAATGAACGGTAGGACAGCGACAGATGCATTTCTGCCGAGCACTTCCGATCGGGCTCGGCCCGCTTAGCCAGGGAGAAGACGTAAGACACCGGTGCGTTCTGGAAAGCCATGAACTCCTGGTGGCGGTGCTCGGGCGCAAAATCGGCCACGTCGTAGGCACGCGAGCCCGTGAGGTCGGCGCCGCAGAACACAATCGGAACCGAGGTGATTGGCTTCACCAAAAACTGCGATAGCACGTTGGGCGGGGTTCGGAAGTACTCCTGGAAGTCGACACTGACGGAGAGCCCGAAGTTCACCGTTTCGCGGAACTCGTATGTGCAGCCGTCGTACACAATGATGACGCGGATCTGGTTCACCGGGTTGTCGTGGTCTACGAGAGCAGGAACGCTGACCTCTGCAGTAGTGAAGTTGGACAGGTTCTGCAGGCCCTCGGTTTTGTCGAGCAGCAGCTGAAGGTGCATGTCGATAGGTTGGAATTGCACCTTGGCCTGCTCCACATTTTGGGGCGACACAAGCTTCATGCTCAGGTTGCGCTTGCGCATGCTGTAAGTTTTGGAAAGCGTGATCTGAGCATGGAACGCTGTCGCAAGTGGCCGCATGGCCACGAGCGTGTCCTTGAACTCGTGGACCAGCGTCTGCTTCTGGGCGCGGAGCTCAATCCTATTCAGCCTCAGCGTTCCCTGGACGAAATGTTTCGTGTAGAGCCGCGCGGGGGTGGCAGGGTCTGTGGCGTTCTTCAAGTCCTTTGACGAAAAGACGATTTGGCTCTTTGCTGGACCCTGATCAGTCTCGACGGTGGCCACGAGCTCCGCCTCCTCTATGGATATGAAGGGATGCTGGCCATGGAGCGGGACGAGTGCCAGGTCTAAGTAGTAACCTTGCGCGTCGCCGCGGAGATATGGGGTAACACGCGTATCGAACCAGAAGTCTGCCGAGTGCTCGAGAGGGCGCAACGATCCGAGCTTCTCGACGAGGTCCACGGCCCGCTTCACTGTTTTGCGAGAAATGGTTTGGAATGTCATGAGGCTGAGGACCTGCCACGCGAGCTCGAGCACCTGGCTCTGCTTGTCCATGCGCTCCGCGCAGTCAAGCGCCACGCCCAGCATGGCCGCTTGCGACTTCTCCTGGGGGGCGAGCGTCAGGAGCCGCGGACACGTCTCGAGCAGCTTCCATGCAGCCTCGTAGTTGTCGTTGTAGTACTCCATGAGCACGAGCTGGCCCGTGAGGCGCACGACAGCGCGCTTGGCGTTTGCGACGCGGAAGTACTCGATAGCCTGCTTTGTGAGCCTAACGAATTCTTCATGAAAGGCCTGTTCCGAAGCTAGCTCCGGGATCTCTTTAGCGGTATTTTTATTGCTTGCCTCGCCATCGCCGTTGCCGTCATCATTATCATCATCATTGTCGTCGTCATCGAGCTGAATGTCATTGAATACGCCAGGGATGGTGTAATTTTTGAGTAGTGCGAGCGCCTGCAGTGCGTCGCGCTCGGCGAGCAATAGGTCGCCCTTGCCGTCCACGAGCTTAGACGACCCTGTTTCGGTCACGCGCGCATAAAGCTCGCGCGACACGTTGAGAAGCCACCTGTATGCACTTTTGCGGCCCGTGAGTTCTGTGAGCGAGCTGAGGAGTGCCGGGAGCCGGGCCAGGGCAAGACGCAGCCCAGATTGGACCATCTGGTCGGCCAGCGAGTCGACCTGCTCTTCATGCTGGCGGCGGGCAGCCGCCATTGCGAGCAGCAGGGCGACCTGGCGAGCAATGACGTGGCGATAGGCGTCGAAATGCGCGGTCGTCTGCGCGAGCATGGGCTCGACGAGCGCGTTGTGCGCGCCGAGGAAGCTGTTTGGCGACGTGACGGCAGCCCTGCGCGGCCACTCGTGCTCGGCGAGCATGCGCTCGAGAAGCTCGTAGATCGAGAGCGCGTCGTCGAGCAGGTTCATGCTCTCGTAGGCCCAGGCAAGGCTCTCGTGGACGACGAACAGGGCGCCGAAGTTCCAGCCGGGGATGTCGCGCGTGGCCCTGAGCTTGCGGATCTCGGCGTCTAGCATGGCGACACGCGCGCTGAACGCCCAGAGCAACTGGTCCTTGATGAGCTTGCGCAGCCGCGTCCAGTCGCTGCCGACGTCCGGGTTGAGCTGGATGCAGTGGTCCGGGTCGAACTCGTTTGTGATGCGCGTCCACATGGCCTTGACCTGCTTCGGCGAGTTCGAGGGCAGGACGGAGTGCACGACGACGTAGCCCGTCGGGTCGCGCACCTGGACCTGGTTCTTGAACCAGTCCTTGCCGATCTGGCGCAGCTTCGAGCGGTATATGTCCAAGGAGGCCGTCTCGAGCACGAGCAGCTGCACGAGCGGCGCGTTGTTGAGGCCCGCGATCTGGTGCTGCGGCTGGCGCTGGCCCATTTCGGGCGTGAGCCGCAGCTCGAGCAGCGGCACCGTGCGCACGGCCGCCGACGCGGCGGACGGTTCTGCGTCGCGCACGGCGCCCAGATCCGAGCTGCGCGAGCTCGAGCTGCGCGGGCTGCCTGCGGCGGCACCGGCGCCGGGCTCGGGCCCGGCCGGCTCGCCCGCGCTGGCCGGGCGCCAGTGCAGGTTCGTCAGAACCTTGAGGTTTTCGTCGACGCGCGCCTCGTACTTCTTGAAGACGCCCTGCGGGTCCGTGAAGGCTACGACCGCGGAGTTCATGCTCGGAGTCTCGCCGCCCAAGCCCGCAGCAGCAGAACGGCGCGGCAGTTTAGGCAGAGCCGACGGTTGACGCTTGCCTGCACTGGGCGGGTCGCGCGCCCTAAGCGCGGACGCGGCTCGCGCGTGCGCTACGCGATGCGGTCTGTGGGCACAGCGCCTGGGCCGCTGCAAATGGGACTTCAAGAACACGTTCAGCGGCCAGGTTTCGCAGCAGATTTCGGCATGGCGCGACGCAACGACGCGCCGGACCTGCCGCGGCACCTGCGCAAGGACCCGGCCAAGCAGCGCCAGAGCGTATCGAGCCGCTTCAATTTCGCCTGGATCGGCGGCATCGCCCGCCAGCTACGCAGCGCCCTCAGCAAGGAGAACCGCGCCGAGGCTCAGTCCGTGCGCCGGCAGTCGGAGAGCGCGCGGCGCTTCCGCGAGTCCGAGCTCGAGGCGCGCAGGAGCGTGGCGGCGCGCAATGCGCAGCCAGGAAGCGATGCTGACGCCGCATCCAGCGAGCCAAACAACGCGCTTGCCGGCTCCCAAACCGAGACGCAACAATACACGGTGAGCCCGCTTGTGTCTGATGGCCCGAATGTCGAGCCAGGCGCCGGTGCGGGCTCTTTCGCGCCTCTGCGTGCGCCTCAGGCCTCATCTTCCGAGCAAAGCGCTGCCACAAACGCCGCTGCAGCTCCCGAAGCCGCCAGTTATGCTCTCGAGAACTCCAATCAGGCTCCCAGTGGCGCTGGCACTGGCCTCGGTGATGCTGGCTTGGACGTCGACATCGACGAGAACTTCGACGAGGAAGACTACATTGGCCCCGCGCGTGAAGACGTGCTCTCGGACCGCGAGACAGGCGGTTACAATGAACTAAATTACGAAGAATACAAAGAGGAGGATGCCGTCGACGAGGAGCTCGACGCAGACGACCTGGACGCCGAGGATCTCGACGCCGACGATATTGATGCCGACGATATCGACGCCGACGACGTCGACGCTGAGGTCCTGGAGGCAGACGCGGATCTCCATTCTGAGCACTCGCAGACTGCATCTGCGGGCGAGGACGAAGACGACGACGAGGTTGCTCCGGTCGAGCCCAGCGACCACGAGGCCCACGACTACGACGCAGAGCTCAGCAACATGTCTGTGTGGGAAGGCGCAGGCTTCGACTCCTACGACCCGGCCATGGACATTGACTACGAGCGCGAAGGTGCCGAGGATGCCAATGGAGACACGCACACCGCTGCGGACTCGGAGCCGGTCTCTGACGGGGACGCGCAGCGCGAGTCCTCCGAGCCTCCCATCGTTTCTGATTTGGGGCCTCAGGGACCTGATACAGAGCGTGTGGCGGCGGAGGTCATTACGGCTACTGTTACAGAGTCTGCGAATGCGTCGCCTGCCGTGGATCCTGCTACAAAGCCTGTATCTAAATCTTTTGATGCCAACTCGCCCCGCGCGGAAGATGCGAAGACCAGCACCATAGAGCAGGCATTCATTCCTGGCTCACGCCTCCATCCCAGTAAACGCTACCTGGGTTTCCACTTCGGCCCGGCCCTTGGTATCTCGGCCCCATCCGTTTCGGCCAGCGCAGACGCTGAAGCGGCAAAACCTGCGGACTCTGAAGCAGGCTCTGAAACCAAGTCCGCGACGCAAGAACCTGAGCCCCCGGCGAGCGAAGAACGCCCAGCTAACGAGGGGCCCCAGAATAGTGCCGTGCAGAATGCTGAAGAACAGCAAGACAATAATCATGAGAAACAGCACCAATTCCCGGAGGACACTTCTCAGGACATCGAGGAGAACCCCTATGCTGGTTTGTGGAACCTGTTCAATGTCGGCTTTACGGTTGCGCCCTCAGCTAGCCCCGTGAAGGAAAAGCGGATGCTCGCACCCCGCGATCCAATTCGCCTGTCTGTGGACCGCCAAGCCGACCGCCAAGCATCTGTTGCCGAGGAGTTCCATCTCCTGGCCCAGACCGCTCACAGAGTGCTGGCTGGTTCGACTCTATTCGGAGGTGCCCCGGCAATACCAAAGCCACGTGCGCCGGATGGCCTGGCGCCGGCCATTGCGTCCGCGGACGACCAGGACCCGGCAGTTTTCAATCGCCGCGTATCAGGAATTGCTCATGATCTGTTTTCAAACTCCCCGCTGTTTGGAGGGAAGCCGAGCGTGCCAACTTCTGATGCCGCTCAGGACCATGTGTCCGGTATCGCGGTCTCGCAACCTTCAGATAGCGAAATGCAAGTTGACGAACCTCGGCGCGATGCCGGGCATTCCGAGCGCAATCCGAATGAGGAACAGAACGGAGACGTTTCCAACAGCCCAGAACAGGGCAACCAAATCATTGACACGGAGCACGTCGCAGCGGATACGGCTGTGCCCCAAGAAGCCGATCACAAGGCTGTGGGGCTTGAGGCGCCCGAGGTCGGCGATAAGGTGGCTGGCGAGGAGCCTAGTGAGAATGGTGATACTGGTGACACCGGTGATACCGGTGACGCTGGAGAAACTGAGGAGACTGACGACACTGAGGGAACTTCACCTAGCCCCGGCGCGCAACTCGAGGGCTTGGCAGATGAGGCTGCCTCGGATTCCGAGGCAATGACTGCTGATGAAGAAGCTCACAACGGGGCGAGCCACGAAAATTCCGTAAAGGCCAGCGCCTCGAGCAGCAAGAGGACGCCGAATCCGGCCCCGATCCCGAGTAAAGAGAAGCCCAAGGGCGAGGCGGTGAAGCGCCGGCGGTTACGTAGTACGACGCCCCGATCACAGGCAGCCGCTACGCCCTCCGAGCCCGAGGGGCTGGATGCGCAGGAACAGCCCGAGACCAAAAAGCGCAAGCGCGCTGAGCACACAGAGCGCACGCGGCCTCTCACGCGCGCGGCTCTGCGGGCTCAAAAAGAAAAAGAGGCGTTTGAAAAGTCGGGGGAGTCGGAGGCGGAGCCCGAGCCGGCGCCGAAGAAGCGCAAGAACAGGCCCGCCCGCAGAACCGGCTCTGCACGTCGCGGCAGAAATGCTTGATTGAGCTCCGGTATGCTAAACCTATTTATTACGATCCCGTAAACACTACTATCGATTCCTTTGTCAATCCCAACATACGTGCAGCGTGGACGCCCGATAATACGTGCGACGTCATGAGCCGCCCACTTCTAAAATTAATCAGAAACTGCTGAACCTGCAGCAGTGCATAATAAGCACAGCATAGGAATATGAACCCTGCGATCACAGCACATTTCTAGTGAAATTTCCCACTTGGGTTTGTCGTCTTCGAGGGTGCTCCGAAACTCCGCCATTTTGGTCCCGAACATTAGCTACTCCACAACGCCCTCGCATCGGAGTATACACATGCATGCATGTCTATGCATGCCTCGTAAGTCATGCATGCATGACGTAGCCGGTGCCCGTCATTCGGTGGGCCATGCCATGGGGCAAAACAGAGTGACAGCTGTCAGAGAGCAGGGCTAATACAGCGCTGCAATGCGGCTCAATTTTTTAATTTGTGCTCGCCCGGCCGTAGAAGCTTTAGGCTGCGGCCGATATCACAAGTAGTTGTGCGTCGAGGCTGCTGCATGAGATGCCTTGCGCTTAATTGAAATTAATCAGGTCTATCTTATACCCTTGCCCTGTGGAATTCCACGTTCGTACTTCCGTGTGAGCCGAGACATGGCTGCGTCAGATTGGCCGCCTGCCGGACGCCGTTGGTGCACGCCATTTTGGAAATACTCTCGGTTGTTTACAGAATAAAGGCTCCCGATAAGCCCGGGATTTCGATATATATATATACGGGCCATACGTTTCATTTCTAGCGATTCTCAGCTCAGTGAGCAGCATCGTCCATGGCAGTGATGTACAATTAGTTCTACCTATTCAGACCCAGGAGGACCTCGCCAGGGCACGATGCCTGTTGTCACACCAAAAGGTAAGTTATTTGGTTTCTAGCTGCGCGGCTATGTTGGTTTTGTGGCTCCCCCACTTTCTCGATTGGTCTGAGTTTTCCTTGTTTTTTTGGTTTGTTCTATGTAACGGTCGTTTCTCCACTGCCCGTAATCCTGCCTGGCTCAATAACCGCTCGTAGCCAGCTGGCTACATTGCTATGGCATGCATCCGATCTCTGATTCCAATTACGCAGGAAATTGGATCTGAGCCGCCCTGCATTCCGTGGGTAAGGGCGGATCTCCAAACAGCAATAATGTCTCCGCAGATACCCGAGATTTACGTCTCATTGCACGGCCCGGGCTTCCTGCCTCGCATTACAAGCGCACACGGCGCTTGATCACATCGAAAGCTGCCCGTGGGCCGCTGCTTCCCCTCGCGCGAGAATTGGACCGGAATGCATAGCCACGTGAATGCAGTCTACGTATGTGCGGCCCAGTTTAGGGGACGCGCCTCAGAATCTGAGATGGTGAAACAGCGTTCTGCCGGCCGGACCCTATCCCACGGCCTTCGTGCGTGGATGCTGGGGAAATGGGGCCGCGTGGGCAAATTCTTAACTCTTTCTGCTCTCCAGCGACCGGCTCCAGCACGCGAGATTGATCTGTGGCAATTGACAAACAGCCCGCGAAGTGGGCGGCGGCCAAAGCACAGACCATTCCGAAAGCCACATTCCCGCAGCCATAGTAGATCTTCCAACTATGGACAATGCTAACCCTAGCACAGTAAACTCTTCAATGGCGGCACCCGAGCCAGCGACGTCGTCGTCGGCGTCGTTCGTGGCCCCTTCCAGTGTTCTCACAACGATAGATTCGTCGTCGCTTTCAATACCCAGCACGTCCAGCGCGCCGCGGCCCGAGACGTCGAGCTCGTACGACTTCATCTCGAGCCTCGTCTCGTCGTCTTCGAGCGCGGCCGCCGAGCTCTCGCAGTCGACGGCAGCGTCCAGCGAGGCTTCCGCGTCAAGCTCCAGCTCGACGCTTTCGTCCGCGCCGACTCCGACAACAAGTTCTATAATTAGCACGACGACGCCGAGCAGTTCGAGCGCGGCGCCCAGTCCGAGCTCGACCAGCAGCGCGAGCCCGAGCACGAGCTCTAGCTCCAGCACGAGCTCCAGCTCCGCCCCTCCGAGCACGAGCACGAGCAGCTCGACAAGCAGTGCGCCGCCAAGCTCGAGCTCGACGAGCGCGGCGCCCACGTCCTCGAGCTCCAGCTCAGTGGCGGTCGCCAATGAGATCACAACAAGCTCGTCCAGCATCGAGACCAGTTCCGCGCCGCCGCCGACGTCTTCGGCCCCGCCGGCTTCTTCCAGCTCGTCCATAATAATAAGCTCGTCCAGCGAGTCGAGCTCGCAGCCGCCACCACCGTCGAGCACGTCGAGCAGTTCGAGCCTCGTGCGCACAACCAGCTCCGAGCCGGCGTCTTCGAGCTCGAGCACTGCGCCACCACCGAGCTCATCCAGCACGACGTCGGCCGTGCCGACTTCGAGCTCGTCTACATCGTCTAGCGCGTCGCCGAGCACAACAACCTCATCCACATCGTCTCTGTCCTCAACATCGTCTACGCCGTCGTCCACGTCGTCCACGTCGTCTACGCTGACCACGTCGTCTACGCTGACCACGTCGTCTACGTCGTCCGCGTCCTCCACGTCCTCTACATCGCCCACGTCGTCGTCCTCAAGTACGCGCTCGGCCGCCCAAGACACGACGTCCGCGCCAAATGTACATACGTACCAGGTGACGGAAGTAGTTGGTGGGTCCACAGTGACGGCGATGCGAACGGCGTACGCAAGCGACTCGGGGTCGGCGGCCGCGGCGACGTCGAACGTGCCCATAAGCAACAACGCCAAAAACACCAGCGGGGGCGGCCTGAGCACGGGCGGTAAGGCGGCCATCGGCGTGGCCGTGCCGCTCGGCGTGATTGCGCTCGCGCTCGCGCTGGCGGCCGGGATCGTCTGGTTCCGCCGGCGCGAAAAGAGGCGGCGCACCGAGGTCGAGCAGCCGATCAAGCCCGTGGCCACGCCGGAGTCTCCGACGCACTTCAGCGACGCGCGCTCCGACTCCTCCGCCTCGGGCTCGGGCTCGGGCTCGCGAACCGGCTCGGGCTCGCGCAACTACCACCTGAGCATCAATACCCTCAGCCACAACAACAGCACCTACAACAAGCATTCCGCCTCGGCAGCCCACAACATGTTCTGAACCATGACCTAATTCACTGCCTTTGCGAGGCGGTACGAGATATGAAGAGTCGTTCCCTTTTTTCTCCTAATAACACGCACCCTCTTTTCATGCACGAGCGGCTCTGGCGCTCGTGCGACGCTCCCTAATTTATTCACCGCAAGTCTCATTGTACACACATACTCTAACTCATTGATGTTTCGTTTACTTTGCCAGTTTCTCTGTCTTTTCTGCAAGAAGCTCCAAGCTAGGTTTCTGCGCGGGCCCGTCAAACCCGAGCTGACGCTAGATAACGCGTGCATATTGCATGTGCGAGATCTCGTGCGCATTCGCGCCAAACTCTATAATTTTACTCCGCTCTAAGCCGTCAAAAATTGTCTGTGTCCTGCGTATCCTGCGGAGTTCTGTTTGCATTCGCGTTTCCTACCAGTAATGCTGGCGAAAATCGGTCAGTCGCCTGCCTGACGCAGCCGCCAAAATCGCTGGTCGCCTGCTGCCCACAGGCTTAGGGTTCTGGAATGGGAATTCGAGGTTTGGCTGTCTGCGCCTCCGTCGCCGTTCTCTTTCAAAGCAGTTGTCGCACTTGGCTAAGCTGTTTACCTTCTATGTTTTGTTACCGCAGCAGGAGGACCAGCAGAGCAAGTAATTAGCCGCGAGCACCTCAACGACGGCGCGCATTACGAGAAGTAGAAAAATAGCTTATAGATATCTTAGCTTAGATTGTTCTCAGTACATTGCGCATTCTGCAACTCGGAGCATGCCGTCGTCCCGTTCGAAACAAGCCTGAGTACAGCAGCCGAAGCACCGCCGTGGAGCCCGTTGCCCTAACCCTCGTGTTAATTGCCCGCTGCCTTAGAAGCTGTGGAGCGCACGCCCGCCCACACAGTGACGAGCCAATTCGGCGTGGTTTAGCACGTACGCGGCCCTCCTGGCGTGCGCACTGGGCCTGATGCAGTGGCCTGCAAAAACAGCCCGCTGCGTGAGGCGGTTCTGGAATCGTCTCGAACGCGCGAAGGCTAGGGTTGGTCCAACGGTGAGAACAGCTTATAAGCAACCACAACTCTCGCCTACGCGGGGGCTTGCCACACACCATGTTGAGACGAGTGGAATCATTATCTCCAACAGTACGGGCCGCAATGCGGACCTCGCAACGAGGACTCGTGCGGCCTGAGGCGGTGAATTCGAGCCGAACGCTGGCTACGCTGAGCTCGTTCAATTCGCAGCCAATGCGCGCAAACTCGCAGCCAATGCGTGACAACACGCAGCCAATGCGCGCCCGACAGAGCCAACTCGCGCATGCGCGCGCGGTGCCGGTGCACTCCGTGCGCCAATTCAGCTCGACATCGGGCAGAAACCAGTTTCGCATGAACACCAACCCGCAGCAACAGGAGGAGCAGGTTCCGGCACTGCAGAAGTACGGAACCGACTTGACGCAGTTGGCCCGCGAGGGCAAGCTGGACCCTGTGATTGGGCGCGACGAGGAGATCAAGCGCACGATCCAGATTCTCAGCCGACGCACGAAAAACAACCCGAGCCTCATTGGCAAGGCCGGCACGGGTAAGACGGCCATTATGGAGGGCCTGGCGCAGCAGATTGCGCGCGGGCTTGTGCCCGAGAGCATGAAAAACAAGCGCGTGGTCAGCCTCGACCTCGGCTCGCTGATCAGCGGCGCGAAGTTCCGCGGCGAGTTCGAGGAGCGCCTGAAGTCTGTGCTTGACGAGATCGACAAGGAGCAGGGCAGCGTCATTCTGTTTATTGACGAGCTTCACATCCTTCTGGGACTCGGAAAGTCCGAAGGCTCGGTCGACGCGTCGAACCTGATCAAACCGGCGCTGGCTCGCGGCAAGCTGCAGTGCTGCGGCGCCACGACGCTCGACGAGTACCGCAAATACATCGAGAAGGATGCGGCGCTTGCGCGTCGCTTCCAGCCCGTGTTTGTGAATGAGCCCACGGTCGAAAACGCGATCTCCATTTTGCGTGGACTCAAGGACAAGTACGAGGTGCACCACGGTGTGCGGATCACGGACCAAGCGCTTGTGACTGCCGCTGTATACTCGAACCGCTACATTACGGATCGGTTCCTGCCGGACAAGGCGATTGACCTCGTCGACGAGGCGTGCTCGGCGCTGCGGTTGCAGCACGAGTCGAAGCCCGACGAGCTCGAGGCCGTGGACCATGTCATCACGACGCTGCAGATCGAGCTCGAGTCTCTGAAGAAGGAGGACGACCCGGTGTCGCTTGACCGGCGCAACGTCATTCTCGAGAAGCTGAAGGACAAGCAGGGCGAAGCCGAGCGCCTGAACGAGGTTTGGCAGAAGGAGCGCGCTGAGATCCTGGAAGTGAAGGAGGCAAAGGAGGCGCTCGAGGCGGCCAAGACGGAGCTCGAGATTGCTAGGCAGCAAACAGACTTTGCGGCGGCGTCGCGCCTGCAGTACTCGGTGATTCCTGAGCTTGAGGCGAAGATTCCGAAGCCGGCGTCGGACGCCGGCAACGACCAGCGCATGCTGCACGAGTCGGTGACGAGCGACGACATTGCCCGCGTCGTCTCGCGCATGACTGGCATTCCCACTGACAACCTGCTCAAGGGCGAGAAGGACAAGATCCTGAAGATGAGCAATGCACTTGGTGCGCGGGTTGTTGGTCAGGAGGAGGCGATCGACGCCGTGGTCCAAGCTGTGCAGATGCAGCGCGCGGGGCTCACGAACGAGCGCCGCCCCGTCGGCTCGTTCATGTTCCTGGGCCCCACGGGCACGGGCAAGACTGAGCTAACGAAGGCGCTGGCAAACTTCTTGTTTGACGACGAGCGGGCGATTATCCGGTTCGACATGTCGGAGTTCCAGGAGAAGCACTCGCTGGCGCGTCTAATTGGCGCGCCGCCAGGATACGTTGGCTATGAGGAGAGCGGCGAGCTGACCGAGGCCGTGAGGCGCAAGCCGTATGCGGTCGTTCTGTTCGACGAGCTGGAGAAGGCGCACCCGGATATCTCGAAGCTGCTTCTGCAGGTACTTGACGAAGGCAGCCTGACGGACGGCCAGGGTCGTAAGGTCGACTTCAAGAACAGCATCATTGTGATGACGTCGAACATTGGCCAGGACATTCTTGTGAACGACAAGAACGCGAACGACAGCGGCAAGATCACGCCCGAGGTGCGCAACGAGGTTGTGGAGGCGCTGAAGCTGCACTATCCGCCGGAGTTTATCAACCGGTTGGACGACATTGTTGTGTTCAACCGGCTGTCGAAGCAGAGCCTGCGACACATTGTTGATCTGCGGCTCGACGAGGTGCGCGAGCGCGTGTCGTCGCGGCAGATCAAGCTCGACGTTACGCCCGAGGCGGCGGACTGGCTTGCCGAGCACGGTTACGACCGTCTGTACGGCGCGCGGCCGCTGAACCGGCTGGTCCAGAAGGAGCTGCTGAAGCCGCTGTCGCTGCTGCTGCTTGAGGGCAAGGTTGTTTCTGGGGACACAGTGCGGGTCACTGTTGACAACGACAGCTTGCACATTGCCCGCGTGTAAGCACAGGCATATTTGTATATACTAATCTAATCTACGCTAGCTATAATTGATGACCGTTAGGACCAGAGCGACAATGCAACCTGGCTGCGATTGTCTGTTTGCGCTACTGCGCGTGATCTTCGATGAGAGTGAGCACAGCCGTGTGCTACAGCGCGGTGCAGCTTCCGACGTAGTTGCTGTTATGAGCAGGTCACGGCGCGAGCAAATCGCTCTGTTTCGGTACCGTTTGCGGCGAGTGGACCGTGACGAAGTTGAGACGGCCGCGCTGCCGCGCGCACAAATTTCCCATGCCTAGCGTGACGTATGTTCGAATAAATTAGCACTGTTACTGTCATTAATTTACGGCGCCTTCGTCAGGCCCATGCGCGTCGTCACGTACTTCTGGGCGAGGATGCCGAACGCCAGGTTCAGGCCGTCCTCGAGCCAGCCGGAGACCCACTCGCGCGGGTCAATGGCCGCGTCCCGGAACTCCTGGAGCTCCTTGTCGTCGCCCTCGAGCCACTGCGCCCACTCGGCCGGGAACGCCTGCGACGCCGTGGACACCTCGATCTCGTGGTCGAAGTCGCTGAGGTACACGACGAAGTAGAGCGACTGCGTGGACGGCGCAATGAGCCCCGAGGGCTCGCCCGGTGTGAGCACGGGCTGGATGGAGACGAACACCTCGGAGACGTGGATGTTCGGGTTCGCGTCGCCCTGCTGGTGCGGCGCCGGCGGCTCATCCGCGGTGCCGGCGGGCTTCATGTCGCGGCGGACCTCCTCGACGTTGGCCTTCGCGAGCTTGACGCCGTCCTCGAGCGTGCAGCGCGCGTAGTTCAGCGAGCGGTGCACGTCGTAGTCGGAGCCAGCGCGGTGCCGCTCCTTGCCCTTCTGGACAACGAGGTTCAGGTCGCCGCCGCCCTCGACCTGGTCCATGACGTAGTCAAACACCTCGTACAAGAGCTTGTCTATGCTCGGGTAGCCGACCATGTCGTGAAAGATGTGGATTTTGAGCTGCTCGTGGCGGCGTATTGGCGGCACAATGGTATTCAGCACCGACGTGAGGCGCGACTGCAGCGAGTTCAGGCTGAACTGCGGCTGATCCTCGCGCACGCGGGCCTCGGCCTGGCGCGCCTGGCGCACGGCGTCCTCGAGCGCGCCCTGCGCGCGGTCGGCCGCGCTCGTCGCCGCGCCCCACAGGCCGCCCTTGTTGCGCGACCACC
>JAKUBX010000059.1:0-39029 GCA_030566975.1 Entelexis potacharoeniae
CCGGCCCCCGATAGCGTGACGCGGGAGTGCACGGAAATCGCCCAGAGCATCCGCAATGTCGACCGCCGCCGCTTGTGCCGCCGCCCAGCGCGCCGGGCAGCGACCCGGCGTAGTTGCCTGTGATCGGCACGCCGTCGTCAATGAGGCTCATCAGCGCCCCGACGCTCGGGTTGCTCTGGTCCTCGTACAGCCCCGACGTCCGGTTGCTCACCTGGCTCTGCAGCTCCGCAACCTCGTTGTTCGGCACGTACACCTTTGCCAGCGTCTGCAGAAACCCGTTCTTGCTCGGCTGCTGGTACGGCACCAGCTCCAGCATCTCGATCTTGCCCTGGTCCACGTTCAGGCCCTGCGAAATGCCCTCGGGCAGGTACTCGAAGATCTGCGCTGCTGCCGTCGGGTGCCGCGCCACAAACGGGTAGTTCAGGGGGTACTTGAACCCGATCTGGATCAGCCGCTTCGACTTGTCCGGCTTCGGCAGCACGTTCGGCGCAATCATGCCGGGCAGGCTTGGCGTCGTGCTAGCTGGCGCCGACGCAGACGTCGTCTGGCTCGACGCAGGCGGCGACTGCGCGCCCGTCGCCGAAGGCGCCGGCGATGTGCTCGACTGCTCGCCGGCCGTCACGAGCCCGGGCGGCAAGAAAGTCGTTCCTGTCGACGCGGGCGGTGTGCTGGTGGCGGGCGGCTCCGCGGGCGGTGCCGTCGTGCTCGGCGGCGGCGGTGCGGCCGACGACGCCGGCTGGCTGCCTGCGACGACCGAGCTAGTTGCTGGCGTCTCGGCGCTCGTTTCAGCCGACGACGACGGCGGCAGCGGAGCCACAATCACCGACGGCGCCGACGATGCGGGCGGCGCAGGCGAGTGCGTGTGCGAGAGCGGCGCCGAGGGCTGCGGTGCAGCAGACGTCGCCACTACCGACGACGCGGGCGCGGCGCTGCTCGTTTCCGCGGCCGAGCTAGGCGGCTGCGCCGGCGAGAGCGGGCTGCTCGTCTCTGTGGCCGACGACTGCGGCAGCGGGACCGCCGCCGACGGCGCACTCGACACCGCGACGGGGCTCGACGGCTCAGCAACGCTCGACACAACTGCAGGGCTCGACGGCTCCACTGCGCTCGACGTCGGCGCGGGCGCCGGCGTCGTGGGTGCCGGTGTCGTCTCCTCTGCGCTCGAAGTCGGGCGCGGAATATACACAATCGAGCTCTTGCCAGCGGCGTTCGAGCCGACAGCAGACTGCGATGGCTGCACAACCGACGACGACGCAGGCACAACTGTGCCCGGGGCCTGAGAGGCCTCAATCGTGTCACTTGTGAGCACAGGCGGCGTTGAGACAACCGGCGGCGCCGAAACAGCAGGTGGCGCACTGCTTGCCGGTGTCGGGTACGGCACAACCGTACCCGCGGACGTATCCGCGGCGCTCGAGACAGTCACCACGGGCGACGCAGCTCCCGTGTCCGAGGACACCGGCGGCTGAAACCCGGGCGACGGCGCGCTGGCTGGCGCAGAGTATGTGTTCACCGTGGAGTGCCAGTCTTCAGACACCGCCAGCGTTGTCTGGGCCGGAGGCTGCTGCGACGACGCAGGAATCGCGTCGGAGCGCACCGCGCTGGGCCCGGCCGAGCCCCACGCGGAGCCCCTGGCCGCGGATGAAGCCTGCGGCGTCACCGTCGGGTTCCAGCTCTCGCTGACGTCGATCGAAGTCTGCACGGGCGGGCTTGCTGGTGCGCTGGGCGTCGGGCTCGCGGGCGCGCTCGACTCGGCCGGCGACATCGGGCCGCCAAGGGGGCCAGACGCGGGCGCCGAAGAGTACGGCGCGGCCGTGGCGTCCCACGAGCTCTCTGACACCGCCAGCGAGCTAAGGACGCGCGGCTGCGAGCTTGTGGTTGTCGGTGCCGCAGCGAACGAGTTGATCGCCGCCGAGCCGACGTTCGACGACGCTGCCGCAATGGCAGACGATGCCGGCACGGCTGTCGGGTTCCAGCTCTCGGACACTTGCAGCGTACTGGCCACGGGCGGGTTGCTTGGGCCCGCGGCAGCGCTCGACGCGACCGCCGGGCTCGATGCAGCAGCAGCGCTCGATTGGCTCACGTCGATCGTGACTGGCGTGGTGCTCGACGTGCTCGTTGGCGCCGCCGAGTACGGGTTCACCGTGGCGCTCCAGCTCTCTGTGTTCACAAACGAGGATGCCGCCGCGGGCGAGCTCTGGTATGGCTGCACGGTGGCCTGCCACGACTCGGTGTCGGACACGGTTGTTCCAATAACGAACGACGAGCTCGACGAGCTCGACGAAGTTGGCGAAGCAGACGGAGGCCCAGCGGGCGAGCTAGTCGGAGGGCTTGCCGGAGAGCTAGCAGTGCCTGTGCTCGACGCCGCAGGGGTGCTCGAGGCGGAACTGCTATCGCTTGTACCACTGGAAACGGTGGACGTCGCGGCAGAGCCCGCCGAGCCCGCGCCAGTTTGCGTCGAGGCGTCCGGCGCGACCGACGACGAGGGCGGGGCAGCAGAGCTGGGCAGCGCGGACGCGCCGTCTGCAGGAGCCGAGCTCGCGCCGGCGCCCGGAGTGCTTGGTGCACCAGAGGCAATGCTCGCGGGGCCCGCAACAATGGAGTCCGTGGAGCTCGTGGAGCTCGTGGAGCTCGTGGAGCTCGGAGGAGGCGCCGGTGCCGAGCTAGTAGTGCCGTCGGTCGCGGGTGAGCTGGCCGCAGGTGCAGGCGAGCTCGGTGCGGGCGCAGGCGAGCTGGCCGCAGGAGCAGGCGAGCTTGGCGCAGGCGCCGCAGGGGCCGACGAGCTCGAGCTCGGCGACGCCGCCGCGGGCGTGCTCGACTCGGTCACTGCCGAGCTAGGTGTCGGCGCAGGCGCCGCGCTAGAGCTTGTCGGCGAGCCGCCGTTATTAAAGCTGAAGTGGAACTGGCTCGATGACTGGTCGCCCGACTCGAACCACGACGTCTGGAACGCGAACCAGCCGGCTGACGACGACGACGACTCGCTGGTCGGCTGCGGCGCAGGGCTCTGAGCCGGCGACTGCGGTGCCGACGACGTGGTCTGCTGCGGAACGGAGATGGTTGGGGTTTCCGAGCTTGAGAGCGAGTGGAAGAGCCAGAACGCGCTGGACGACGACGTCGACGCGGGCGAGTCTGGCTGCGACGTCGAGGATGACGACGACTGTGTGATCCACGGCGGCGGGGCTCGCGTCGATGTCTGCGGTCCTACGGGCGATGACGACGAAGACGACGACGACGGCGACGATGAAGACGACGACGATGCGAGCCACGGCGGCTGGCCCCATGGCTGCTGGCCCTGTTCGGACTGTGTCGAAGTGGGCTGCGCCGTGCTAGACGGCGCTGTGTCCGTCGCGCTGCTGCGGAACCCGGGGATATTAAACCAGTCGACGGACGACGTTTGTGGCGCCGGCGCGGCCGACGAGGATGTGTTGAGATTAGGCTGGGCGCGGCGCTGGAAATTAAGTGCGAGGTCCGGCGCGACCGTGGCCGCGTCCGCGGCGGCCTCGCCGCTCTCACTGGGTGGAGCGTACTTCTGGGCCTCGGCGCGGTAGTGCGCGTAGAGCCAGTCGAGCTCGCCCGCGGGCGGCTCATTATGCTCGACGGCAACGCGGCCAAAGTCGACGGGCGGGGCATCAGGGACACCGCCGTCTGGCGTGTTTAGTGCGTCTGCGGGCAGGCTGTGGGCGGCGGCGGCCGGGGCCAGCGCGGCGAGCCACAGCAGCGAGCGCAGGCTGCCTGGCGCAGGATGTTGCATTGACATTTTGCTGCTTTATCGGGGTCGGGTATAAAAGAGTGTGGTCGGTGGGTCGGTCAATAAGGGTGCTGAACAAGGCAGCAGGCAGCAAAACGAATGGATCCTAAGGAGGGGACGGAGCGGTGCGATGCACTAAATCGGTCCAATCTCGTGGAAATGGAGGGGTGCTTTCTGGTCTATGGTGTTAGTACGCGTCCGAGAAATTGGTTCCCGCTAATTTGCGAATAGAGTTTCCGGCTCGACTCCCAATTAGACAGAGGCACACACGGCAACGCGCCCGAACAGATGAAGCTTAGCGCGCGGCTGAGAGGCGTGCAAGCAGCGGGGTTGCGCCAGGAATGTGCGCAGACCGGGCTGGGGAGGCAAGCCCGCCAGCGGCGGCGCTGGCTTATGGTCGGCGCTCCTGATTAGGCTGTGACGTGCGCCGCATAAGGTTGAGTTCGGGTCTGTGTGATGAAAGTCTAAGCGCGGGGGCCAGGGAGAAGATGCGGAAAAACGGAAATGAAAAGTACTTACCTGTTGGAATCCGGAGGAAGCTCGCGTGGGGGGCGTAGCGCTCGACTTGGCGGCCTTGGTGCAGCACGAAGGCAGGAAAGAAGGGCGTTGACGTCTGGTTGGGTCGCAAGTGAGGGGGAAGCGCGACGAGGGTGCGATCCGTGGGGATTTCACGAACGAGCGAGCTGGTGAGCAAAAAACCTTAAAGCCTTCGAGTGGAACGGCTCTCGTCTTCCCTAAACGCACTGATCGAGCTTAGTTATGGTGAGCAAAAGTGGCCCGTCACGTATTAATTGCCTGTTCCAGGGGTTAGGCCCCCGGGGCTAGGGCCGTGTGCGACTTCCTCCTCGACACATGTCTGGGTATTTTTGCCAAAACACGGCCTCACGTGTGGAACCGGCCAGACAACAACACGGCCGGTGCTCAGCGCTGCTCGAGATCATCGCGAGCCTGCGCGCGCTGAGCCGCGCCGGCAGCGCGCCGGCCGGGGACCGCGATCCAGCGCGTTCTATTTCGGGCATGTAGGCTAATGCAGTAACTATGAGGACATATATACGGGCCGGCCATCGATGCGCGCGCTCGCGGGCCGAAGACGCGCGACGGCTCTGCCAACGGTAGCTGGCCAGGCCGCGATATGCTGCCCCTCACCGCCTGGGGCCTTTGGGTGTATTTCGCGACATGCATTGCATAACCCTTATCGTCGAGACGCGTCCGTGTAATCTGCATTCCACCCATCAGGCACCCGTACCCTGGCCCACCATGATTCGTGCCCTTGCAGGATCTGCTACACGGCAGGGAATTTCCCGACGGGACGACCGGCCGAATTGGCAGCGCGCGTGCAGGCAAGCGCGGCCGGCCGCGCGAGAGGTGACGCGCAACTGAAATAACGAGTTCTAACTATCCATAGTCTATTTATAGGGCATCGCACATCTCGCGAGACCGCGCGCCAAGCACGGCCGTGGCCTGAACCGGACGCAAGATGTACCTGCTTTGGTGTTGTGCACAGTCGTTGGCAGGCCCGCCCCAGGCACCTGACATGCCAGGATCGTTGGTGGTGATCGGCGCGCAGAGGAGGCAGCGGCGGCGGCCGGCGCCTGCGCCGAGCGATCCTGCCTAGCCCATGAAAGCCGTGTCACGTGTACCTGGGCACGGGTAGACCGCTCGCGGCGGCTCGTCAGCTCCGAGCCCAAGCTCATCGGCGGCAGCGCCTGGAGCCTTGGAGCCTGCGCGCGCACACAAACAAGGGCGCAGCCAACCGATGAGTACGCTGACGAAGCGCTGTGTCATGTGCTTACTCCGCCGTGTGTCAGCGTGCCCGTTTATGCGCTGCTTATGTGTGGCCGCGCAGGCACGCGCCGCTCGGCTTAGCCAGGCGGCCCAGCAGCCGGCGACGCTGGCGACGCTGGGCGGTCGCGAGGGTTCGGCCGCCGATCAGGTGCGGCTTGACGAAATAAGAAATCTGGGGAAGTCGCCGCGGCGAGCCGGGCAAATCGCGGGATTCCTCGGGCAGATTGGCAGCAAGGCTGCGCTGCGGCTTTTGCACTGGCCCGTGCGCCACGCCGGACGAATGCGCGCCGGCGGCCCCGCGCCAAGCAGCCGCCGGTCCCCCCCTAAACGCGATTCATCCCATTAGCTTAGGCAGAGACCGCATGCCAAATTTCCGCCCAATCCGGGTCCCGCCAATGACCAGCGCGCTCCACGCCGTGCGCCTCGGCTGTCGGCGCGCGCCGCGGCTCGCGAGGCCGTTTGCCTCGGCGCCGGGCGGCGCGCCGCTCTCGCCGGTCGAGCAGTACGACGCGAACGTGCGGGCGGGGAAAATCCGCAGCGACGAGCACCAGCGCAAGATGCTCGGCAGCCTGAACTCCGTGTACACGGACCTGCTCACGTACGAGCGCGAGGGCGCGCGGCTCGCGGCTCCGGCTCCGAAGAGCGTGTTTTCGCGCGTCGCGTCGCTGCTTCGGCCCGCCGCGGCAGCGCGGGCGCCGGGCCCAAAGGGCATTTACATGTACGGCGACGTCGGCAGCGGCAAGACGATGCTCATGGACATGTTTTACACGACGGTGCCGACGCACCTGCGGAAGCGGCGCGTGCACTTCCACGCGTTCATGCAGAACATGCACAAGCAGATCCACAAGTTCAAGGCCGGGGCCGAGGCGGATCCTGTTTATCTGGCGAGCCACAGCGTGGCCGGCGAGTGCGACGTGCTGTGCCTCGACGAGGTGGCCGTGATCGACGTGGCGGACGCGATGATTCTGCGGCACATCTGGGAGATTCTGTACGAGGACGGGATGGTGCTGTTCATGACGTCGAACCGGCACCCGGACGAGCTGTACAAGGACGGCGTGCAGCGGGCGTCGTTTGTGCCCGCGATCGAGCTGATCAAGGAGCGCAGCCACGTAGTGTTTCTGGACTCGCCGACGGACTACCGCAAGCTGCCGCGGCCCGCGTCGGGGACGTACTACTTTGAGTCCGAGCGCGGGCGCGACGGCGCGCGCGCGCACGCGCAGCGGTGGTTCGACTTTTTTGCCCGCGGCGAGCCGCGCGTGCAGAACCGCACGCTCGACATCTGGGGCCGGCCCGTGCCGATTCCGTGGTCCGCGGGCAACAACGTGATGCAGTTCACGTTCGACGAGCTGTGCGGCACGCCGCGCTCCGCCGCGGACTACCTCGAGATGTGCCGCACGTTCCCGGCGGTCGTGCTCACGGACATTCCGTCGCTGTCGCTCGAGCAGCGCGATCTTGTGCGGCGGTTCATCACGTTTCTGGACGCCGCGTACGACTCGCAGACGAAGCTCGCGCTCGACGCCGAGAAGCCGTTCGAGCAGCTGTTCAACACCAAGCACCTGCAGATCAACCCCGTCACGAACAAGGTGGAGCTGGTCGGCACGGAGGACGCGAGCCTGGCCGGGGACCTGTCGAACTTTGCGGGCCACGAGGAGATGTTTGCGTTTGCGCGCGCGCTGTCGCGGCTGAAGCAGATGAGCTCTGAGGAGTGGCTTGATTTTGAGCGCGAGCTCTGACGAGCGAAGCGGACGGCTGTGAGCGCACGAGCCAACTTTGAGCAAGACAACCAGCGACAATGAGTCGACAGCGATCCGACGACAACGAGCCGACGACAACGAGTCGACTACGAGCCGACGACAACTGCGACGGGTGGAGCGAACAAGCCAGCTTCGAGCGAGAGCCACAAGGACGCTCCCTGCAGGCAAGGCTCGCGAGCCGTGGAGCTTTGAGCGAGACAGAAACAATGACGCGCACTGTGTGCAGGACTCGCGAGCGGAGCTGGACCGGTGTGCATGGCGACAATGGTCTCAGGCAGTCGCGCTGCACGCGCGGTGCACTAATTGCCGTGCTGCTTGGCACTGGAGGTTGCCGCTTGGTTCTATGGCTATTCAGATGCGCTCACAATGTTATTGGCGTGCCCGATTGTACATGCTACGGCCTTAGGCCATCCCGATGCTGAGCGGCTGTGGCTGGCTCAGGTCGGGTCCTATTTATAGCCCGGCGATAATTTATAGACGTTAGCCTTTTAGAGCATCTGCTGGTGCTGGTTGGTGTGTCGATTTAGACGTGCGCCTGATTAGAGCCTCTGCGATGATGGTAAAGCAGCTGAGCTAGTGTTACAGCATCCGCGATGTGTTTGAGCATCTGTGCTAGTATCTGTGCTAGTGTTAGAACATCTGCGCTGGTATTAGAGCATCGCGCGAGTGTTAAAACATCTGTGCTGGCGTTAGAACAGTGTTAGAGCATCGCGCCAGGGTTAGAACATGACGTCCGCGTCGTCGTCCGCGTCGTCGCCGAGCGCCGACGGCTGCTCCTGCTGCTCCTGCTGCTCCTGCGGCTCCTGCTGCTCTTGTTGTGGCTGTTTCTGCGCGGCCTCGGCGTCCTTCGCGTCCTGCTTCGCGCCAAGGGCCCGCGCCTCGGCCTGCTTGTTTGCAATGTTCTGCGCCTCGGCGTCGCGCTGCTTCTTCGCCAGAATCTTGCGCAGCCGGAAAAACTCCTCGCGCTCGGCCTCCTCGAGCTCGGCGTCGATGTACTTGATCGTGTTCTCCGTGCGCGGGATAATGACGTGCTCAATCGCGTTCACGCGCCGGTTCGTGACCTTGATGACCTCGTCCAGAATCACAAACGCCGTCTGCAGCGACGCCAGCTCGACGAGCGCCTCGACGGCGTGCGAGTACACGCCCTTCGCCTTGTTCACCTGCTGGCCGCCGCGGCCCAGGCCGGTCATCTTGAAGTCGTCGATGTCCTTGTTGAGCGCGACCTTGAACGACGGCAGCCGCACGCCGCTCACGTTCTCCTCGTGCGCGGCCACCGTGAAGCGCGGCTGCTTCGCGGACTCCTGGACCTGGATCGCAATGTTGTCGCCGGTCGCGTACGAGACCTCGGCCAGCGAGAACGCCGCCGTCTGCATCACCTCGCCCATCTTCATCTTCGCGTCGTCGATCTTGCGCGTGATGTCGCGGAACCGCTTCGTGAGCGCCTCCGACTTGCGCTTCAGCAGCGTGTGGCCCTGCGTCGCGCCCTTCAGCTTCGTCTTCATCGTGTTCAGCGTCAGCCGCGTCGGAAACACCGCCTCGCGCTGCTGGTTGCCGGACATTGGGGGCTGCGATGCGCTTCTGCTGGCCTGCCTGCCGTGGTGGACACTAACCGCGCTTTGTCATCGGCGCTTCAGTCGATAAACCGGATGCGGGCGAAGTCTGGGCGGTGGAAAGGGAGGTCCGCATTGGACGAACACTTTCGTTGTATTTGTTATGTTTATTGTGCTGGAGTGTGTTGCTTGTAATGCTTGTATTGCTTGTATTGGGTGTATTTCTTGTGTTAACTGTTGGTTGTACTGGGCTGGTTGTACTAGGTTGGTTAGTTTGGATTATGGTGTACTTGTTGATTAGGTATCGTAATGCTACATCGGTACGGCCCTTTGCGCAGAGCTTAGATCCAACGCAATGGCTTCGGCTCAGTCCATATTCGCAGTCTAGACACAAATCTAACCAGTTGACTGCAATTGGCTCGTTTGACGACAGGCGAGCACTCCACACTTACGATCTCCTTCCCCTGCCCAGCTCAGCACAACTGCAGCTGAACGCCTAAATGCCACAATATTAGACACGATTAAACGAATAGAAAATCACCGAGCCGTTCGTGAGAATTGCGGACCGTAGCACACAAATATAGTGTGCACGCATTGCCACATAAGGAGCCTTAAGCACGACGTCAGCCTTAAGCACGATGTCAGCCTTAAGCACGACGTCTTTCAGCGCCAACGCCAAACTCATCACCGACCTCTTGACGCCCAACGCTAGCCACGAGCAGGAAACTCAGCCAAAGCACCACAACGAATTCTCCACGCAATGGCTAGCCGCTAGCCGCGGGATCGCCGCCGGTAAACAGGCGAGGGCTAGGGCTTCTGAAAACAGTCTATTTTTCGTCGAACGTAAACAAACAGCCGGCCTGGATGCCATGATGCACAACGCCGTGGAAAACACGCCGCTCATCAGGGACCTCCAGGAGGACGTGAATGATGCGTCTAAATGGATTGCGCTCGCCGAGTCCCAGTCCACGAACGCCGCCCGCGTCCAGATCCTGACCCGCGCCGTCGAAACCGTGCCGGCGAGCCAGGACCTTTGGGAGCGGCTCGTGGACGCGAGGGTCCAGTCAGGGAAAGGCGACACGTTCGAGGTCCTCAGCGATGCGCTGGGCCTCTTCCCGCACAGCGTTTCTCTGTGGCAGCGCATGTTTTCGCTGTTCCCGTCCGTACAGACATATACAACAGCCCTCAGGCATCTGGACAACCAGCTGGTATGGCCTGCATACCTGCACTTTTTGCACGACGGCGCTGGCGTCTCTCCCGCCCAGCGCCTCGACGGATACGAGCATTACTGCGAGTTCAATGGCTCGGATCAGGGCGTGCTAAGGGACCTTGCACTGAAGCTAGTGTCGCTGGGACAGCCCGACGACGCCGCGAAGCTGCTTCTGTCGAGGTCCTGTAGTGTATGGGAAGTCTGGGAGCCTGTTGCCCGCCACGAGGCTGCGAGCGCTGGCCTGCTCGAGTCGGCGGTGCATGTTTTCCCTGCAAAGGACGGCGTGCTAGTGCCGATTCTGGCCCAGAAGCTAGCCGCGGCCGGCGAGAACAACAAGGTGCGGGCCCTGCTCACGCACGCAGTGAGCAGCCCGTCCTCAGTATCTGCATTTTGTGAACTGTTTCGCGTCACCTGCGAGTTCTACGAGTCGGCCATTACTTCGCTGCTGAGGCAGAAGGGCGCAGGCGCCACAGAAGTAGCGCATATGCTTGCCGAGCTCTCGAACCTCATTCGCAAACGCCCGATGTTCCTGAGCGATGCCGCCGTGCGCGAGTTCCCGCACAATGTCGAGCTGTGGAAGAGCCGCGCAAACCTGTGGAAGCACCGGCCACACATTGCCGCCGACGTTTTGGAAACAGCGCTGAAAACGGTTGATCCGGACCGCGCATACCAGGGCGAGCTCTCTGACCTCTGGGTCGAGTACACGCGTCTTCTTGTAGCAAACGGCAGCGACGTGGCGCTCGCCCGCACAATGCTGGCCAAGGCGCTCGACATGCACTTCGCCAAAGTGTCTGAAAAAGTCAAAATATACATCGCGTTGGCAGAGCTCGAGCAGGACAGCGCAAAGGACGCGGCGGCAGCCGTGCGCGTTCTCGAATCGGCCATTCGCATCCCGGCCCTGGCTTCAGATCACAAGCTGTGGACCGTGTACATCTCCACTCTCATAGAAACAAACTCGCCGAACGTGCTCGAGGCGTTCTCGAACTGCTGCATGCGCCAGATGGTCTCCATGCGCATCGTGCTCATGGTAGCCAAATCGTTCCCAGAGGCATCCGACAACCAGGTCATTGTGTTTGACAAGGGCGTCCAGCTGTTCCCGTTCCCACTGGCGCTTCATCTGTGGAAGCAGTACTTAGCTGCAGTGCAGTCGAGCTACGGCATTAACGAGCTCCGCGCGCTGTACGAACGGGCATTCAAAGGCGCTGAGGGCCACCGGCGGGCCACGGAGGAGCTCAAGCTGCTGTATAGCCGCGCCGAACGACTGCACCGCGACGGATCGCGCATGTTCGCAAAGCGCGCTCTGAGCAGTTCAATGAAAGACTCTAAAAACTATGACCTGTGGCACGAGTACATTGGTGTTCACGACGACACCGAGGAAAAAAGACAGCTATACGAGCAAGCAATCAACCATCTCGACGACAAGGAGGCGAGCCGCATGGCGCTGTCCATGGCTGAGTTTGAGACCAGCGTTGGCGAGCTTGAGCGGGCGCGCGCAATCTACCGCTACACCGTGAGCCTCAGCGAGGACCTCGACATCGAGAGGGCAGCGCTGCTCGACAAGTGGCGCACTTTCGAAAGCATCTACGGCACCGAGCTCACGCAGCAGGAGATGGCGACGACCATCAACCCGAGCCTGAGCATCCACTTTGTACCCGCCGAGATGGAGGCATAGGTTTGTACTATAAATAAGTTATTGTAATAATTTTTGGACCTGCTCGGCGAAGCGCGGGAAGTCGTCCTCGAGGACGTCCTTGAATTCTGTCTCTAGCCGAGCCGCAGAACGCTTTTCACGGATATGGGCTTCAAGAGTGTGAATCACGTCCTCGTCCGGCACGCCGAAGAACTCCTCAACAAGGGCAGGAAGTACCGAATCCACATTGGCGCCTGGCGAGGCTATCTGCTGGTCTGCAGAGCTATCTGCAGATGCGTTTTCGGAGCGGCTGGGGACCGCCTGTATCTTTTCCGCAGGAGGGCCGGGAACTTCGTGCTTGATTTCTTCACGCTCCGAGCGCTCAGGCGCAGGCGAGGAGCCCGCAGCTGGGGCTGTTTCCGACGATGCAGCTCGTGATGGAGCCGATTGTGATGAAGCGACTGTAGCCGTTTGTGAAGCCGCTGGCGATTGTGATGAAGCGACTGGAGCCCTTTGTGTAGCGTCCGAAGCCCTTTCTGATGAAATAGCTTGCGTCTGAGATGAAGCCGTTTGAGAGGAAGTTTCAGAGTCTGTCGTCTCTTTTGAAGGCACCAATTTGGGCGTCGACAGAGATGCACCCACGGGCTCCATATGCTTAGGAGGTCGCGGAGACGTGTCGTCCGATGCCTTTGGCGTGCCCTGTGAAGGTGGTTCGGAGCGTGCTCGCTTTGGCTCCGGCGGTTTGCTCTCGTCCCCCTTTCTGGAGCGCGACTGCTCGCGAAACCGCCGGATCTCGTCCCACAGCCGCGGGTCGGTGATCTCGAGCGTGCCGTCCGGCACAATTGCAGGCGCCTCGTCGTGCCGCGGCGGCTCTTTGCACGCTCTGGCCAGGGCGGTTCTGATCTTGTTTGCGAGGTAGCTCGGGCTCATGCGCGTCACATTCTGCACGCTGGCCTTTGCGGCGGCGCGCGAGACCCACTTTTGCGTTTCGTCGCTCACGGTGACGCCGAGGCCGGCCATTGGCAGGACCTCGAGCGCGGCCTTGATCTGGGCGGCCGAGCCGAACTGGGCGAACCCGCACCCGCTCTGCACGGGCACCCATTTCGCGAGGCCGAGCGGCTTGAGCGCCGCGGCCACGGCGTCGTCCTTGGCGGCCGGAACCGCGTCCAAGAACGCCGTTTTGAGCGGGTCCATTCGGCGCCGGCGGCTGGTATTTTTGTTCCGCTGCAACCCGTGCCCTCGGGGTGGGGCCAATAAACAGGCCGATAAACAGGCCAAGAAACAGGCGGTTGAGCAGCCAACGGGCGCGCGACGGCCCAATGCAGCGCGCGCGAGTAGAAAGCGGCGCCAATAAAGGGGAGCCCGCTACGCGCTGGCGCTCGCTGATTGGGCCGCGGGGCGTCTAATCGGGGCGCCCAAATTGAGCGGCGCGCGCTGGAAAAAAAGCGCTGGAAAAATGCGCCCACGCCGCGCGCAGCCGCCGTTTTTCCGGCGCCCTGCCGCACCCGGCCAGCCCTGATTCTGCACGTTATCGTGTTAGATACGTATCCCGCAACTTCAGGTGATCGCATGCTGCGATTAGTATATCAGCCATATATCAGCGTGCATGGCCCCCGGATAGGCGAGCATGAAGCGCGTGGCAATCATTGGCGGCGGGCCCGGCGGCTTTGGCGCGGCAAAGGCGCTGGCCGGCGAGCGCGCGTTCGAAATCACAATCTTCGAGCGCAAGGACCAGCCCGGCGGCGTGTGGGTTTACGACGGCACGGGCCCGATCTACCGCGACCTCGACTCGAACATTTTCCGCGAATTGATGGAGTTCAAGGACCGCCCGTTCCCCAGCGGCACGCCCCGCTTCGTTCCGCGCCAGAATATCCTCGAATATTTGCAGTCTTACAGCCGCGACGTGCTGCAATTGCCCGGCGTGCGGGTGCAATGGGGCGCCACGGTGCAGAGCATTGCGAAGCGCGACGGCGTGTGGGTGCTTGACGTGGACGGGAGCCGCGTCGAGGCCGACTTTGTGCTTGTTGCGTCGGGACACTTCGACTTCCCGAGCTATCCTGCGATTCCGGGCCTGCTCGAGTTCGAGGCGCGGCACCCCGAGCGCGTGCTGCACTCGCGGCACTACGTGACGCCGGATCCGTTCACAAACAAGAAGACGCTGGTCATCGGGAATGCCTCGAGCGGCGTCGACATGACGATCCAGATCCGCGGCGTCACCGCGCCCGTCACTGTCTCGCGCCGCCACGAGTATCCCAGCGATGCCGTGTTTGAGGACGGCCGCGACGTCGTGTGGAAGCCCGAGGCCTCGTCCATCAATCCAGAAACGGGCGAGTTCCTGTTCTCGGACGGGACCACCGACACCTTCGACGCCGTCGTGCTCGGCACTGGCTACCTCTACAAGGCGCCGTTCCTCGAATCATACGACGCGGCGCAGGGAATCAAGCTGCTCGACGCGCCGAAGTACCAGCGCATGCAGAACCTCTACAAGTATATTTTCTACATCGGCGACCCGACGCTGGCCACCGTGGTGGTGAACCAGCAGATTGTGCCGAACCCGCTGGCCGAGAACCAGGGCGCCGTCATTGCGCGCGTGTGGTCCGGCAAGCTGGCGCTGCCCTCGACTGAGGAAATGCTTGCTGAGGAAAAGAAGCTTGTTGACGAGCGCGGCACGGGCCGCGGCTATCTTTTGCTCGGCTTCCCGGCCGACGTCAACTACATGCACAGCCTGTGCGACTGGGCTGAGACCGTCGCCGACCAGGGTGGGTTCTTCGGCCAGCGGTGGAGCGCCGAAAAGTCCGAGATGCGGCGCACCACGGGCGAGGCCAAGCAGGAGGAGTACAAGCGGAAGCTCGAAGAGTCTCGCCGGCGGCGCGACTCACAAAACGCGAAGCTTAAGGCCCAGCTTTGACAAAAACTGAGCGCAGCTGAACAGCTTTTCCGAGCGTTCGTTGCCAGAGACTCTAAAAACTATGTATTAATGCCTTCAGTTACGGATACACCAGCTCTGCTTATGCCCACCACTGTTCATTATGTGCATCTTAACCTTCGACACGAAGAACACCACCTTGTAGTTTCACAGGATGCTGTCGACTGATACCACAGCACGGGCTTCTTTATACGTATCCTTCGGCCCAGCGGCCCACACCCCTAACCCCAACAAACGTCGTTGTCTCACTCGGACCTATCGCGTTGCATTCGTGCAGAATGTCTGAGACTGAAACAGGGCTTAAGATAATGCAATTGCCGTAGTGACTTTGGCTGGTGCCCGGGCGCGTCTTATCTCCATTTGAAGGCTTGTACATAGTAGTGTGATATGGTTCTGACTGTCTCCATTCCAATCATTACTACTCTTGACAGTTCAGCCGGCAGCACAGCGAATCAGAAACACGCGGCAGATGGATACCTCCCCGACTGCAACCTTCATAGTCCATTTATCGCTGAACTTAGATTCCCGTACACTAGTACCGTTGAACTCAGACACTCGTACGTTTAGTATCGAAGAACTCAGATACTCACAGTTCTGCTATATTTCATACGCGGTAATTCATCCTTTCGTGCTAACGCTTCACTATCGCCGTCACACGGCTAGGGAAATAAGCACGTCACCTTGGTTTTGTCACCGAATCTACGGCTTTGTCTGTGCATTACTCAGTTGCGCCGATACAGAACGAGCGCATGCGAAAACCAATTTGAATAACTCATACCGCAATGATAGAGCCATTGCGTGCTATTTTCGACTAAGTGCAGCTCGCGGTGGCCGCTCACCGCTCGACGTCGTAATTACTCGGCCGATCCCGCGGGCTAGGGCACGACTAGCGACGCATCTCCGACCGCGTTACCTTCGAGCTTGACCCGAGCTGGCCGACGCAAATGCCATGTTTCTGGAACGGGAGCTCAGGAGGTATGCTGAGCAAGGTGCCCGATCAGAGGTGAATGATTTCCAGGGAGGAGAGCCAACGCCGGGTACGCAGAGCACGCAGGGCTCGCCGCCGGTCAATTTGGGCCCGTTGCGGTTCGTGGACCTGCTGAAAACATGGGATGTCCACGAGAACGCGCCGCTGTACCTTCTGCTGAGCGACGGCGACCGTCAGGCCGTGGCCGTTGCCGCGCGCTCGGTGTACGAGCCGTTCAAACAGCAGATCGACAGCGACCTCGATACGGCGCGGCTGCTGCTCGTGCGACACGTCGGGTTTGTGCCGTGGAAGCGCGAGCTGATACCACAGGAGCTGGCCGACTTCATTGCTGCCGTCAATGGGTGCGAGGCCGTGCTCAAAGTATCGGTAATGCAGCTCCGCGGCCGGTCATGGCTGCCCAAAACGCAGGGCCCACGGCCGCCGCGGCCCGACGAGCTCGGCCCGCTGCCCGCGAGGCAGCGCCAGGATTCGTTTCACTTACCGCTCACTTTCGAGGCTGAGCGCCCGCCTCACTTTGCGCCGGTCGAGTACTCGGACCAGAGCAACGATACGGCGCTCTCGCCCGCCGAGACTCCGCCCGTATTCGACGCGGAGATGCATGAATACAGCACGAGTGGGAGGGTCTCCAGCGAGGGGAACCGCATTAATGAAAACGGCAGTGACAAGAGGCTCAGAGATGAGAGTCTAAGTGACAAGATCGCCAGCGGCGCGAACTCCGAGGCCGAGAACGGCGATAACTTGGCTGCGGAAAGTCTCAGCGACGAGCTAAATAGTGCCGAAGCTGAGTCTGCTGGTCTGCAAAGAGCTGAGCAGCGGAGCCGTCTTAAGTACGACTCCGAGGTCAACTTTGAGCAGCTTATTGCCTTTGGGGAACAGCAAGCGGCAGAGAGCCAGCAACATGCGCTCCCCGAGGTGCTTTCGCAAGCTCCATCTCAGATGCTGTCCCAGATGCCATCTCAGATACCTCTAGAAGAGCCAGTGCCGATGCAGCCACTGTCAGAGATATCGTCGGCTGAATTATCGCAAACTCCGTCACGAGCTCCATCGCCATCGCAAACTTCATCACAAGCCCCGTCTCAAGCTCTGTCGCAAGTGTCGCAGTCCGCGCAAGTGATGGATACGCAAGCAATGCTCACGGACACACAGGTGCTAGTAAACATGTCGTCGGAGACGCCGTCCACGACAAACGAGGATGAGAATTGGACAGAAGCCGAGGAGAAGGCGCTGGTGTTCGGCATTGTGTATGCACATGGCGCGGACTGGGACAATATTTTGGAGCTTTATGGCGCGGATGGCACAATGGGAGAAGACTTGAAGGCGAAAAGCCTGAGGCAGATCCGCCACAAGGCCAGCGCGTTAAAACGGGATTCTGTGAAAAGTGGGAAGAAGCTACCGCCTGGGTTCGAGAAAATACCGCTGTACCCCGAGGACTCGCAGACCGAGCAGAAACGGCAAAAAACAGACACCTCGCTCTCGGTTGTTCGCTCCGATGACTCTTCAAGCCAGCTGCTTGCAGGGCTGCAATCGCAGGACTCGTCGCAGCCTTTGAACTTTCCGTCACGCATCTCAGAAGCATCCTCTCAAGCTAAGGGAGTTTTATCCCCGGTGTCACGCATTCCCGAAGAATCGCGCGTATATTCGCATGCGCAGGTACAATCACAGGCGTCGCATATATATTCTCAGGAATCACAGGCGTCGCAGGTACATTCGCAGGAACCACAGACAGGTTATAACGAGGACTTTGCTTCGTCACAGGAGGACTCCGAGCCATATCAAGAGCCCGCTGACCCGTCGCAGGAACTTTCACCAGAAGCTTCGGAGCCAACGTCAGAGCCCTCAGGCTCGTCTCAGGAGTCCTATGTGCCGTCACAAGAACCTTCAGAGCTGTTACAGGACTATCTGGATTCGTCAGGGGTGGTAGAATCACCGCGGGTGGCAGAAATACCGCGGGTGATAGAATCACCGCGGGTCCGTTCACAATTGCAGTACAATGGGGAACCTTCGAATGTGTCCCACGAGTCTTCAGAGGAGTCTGAGCTATCACAGATCTCCTCGTCATCGCGGGAGTCTCCAGGGCCGTCGCATAGACGAGCACCGACACAGCAACAAGAGTCGCCGATAAAGCCACGCACGCAAATGACGTCTCAGTCACACTCTAACTCGCCGTCGCGGATACTTAGCAGCTCGAGCCTAGAGCCAGACCAGAACGTTGCTGGCACGCATTCGCAGGACCGGAACGTTACAGGCACGCAGTCGCAGGACCGCAGCGACGCGGACCGCAGCGAGAGCAGGTGCAGCTTCATGTAGTTATTTATTGATGTACGAACTTATAATATGGCAAGGGGTGGCGGGCGCGTGACATCAGTGCGATCTCCGTTTGATATGCCTAAAAGTTGCGGCGTTGATTTGGTAGTATCCTCGTGTTGAGCGCTGTTTATGTAGATCTGCGGCCGTTCGAAACAAAGCGCGATCTCCGCCTGAATTCGCTCAAGACGAAGCGTGTTTCCGCTCCAAATCGGTGCGTAAGAGGAGCATCAGAATGAGTTCAATATTCTAATTTGAGCGGGTCACTGTCGAGCGCCTTATCAAGCTCTGCATGAAGCGCGATCTCCGTTTGATACGGATGCTTCGTAGTAACAAATAGTTAAATGCTTTTTGCGTGAATCATTGTGTGATATGGCGGTTCGTGAATATGTACATTAGGATTGGAGGGCGTCGCTCGCGCGCTGGATCTCGAGCGCGACGGGGCACTGCCGGTCGGGCTCGTTTTTCCAGAACTTCGAGACGTGCCGCGCGCCGCTGTCGCACAGAATGGTGAGCAGCGTGTGGCCCGGGCCGAGCTCGAGGGCCTGGCGGAACGTGGCGACGCAGTTCACGGCGGAGCTCGAGCCGACAAACAGGCCCTCGTGCTCGACGAGGTGCGACGCCATGAAGCGCGCGTCGGAGTCGTCGACGCGCACGGCGTCGTCGATGTACGAGTAGCCCGCGGCGAAGTTTGCCGTGACGCGGTTCAGGCCTATGCCCTCGACCACGGTGTCGACCTGGTGCCTGCGGCGCTTGCCCTCGCGCTCGGTGGCATTGAACATGACACCGAAGTGGATCTTGTTGAAGAGGCCGCTGCCAGGCACGTCGGCGAGCACGACGCGCGTGGCGAGGCGGCAGCAGTCCTTGAGATAGCGGGCGACGCCGGCAATGGTGCCGCCCGTGCCGGCGCCGGTCACAAAGCAGTCGAGCGGGCGGCCGAGCGCGCGCATCTGCGCAACAATCTCGGGCCCCGTCGTGCGGAAATGCGCGCGCCAGTTCTCCTCCTCCTCGAACTGGTTCGCGAAGATGGCACGCACGTCGCCCTGCGCGTCCGTCTCGGCGGCAAGGCGCCGCGCCACGTTGACGTAGTGGCCCGCGTCGGCAATGGACGCCGGGCGGACCTCGTGCACGAACGCGCCGAGGCGCACAAGCAGATCGACCTTGTCGCGGGACGTGTCGTCCGGGACGACGATGTGGGCCTCGTAGCCCTTTGCGCGGCACACGAGCGCGAGCGAGATGCCCGTCGAGCCCGACGTGCCCTCGAAGACGCGGTCGGCGCGGCCCGCGCGCAGGCGGCCCGCGCGCTCGGCGTGCTCGACAATGGCGAGCGCAATGCGGTCCTTGGCGCTGCCGCCCGGGTTCGCGAGCTCGAGCTTCGCATACACGTCGCAGCGCGTGAGCCGCGACAGCTCGTTGAGGCGCACGACGGGCGTGTCGCCAATGAGGTCGGCTGCGGACGCGGCGGTTTTGGCGGCGGCGTGGTCGGCGCGGCGCGCAAGCAGGCGCAGCACGGCGTACGCGGACGCGGCGGCGGTCGCGGCGCACAGCGCGAGCTCGAGCGCGGGCACGCGGAACGGCGCGGCGGCCATCCGGAACGCGAGCTAACGGGTTTGGACGGTTTGTGGGTTGGTGCCTTGGGTTTGGTGCCTTGGGTTTGGCGCCTTGGGTTTGGCACCTTGGGTTTGGCGCCTTGGGTTTGGCGCTCTGGGCTTCGGCGCCTTAGGTTTGGCGCCTTAGGTTTGGCGCCTTAGGTTTGGCCGCTGGCCTTGGGTTGGGCCGCCCTGGGACCGACCCAGGGCACGGGCGCCAGCGTCCGACCTCGTCCCGGTTACTTAGCAAGCGCGCCAACTTAAACCCCCGGATATGTTTGGCCGCCGGCTGTTCGCGCTGTGGTGGGCCGTCGCGGCCGCGGTGCTGCGCGCGGCCGCCGCCGACGAGAAGCTCGAGAACCTCAGCGGGCACCGCCAGATCTGCGGCGGCATCTACGGCCCCGAGGACCTGCAAGGCAGCTACGAGCCGAGCGTCACTGTGTCGTTCGCGGACGAGGGCTCGTCCGGCAGCGTCGCCGTCGTCGTGTACCCCTACGCGGACATCGGCTATCTTGGCTTTGTCGCGGCCGTCGACAACTACCGCGAGGTCGTGCAGTACATGTGCACGACGGAGGCCGCCTACGCGGGCCTATGCCGTAAGGACGAGGTCGGCCAGTTCGCGAAGAATCCCAACGCCCCGGACACGATCTACAGCACGCAGGTGCGGCTCGGCGACGAGAGCCCGCAGCCGCTCAACTACACGGTGCAGCACACGGGCTACTACTGCGTTGCGTCGCAGCCGAGCCCCGGCAGCGAGAACATGAAGTACGCGCTCACCGTGCACTTCCAGAACCCGTACGGGCACCTCCCGGGCAGCGACTACCCGCTCATTCTGTTCCACTTCATTCTGTGTCTTGTGTACGTGCTCATCATGCTCGTGTGGACGGTGCCGCTCATTGTGTACCGCCACAACGTGCTGAAGGTGCAGAAGTACATCACGGCGCTGGGGTACCTCATGATTCTCGAGCAGTTCTTTGTGTCGCTGTACTACTTCATTGCGAACAAGCAGGGCCACTCGCCGGGCAGCATGGCGCTGCTCGGCATTGTCGCGTTCTGGAGCAGCGCGCGCCTCGGCTACACGTTCTTCCTGCTGCTGCTCGTCGCGCACGGCTACTCCGTCGTGCACCCGTCGCTCGGCCCGCGCATGAAGTGGTGCCGCCTGCTGGGCCTGGCCCTGTTTGTGACGGCGCTGATCTACTCCGTGCTCGACTACTACGAGTCGAACGTCGATGCGTCGAAGGGCGTGTCGCTCGACTTCTTTGCGTCCGTGTTCTTCTTCCCGCTCGTCGTTGCCCTGGCCGCTAACTACTTCCTCACGCTGCAGTCGCTCACCGAGACGCTTCAGTACCTGCGCAGCCGCAAGCAGACGGCCAAGGTCGACATGTACCGGCATCTGAGCTGGATTCTCATCGGCTCGGGCATTGCCGTCATGCTGCTGTTTGCCGTGCAGCTCGTGCAGATGATGCTCACGTCGTTCAAGGACTTCGTGAACGGCTTTTGGAAGCACAAGTGGCTGCTGTCGGACGGCTGGCCGAACATCGTGTACTGCGTTGCGTTCATCTTGGTGATGTTCCTGTGGCGCCCGAACTCGGACAACAAGCGCTACGCGATGTCGACGCAGCTTGCGCAGAGCGAGAACGACGCCGAGGAGTTCGAGATCGGCTCGCTGAACGGCAGCGACGACGAGGAGGCGCAGGCCGGCTTCGCGCCGAGCCGCAGCCGCTCGCCGTCGCTCGATCACGGCGTCGGCGCGCAGCGCGAGACCGTGTTCGACGCCGACACGAATCACGAGCTGAGCGACCTCGAGGGCGGCGAAGAGTTCGAGGTCGACGACCGCGACCAACGCCGGGATCCGGAGGACGACGAGGACCCGCTTGTTGCCGCGCCGTCGGGGCGATTGGGCCCGAAGAAGCGCGGCAAGCGGCGGTGAGGCGCCTGGCTGGAAAGGGCGCCACTGGGTGTCCGAGTTACATAGAATACCAAGGCCCCATTATGTATATTTTAAGATCATCACGTTGAGTACTTTGACTGCAATCGAGCTAGCACATCCGACTACAATCGACGATATTCGGGCGACTACCTTCGACTGCGATCGAGCGACTACATCGAGCGACTACATTTGGGCGCCTACAATCGACGACATTTGGGCGACTACCTTCGACTGCGATCGAGCGACTACATTTGACTGCGATCGAGCGACTACATTTGAGCGACTACATTTGGGCGCCTACAATCGAGCGAGCATTGCGATGCTTTGTTGATGGCCGCTTACGGTTCTGGCTGCGGGGCCCGATTAGGACACCGAAGGCCCGATTAGGAATCAACAAACTAGTGCCGATCCAGTGATTGAGCGCGGCCCGGCGCCAATAAATAGTACGGCGTTAAATTGAATACAATTAGATAGTGATGATACACGAATGAGTTCAGGCGGCGAGGGTATTAATGAGAGCTTGGGAGCGAGGTAATGCGGCAGAAGTCAGAGTGAACGGTCAAGGCGCCGCACGCACTGCCGCAGCCCAGTCAGCGCCGGCGGAGTGCCAAGAAAGCAAGCGCGAGTCCCACGCACCTGCAAACGATGAGCGGCCCGCGCGCGCCGCCGCTCCCACCAATGCTCGGCCCGCGCGAATTGCGACCTCGGCTACCGGCATGTGTACGCTGATAGGATCTTAGGGCACCCTCCTGCACATGGACAGGAGCCATGGCGCTAGGGTCGGCGCGGGCGCACGCCCCATGGAGCCAAATAGGCAGCTGCAGGGGCGCGCAGAGCGCGCTGGGAAATAGGAGGCTACGGAAAATAGAGCGTGCGGCGCGTTTTGCCCACGGCGGCGCACCAGCGCAGGCGCCGGCGCGGCCGGTGGCGACAGCGCACGGAAAATTATGGCTGGGGCGCGATTGGCAGGGCCCCCCCGCGGGTCGCAGAGGGTAGGACGCGGCTATGCATGCACTGACTAAGGCTGCACCCACCCCACACAGGGTCCCAAGCAGCAGCAGCGGCATCAGCGTTTCCGGTTGAGTGGACTCGTATGCGCCGCGGGCCACAGCAAGCGACAGAGGGAGATGCAAGAGAAAGCAGGTAACGCACCGAGCGCGGCGGACGGCGAGCGGGCGCCTATATTAAAATATACAATAATTAAGTAACTTTTATGAGGAATAATTATTGAATGAATTAATAATGTTAATACATTATTGTAATAATTTTTATTAATTATTATGGCAACATTAGTGAAAACGATTAAAAATATATATAATTATATATTCAGATCGTCGGTAACATAAATTATCGCTACTGACTGGATCACTAATGGATATCTGTAAAGATATTTAATGCACAGTCGATAAAATTAATCAATATATATTTTTATATAAATATATAAATTAAGCTTTAGTACTGTCTAGTATATGGGCAAATGTCACACTGAGGGGCTACTGTTATAACTAATTTAGTTACAGCGGTACCTTATTTAGGACAAGCTATAGCTGAATTCATCTGAGGAGGGTCATCAGTAAGTAACCCTACAATTCAACGTTTCTTCAGTTTACATTATTTATTACCTTTCATAATTGCTGCTGTAAGTTGTTTACATGTATTAGCTTTACATACACATGGAAGTAGTAATCCTTTAGGTATAACAGGTAATATAGATAGAATACCAATGCATCCTTATTTCTTATTCAAAGATTTAATTACTATCTTTGCTTTCCTATTTGTATACTTCTTCTTAATTAGTTATTATCCAGAATATTTAGGAGATCCTGAGAACAATGTTGAAGGAAATCCGCTAGTTACACCTAGTGCCATATCTACCCAATAAATATAATATATAATATTATAATATATATAATATAAAATATAAATATATATATTATATAAGGAACTGTGGCATAATATTAATATATAATATTATTAAAAAAAAGGGTGAATTGCAAAAAATCTAAGTTAATATATCTAAAAAAAATGAATTATTATGTTAATAATAATAATTATTATCGTTAATTATAATATTAATATGATAATTTGCAGCAAAATTTATAATAATATTTAAATTTATATATTTTTAAATCATTATAATATAAAAATGTTTAACGACTAAAGTACCCTTTATATATTAAATATATCATTAATTATAATATAAATATATTATTATATTAGTATAATTAAATATATTTAATATAGATGACATAGTCTAATTAAAATAGAAATATTTTATATTTTAAAAAATGTGTTCCTGAATTCTATTTATTACCTTTCTATGCTATATTAAGATCAATTTCATCTAAAATATTAGGTGTTATAGCTATGTTAGTAGCTATCTTAATATTATTAATTTTACCTTTTGTTGATTTCTCAATAGTAAGAGGTAATGCATTTAAACCAATATCAAAATTATTATTTGGTTTCTTCTGTGTAAACTTCTTATTATTAGGTGCTTTAGGTTCAATGCATATTGAAGTACCATTTGTAGGATTAAGTCAATTTGCTACAGTATTCTATTTCAGTTATTTCTTAATATTATTACCAGGTGTTTCAATATTAGAAAATATTTTATTTTATTTAGCTATTAAACGTTAATATAAAATAATATTTATCTATATTATAAAAACATTATATAAATAATATTTACAACTTTAAAATCATTTATTTTTACATTACTTTTTTCTTAATATTTATTTTATATTTATATTAAAAAAAAATTTTTTTTTTCATTGAACTTTTTTTAATTAAGTATCAATTTATTTTTATAGTATTATTAATATGCCACAATTAGTACCTTTTTTCTTTTTAAATCAAATGTTTTGAGGATATGCTGTAATATTTGTTATAACTTACATAAGTTCTAAATATGTATTACCTAGAATATTATCAATTTATTTAAGTCGTATATTTATAATTAAATTATAATTTATATATATACATTTAAATATATATAATATATATACTCATTAAATATTTAATTTTTAAAATTAAATTTATTCTCATTTATATAAATATATTATAAGTTTCGTTTATATTATTAATATATATAAATTAAACTTACATATTAATTTTAAATAACAATTAATATAAATTAATTATATTAATTGTATATTATATTATAAAATATAATATATATTAAAAAATCAAAAGGAAAATAATAAAAAAAAATATTAAATGTTATATTTAATTAATTCTCCATTAGAACAATTTGAAACAAATACATTTATTGGTATTTCATCAAATATTGTTAATTTATCATTTTTAAGTTTTACTAATTTTGCATTATATGTTATATTAGTTTTAAGTGTATTCTATTTTTTAAATGTTTATATTTTAAAATCAGGTAAATTAGTATCAAATAATTGAAATATTTCTGTTGAAGCTTTATATGCTACTATACAAAATATGGTTTTAAGTCAAATAGGACCTAAAGGAAGTCCATATTTCCCATTTATATATTCATTATTTGTATTTATTTTATTTGGTAATTTAATCTCTATGATCCCTTATAACTTTGCTGTTAATGCTCAATTAATATTTACTATCTCATTAAGTATTTCTATTTGAATTGGTTTAACTATTTTAGGTTTTGCTAAACATAAATTAGAATATTTTGGTTTATTTGTTCCATCTGGAACATCATTACCATTAGTTCCTTTCTTAGTTTTAATTGAAGCTATTTCTAATATCGCTCGTAGTATTAGTTTAGGTTTAAGATTAGGTGCTAATATATTATCAGGTCACTTATTATTAACTATTTTATGTGGTTTAATATTTGATGTTATGTCATCATCATTCATTTTCTTCATCTTAGGATTTATCCCTTTAACTATTGTTTTAGGTATCGTTGGTTTAGAATTTGCTATAGCTGGAATACAAGCATATGTATTCTGTGTTTTAACATGTAGTTATATTAAAGATGCTGTTTATTTACACTAATATTAAATCATATATTATTATATATAATTTAATCTCCTAAATCTCATTTTACATATATCATATATATTAATATATATATATTATTTATATTATTAACGTATAAATAAATTATAAGTAATAATATAAATAATAAAATTATTTATATCAGAATATAATAAATAAACATATTTACAATTAATTATTAAATATAAATAATAATAATTGATAAATATATAAAAATAATAAATTATTAATTAAATTTAATAAATATAGATATAAAAATAATTATTAATGATTGCACAAAATATTAATAAAAATTTAGTGAATTATCAAGCTCATCCTTTTCATTTAGTTAAACCATCTCCATGACCTATATATGTAACATTTGCATCATTTGGTTTTTTATTTAATTTAACTATGACTATGCATAATATTAATAGTCATTTATGATTAGTTTTCTTAAATGTATTTACTTTAATTTATGCTGGTTTATTATGAGCTAGAGATATTGTTAGTGAAGCTACTTATTTAGGTGAACATACAAGTAAAGTAAGTGATGGTTTAAATACAGGATTCATTATTTTCTTAGTTACTGAATTAATGTGATTTGTTGGTGTTTTCTGAGCTTATTTCCATTCTGCTTTATCTCCTACTGTTGAATTAGGTGAAATGTGACCTCCTATAGGTATTATACCTATACAAGCAACAGATTTACCATTATTAAATACTTTAATTTTATTAGCTAGTGGTGCTACAATAACATATAGTCATCATGGTTTAATAGCTAGAAATTGAAATGCTAGTGTTTATGGTTTATTATTTACTATAATATTAGGTATATTATTTATAGTATGTCAATATATAGAATATAAATATTGTTCATATACTATGAGTGATAGTGTTTATGGTTCAGTATTCTTCATTGTAACTGGATTACATGGTATACATTTAATAACAGGTACATTTGTATTAATATTAAGTTTCTATAGATTATATAATATGCAAATGACTAATACTCATCATACAGGATATGCAACAGCTATATTATTATGACATTTCTTAGATGTTATGTGATTATTCGTTTATATTATATGTTATTATTGAGGTGTTTAATATACCTTTATATAATATTCCTATATAAATATAAATAAATATATATATTAATTTCATTTTACATTACTTAAAATACTAAAAAAAATATAAAAAATAAAAATCTTAAATATTTATTTATTTTATTAAGTCTAATATATTAATAAATATAAATTAATTCTATATTTTTATATAATTAAAAATTATTATAAAAGTATATATATATATTTAATATATAAAATATTAATTAATATATATGTATAAATTATGATTTTATAATCAAATAAATAATTTTAAAAATAAATAAATAAATAAATAAATAAAAAAATAAATAACATACATGTCTGTGTAGTTTAATTGGTCAAAACATTATGCTGTTAACATAAGTAAAAAGGTTCGAATCCTTTCATGGACTAAATAAATTAAAAATAACAATAAAAATCATAAATATATATATATATAATATATATATTAATAATCTATTATATAAAATATGATATATAAATATATTATATTTATAATAATAGGAAAAAATATAAAGGAAATGATAGTATTAAGTCAAGTATTAAATTGATTAAATAATAATTTAATAATAATAATATGTATATTATTAATAATAATGAGTTTAATAGTATTAACTAGAATAAATCCTATGATAAGTTTATTTAATTTAATATTATTTTATATTTTATTAGGTTTATTATTATATAATTTAAATTTAAATGTATTAGGTTTATTATATATTTTAATTTATGTAGGTGCTATATCAGTATTATTTATATTTATATTATCATTAATAAATATTAAATATTCTGAATTATATTATAAAAGTTATTCACCTGATACATTTATAATAATTTATAGTTTTTTATTATTAACTTTATTTATAATTAATAATTATAATATTAATATTGATTATAATTACTTATTAATTAATATTGATAATTCATTTAATTATATTAATCACCTTATAGAATTTAAAACTATTGGTGAATTATTATATACTGAATATGCTATATTATTAATTATTTTAGGTATTATATTATTATTAAGTATAATATCAGCAATATTATTAATATTCAGATAAATTATATTATAAATATAAAAAAAAAATATAAATAAATATTTATCTCTTAAAAATTATGATTATTTATTAATCTAAATAAATATAACCCCTAAATTAAAAAAAAACTATTATTATATTATTATAATTAATATGTTATATTAAATCATTAATATTATATTATATAGATATATTTAATATGTATATTATATAATGGATGATTTGTGAGAAAAAATGAAAAGTGTATGACAAATATATTAATAAATTGAATACCTTTAATTAGTGAAATAGTTGAAGTATTATTTTATTTAATTTGTGTTTTATTTACTATTGCTTATTTAACTGTAGCTGAAAGAAAAGGTATGGCTTATATTCAACGTAGATTAGGTCCTAATGCTGTAGGATGATATGGTTTATTACAAGCATTTGCTGATGCTGTTAAATTATTAGTTAAAGAAATTATTATACCTAAAGAATCTAATGGATTTATTTTATTAATTAGTCCTATGATTACATTAATTACTGCTTTATTAGGTTGATTAATAGTACCTTTTGGACCATCATTAACATTAGGTGATTTAGAAAATGGTATTTTATTTTCATTAGCTATAGGTAGTTTAGGTGTATTTGGATCATTATTAGCAGGATGAGGATCTAACTCTAAATATTCATTCTTAGGTAGTATAAGATCAACAGCAGCTTTAATAAGTTATGAATTAGTATTAACAACCGTTTATATAATTATTTTAATGTTTAGTTCAACATTAAATTTAACAAGTTTAATTGAATCTCAAAGAATTATTTGATATTGTATCCCTTTATTACCAATAACTTTATTATTCTTTATAAGTACTGTAGCTGAAACTAATAGACCTCCTTTTGATTTAGTTGAAGCTGAAAATGAATTAGTTGCAGGTTTCTTCACTGAATATTCAGCAGCTCCTTTCGTTTTCTTCTTCTTAGCTGAATATGGTAATGTTATATTAATGTCATCTGCATCTACTATCTTATTTTTTGGTGGTTATTTATATCCAAGTTGAAATTCATCAATATTAACATATAATCCATCATTAATTAATTCTCTATTTGAAGGTTTATTATATGGTGCATCATTCGCATTTAAATTATGTTTCTTCATGTATTTATTTGTTTGAGTTAGAGCATCATTCCCAAGATTCACTTTCGATTACTTAATTAAATTATGTTGAACAATATTCTTACCTATTTTATTCGGTTTATTTTTATTTGTTCCATCAATATTATATTTATTTAATGCATTAACTATATAATATATATATATTACCCAATTATTAAAAATTTAAACACATTTATATTTTATTTTACATTTACCTTCCCATATAAATTCAAAATTTCAAATTTCAATTAAAATCTATATTATTAATAAAAAATGAAATATACCATAGGAATATTAAATATTTCATTTTTTATTTTATTTCCTTTTTTTCTAATTTTATATTAAATAAAATAGACCTAATTATGTAAAATTATAAAAATTTTTAAAAATCATAAGGGAGGAGTCTTGAGATTTTATTAAAATCTTTAAAATACGGCTAATTTTAATAATATTTTATACCATAAAAAATGAAATATTTATTTTTTTTGAAATGATTTATTATGTTAATAATAAATTATTTAACATCTCTTTAGCTTTAAAATTATATAAATTTATTTTATTATGTATATTCTTAATATTGATATTTAGCTTATATAATATAGTAAATATAATCAAAATAATATATTTATTATATATTATATTATATTTAATATATAGGTAATTAATTATTATAAAATATAAGTAATATAAATATTAATAATAAAATATGAAATGAATAATAAAATAAATGAAAGATATGATTGAGGATTACAATGTTAAATATTGAATTAAAGGTTAAAATTATAATCAATATATTGTCTTAAGGGATTAATATATTAATAATTATATAAGACCTAAATAGGAAACTATATATTATATATACATAGTGAAATGAAACATCAAAGTAACTATAGGAAAAGAAATTAAGAAAGAATTATTAGAGTAGTGGTGAACGAAATAATAAAAGTTTAAGAGTAAAATGTGTAACAATATTTAAAGATAGTCTAACTAAGACTAAAACTAAATACAATATTTAAACAATGAGTACTGTGAAGGAAAGTATGAATCAGTTAATATCGATAGCATAGTTAGAAATAACATTTAAAGTTATTTTAACCTAGTACCTTTTGTATAATGGGTGAACAAGTTTAATATAATAGCAAGATTTAATTAAATTAGGTCATAAAGAAATTGATTTTTAGTGAGTTATTATATTAAGACCCGAACGCTTGTGATCTTACCATGATCAAGTATATAATGACTGAACTGGTTAATGTTGCAATATTATCAGATGAATTGTGGTATGCGGAGAAAGTTAAATCGAACAAGCCTAGCTGGTTTGCAATGAAACATATTTTCGTATGATCAAAATGAAATGATTTTAAATGGTATAGCACTTAATAAAATGTAAAACCTAATTGTTTACTTTATTTAATCTAAGAATATTTAATAATCTTACATTTTGGTTCAGACTTTTAGCGATAAGGTTAAAGGTCGAGAGGGAAACAACCCAGAATAAAATTAAAGTTCCTAATATAATAATAATAAGAAATAAGATATATATTATAATATTCAATTAGTTTGTAGGTTTGATAGTAACTATCTTATTAATAAAAGTGTAACAACTTACTAATTCATAAATTATTTATAATCTATATCGAAAATTTATCGGACTTAAATTATTAAACTGATATTTTATATAATTATTAATTTTAATTAATAATTATGGTAATTGCATAATCAATGAAATAAAATTATTAAAATAACTACAAATTTTAATAATAATTAATATATTTTTATTAATTAAATAAATTGATAAAAGAATGTTTACATGAGTAACGAAAATAAAGATTAATCTTTATCATTATCACATAAGGTATAATAAAATACAATGTTTAAGTAATAAATGAAAATTAATATTATAATAACAATAATATATAAATCAAAAATGAATTAATTTTAAATATAATATGAATTTATAATATATTTTTATAATGAAAATATATGTAAAATAATTAATTACTAGAAAAAGGGTTTATGAATAATTGTAATATATACCGACACAGGTGTGATTGAACTTTTATAAAGTAAAGATGAATGAGCAAATTATATATAATGAACTCGGCAAAAATATTCATAATTTTGATAATGAATAAAAAGTAAAACAGCACGACTGTCTACTAACAACAAAGCACGTTGCAAAAATGTAAATCATAGTATAACGTGTGAGAACTGCCCCATGTTAAATGCTAAATTTAAATATCGAATGGTATTTAATATAATATTTAATAAATGGCTGTCTTATCTTGAGGACAATAAAGTAGCGAAATTCCTTGTCAAATAATTGTTGACCTGCATGAATGGTTTAACGATGCTGTAACTGTATCATATATAAGCTCAGTGAAATTGGAGTAGTAGTGAAGATACTATTTATTAGTGGTAAGACATGAAGACCCTAGCATCTTAACTATATATTGAAAATTGTAAAATATTATTTTAAATTTATTACATTTTTAATGATATATTTAATTTAATATTTAGCTTACCATACATAAATCAAATTTAATTAATAATTATCTTTATTTTATTACATTTAAGTAATATTATAAATAATTATTTTAAAATAATTTGATTAATTAATATTTTTTAATATTAATTTTATTTGGGACAGTTACAATATGATAGTTTGACTGGGACGGTAGGATTATAAAAAGTAACTAATCTGTCTATTAGATAAAATTATAAATTATTAATATATATTATATTTAATATATAAATAATATAATAATATACATTATTATTTATTAATAATGTTAAATCATAAGAAAAAATAAGATATCATTAACTTAGTATAATCACTAAGATATATAAAAACAGTATATAATTAAGTATAATAATATAATGATATTAAAATAAGGAGACTCACAAGTCAAAATAGTATGTAAGTATAGTATAATGAACAACTATAGATGAAGTTAGTCATAGTGATAACGAGTAAGATACGCTAGGGATAACAGCCTAATATTGTGTGAGAGTTCATATCGTAAACAATGATTGGGACCTCGATAAATTATATTTTTAATATAAATATATTTATATTTATTATTAATTATATATTAACGATGTCGAGTTTAAATTGGGTGAATTGCAAAAAATTCTAAAAATAATTATTTTAATTATAATTATTCATGATAATTTGCAGCGAAGTATTATTTATATAATTTTCTTAATAAGAAAATAAAGAGTAATAAACGTTCAACGACTAATGATTGAGTAATATAACAATAATATCAACACGAGTACCCAAGAATTTAATTATTTAATTAAATTTATGACATAGTCTGAACAATTTAATAAAATTATATATTTTATTAATATATAGTAAATTTATTATATTATAATTAAATATAAAATTAATATAATTTACTATGTAATGGAAACATATTGAAATTAAGTAATAAACATACTTAATATAAACATTAATAAAAATAAATGGTCGGCTCAACCTATCCTACAGAATGCAAAATGTTGTAAGGGTTTGACTGTTCGTCAATTAAAAGGTTACGTGAGCTGGGTTAAATTATAATATCTTAGCCCCTTTAAACATTAAATACAATAAATGTTTAAATGTAAAATTGGCTGAAAACGATAAAGACTAAGTAATATTATTAACCGTATTATATGTTAATATCGTGGTAATTAATATATATATATAAATATATATTAACACTGTAACGACTTAAGATTATAAGATCTTAGATTAAATCATATTTGATTTGATAATAATGCCAACATCTTACAAAGATATAAGAAATTTTTATAAAAGTAAAGAATGTATAGAAAAATTTATTATTTAAGAAGATTAAGAATAATAAGAAAAAAAAATAAATAGAATTATGAAAAATGAAACTAAAATTCAAGGATTTAATCCTTATTATATTGCAGGTCTTGTACATGCAGATGGAGGTTTTAGTGTTTCTAAACAGAGAAAAGGTACATATATGTGATTATCACCTAAATTTCATTTAACATTAGAAAAAAAACATGAAAGTATTATTTTTGCTTTATTAAATCATTTAAATGTAGGACATTATAGAATAGATAAAAAGGGACATTGTAGATATGAAGTATCTAATTTAACAGAATTAGTGGGAGTAATTATTCCTTTCTTTTTAAAATATCAAGTATATGGAACTAAATTTAGAAGTTTTATAATGTTTAAAATTATTTGTGAGAAAATGTATAATAAAGAACATTTATTAAAAGATAATTCAAATAATAAAGTCTTATATTATTTAATTAATATGGCATATAATATGAATGTTTTATCAAATACTAAAATGGAAACTAAATTAAAATTCTTAGAATTTGTTGATCCTAAAATGCAAAAATTAATTTTAAGTAATAAAGTTTATTATCAATCTTTAATAGATCAAGAAATTAAAGAATATAAAAATTTTAATTTACATATTGATTTTATTAAAGGATTATTTGATGGTGATGGAAGTGTTACTGTATATTTAAGTAAAATGCATATTAGATGTGCTTTTAGTATTGTACAATATAAAGATGAACTTAGTTTATTAGAATTAATTAAAGAATTCTTTGATAATAAAGGAGGTATCGTTTTAAATGAAGGTACTAAAGTTAATAGTAATGCATATAGATATCATGTATCAGGTCTTTCTGATATTTATAATCATATAATTCCTAAATTTGATAATTTTTCAAATGGAATGGATACTAATGTAAAATTATATAAATTACAATTAGTTCAAGAATTAATTAAATGAATTAAAGATAATCATATAACTCAACTTGATACTGAAGAGAAATTTTTAAAATACCTCTATTATCGTTATCTTATATTTTTAAATGTTAATAAATTAACATTTGAAGAATATAAAAACGAACAATTAATAAAATATAATTTTAAACCTTCTAAAAGAGAATCTAAATTATAGATTTATTAATAATAAATATTTCTTTTTACATCCTCTTATTTATTTTTATACATATTAAAATTCTTATTATCTGAATAGAGATGAAGATATAGTCTGCTCACTTATGAAAATAAGTGTTAGCCTAGTAAGAACGTCGCGAGACAGTTCGGTTAATATCTGCCACTAATGTCTGAAAAAGATGACCTCTCATTTAGTACGAAAGGATTAATGAGACATTATCACTGATGAATTTTTAATTAATTATAATTATTAAAAATTATAATTATCGAAAAGTAGTTAAATAATGAAATTTTTAAGAAATACTTATAGCATATCAAGTATGAAATAGTTCATCATATTCAGTATAAAAACTTATTAGATGAATAAGTTATTTTTCGAATTAGAATTTATTTATGAATTTATAATATCGAATTATTTTTATATTTTATTATCTCTTATTTTATTATTAATATTTATATTTTATTTATTTTAGCTGATTTAGCTTAATTGGTAAAGCAATCGTTTTGTAATCGATAGTTAGTGATTCAAGTTCACTATTCAGCAAATTAAAAATAATTAAATTAAATATGAACATATGACTGAGTGGTTTAAGGTGGAACACTTGAGTTGTTTTATTCCATATTCTGGAATCACAAGTTCGAATCTTGTTATGTTCGATTATTAAAAATAATCCTAATTATTTTATATATAATAAATATTTTTATTAATAATATTTATATAAGAAAGTCATTATTATATTTAATAATCATTAATAATTAATGAATATTAAATTAATATAAATAATAATAAATAAAGTAAATAAAAATAAATTTGAAATATTAATAATTAAATGAGAATATATTAAAATATTATATTTATATATATAATAGGTAAATTAAATAATTAAATAATGCTTATTTAAATATTAAATAATATAAAAATATTATTATAGTTATTTAATTAGGGTTAATGATTGTGGTGAAATTGGTTAAACACATTAAATTTAGGTTTTAATTTTTATGGGTTCAAGTCCCATCAATCATATATAATTTAATTATTTTTATATAGCACTCATAGTTTAATGGTAAAACATTAATCTACGGAATTAAAAATATAAGTTCAACTCTTATTGGGTGTGATATATTTTAATCATTATTTTCAATATTTTAAAAGTATAGTATATATTAATATGATTATTATTTTATGGAAGAGTATCGTATAATGGTTATTATTTGCGACTTCAAATCGCGAGATAAGGGTTCAATTCCTTTTGCTCTTGTTTATTTTTTATTAATTTTTAAATTTAAATGATCTTATAGTTAAATGGTTAGAACATTAGATCTTCATTCTAGGAATGTAGGTTCGATTCCTACTAAGATTATAAATGCAATATAGTGTAATTAGTTAACATATAAGATTCATGATCTTATGCTACAAGTTCAAATCTTGTTATTGCAATATAAAATAAAATTAATAAATAAATAAAAGAACGATAGCTTAATGGTAAAGCCAACCACTCATAATGGTTTGATCAGAGTTCAATTCTCTGTCGTTCTAAATATCATTATCATTAATATTTTTGTTTAATTTTTGAATTATATTATAAAACATAATATTATATATTAGTAGAATAGATTATAGTTACTCCATCTACTATTTTATTTTAATAAATAAAATTTATTTATTAATTATTTCAATACAAATATTATAAAAATAATATTTTTATAAGTAGTACATATATTTAATTAATATATTAATATTAAATCAATCTGGTGAAATTGGTAGACACGTTATAGTTAAGTTATAATGCTTTAATGCATGAAGGTTCAAATCCTTCGATTGATATAATTTTTTAAATATATATATATAGATTGTAGACTAATTAGGCAAGTCGGTTTAAATTTGAGTTAAAATGATGTAAGTTCGAACCTTACCAATCTAAACTTAAATTATATTCCATATATATGAGTATATAGTTTAATGGTTAAAACCTCTACCTTTTAAGTAGATTATATGAGTTCGAATCTCATTATACTTATTTTTTTTTATTAATATATATTATTTATTTAATCAGACATGTTAGAATCGAACTAACTATCTCTGAATCCCAATTTCAGCGTCTCACCATTTAACCTATGTCTGTTCTTAATTAAATTAAATTATTTTATATATTACTAATATAAAACCCTAATTAAATAAAAATAAATAAATAAATTATAAGGTATTAGTTTAATGGTTAAAACATCTATTTTACACATAGAAGAGTAATAGTTCAATTCTATTATACCTTATTTAACAACAATAATAATAATAATAATAACAATAATATTTAATAATTATTTAATTATTAATTATTTAATAAAAATATAAATATAAATGAAATTAATATTTAATAAATCTTATTCTTACTTGATTTCATTTTAATATTCTAAATTTTTACACATATTTTATTTATTAAATTAGCCTAATATATAAAAAATTATATATAATATATATTAATAAGTAAATAAATACATAAAAAGCTAATGAATATTATATAATATAATACAATATTATACAAATATTATATAATATTTATTAGTATATTATTACCCCTAAAAATAAAATATATATTATTTTTAAGTCAATAAAAATTATAAAATATAGAATATATTTATAATTAATAGAGATAATAAATATTTAAATAAGTGAATAAATATATAAAAAGCTAATGAATAAATAAATACATATTATTTATTTTATAATATAGTTAATATTTTATAATAATATACTATATTATATTATATATATATAATTTTTCTAAATATATACTATTTTAATTAATATAATATAAGCAGAAAGATCTTTAATTAATGATTAATTATATTCTTATAATAATAAATGTTTGATTTGTTTTTTTTTTATTTACGTTTGTTTTAAATATAACAATAAATTTATTAAATATAATAAATATTTAATAACAATATATAGTATAAAAATATATATAATGAATTTTTTTTATAATGAATACGATAGGAATTGAACCTACACAGCAATAAATGCTACTAAGACTACAGCTTAGCTAGTAATACCAATATACTAAACATATCCTTAATAAATAATAAATATAATATTAAAATATTTATATTTATACTTATACATTATTTAAATTTAAATAAAGGAAATTATTATTTAATATATATTATTACCACATTGAATTAATATTAATGCGGATTAATATAATTTTAAAATTTTAAGTATTATAATTTTAGTAAAATAAGATATATATATATAATTAAATTGATTTAATTAATTTATATTAATTAATTATTGTTCGTTTAATCAATCTAAAAATTTAGGTAATGATACTGCTTCTATTGTTATTGGCATTTCACTATGAGCTACTCCACATATTTCACTACATTGTCCATAGAATCTACCTTCACGTTGTATTATTGTACTTATTTGTAATAATCTACCTGGTGTAGCATCAACTTTAAATCCTAATGATGGAACTGTAAAACTATGTATTACATCACCACCTGTTACTATAAATCTAATATGAGTATCTACTGGTACTACAACTCTAGTATCAACATCTAATAAACGTAATTGACCAAATTCTAACATTTCTTCAGGTATTAAATATGAATCAAAACTTATAGTTTCATTACTATCATTTATAAAATCTGAATATTCATATGATCAATATCATTGATATCCTATACATTTAATTGTCATAGCTGGATCAATAACATCATCAGTTAAATATAATAATATAAATGATGGGAAAGCTATTAATGATAATACAACTATAGGGAATAATGTTCATACAAATTCTAATGTTGAACCATGAGTTAAATATTTATAACTTATTTTATTTTTACTAAATGTAACTATAATTTTAGTTACTAAATATCCAACTAATATTAATATTATAACTAAATAAAACATTATTGTATCATGTACTTCTAATATACCTTCAGCTATAGGTGATGCAGAATCTTGTAAATGTTTACCTCATGGTCTAGGCATATCATTACAAATTACATCATAATTTATTAAATTTAATAATATATTTAACATAATTTTTATTTTTTAATTTTTCTGTAATCTCATTTCCTAAAAAAAAATTCGATCCATGATCATTTTCTTTTTTTTTTTTTTGAAAATTTCTTTTAAATTACCCTTATTTATTTTTTTAATTACGCTATTAATTAACGTGATTTTAATTTTTTTTTTATATAATTATAATATGTGTATATTACGACTACAGAGATTTGAACTCTGACACTCAATTTGGAAGATTGATGGTCTACCATTAACCTATAATCGTTTTAAAAGAAAAAAAAAAGGAAAAAAGTTTTAATTTTTAAATGAATTTAATTTTCATTCTACTTATATTTTTTTTTATTTTATTATTTTTATCGGGAAAGGTAAGATTCGAACTTACACAGGGGTTACCAAATTTAATAGCAATAAACATATCTAGCCAATGATTTCTTTCCCTTATATTAATTAATATAAATTAATATATATTATACTTATAAGAATTAATATTAATCACCATATCCACGTATTTAAAAACATGGATATGGAATATATAATATATATATAAATATATTATATAGAGGGTTATTGTAAAATAAAATGAAGAATAAGTTAATTTATATATAAATAAATTTTTTATAGATTATTTATTAATTATAAATTGTAGATGAGATAATAAATGATAAATTATTTATTATTGGTTGTGGATATACACCTATTATTAATGTTGGTATTATTATAGCTATAAACATAAATGATTCACGTTTAGTTACATCACCTATATTATGTATATAATAATTAGTTCCACCTGTAATTCTATTTGTTAATTTAAATTGATATGCTGCTGATAATAATATTGCAAATGAACATATTGTTGCTATTATTGGTGATAATTTAAATGCACCTAATGATGCTAAAAATTCACCTATAAAATTAGCACTTAATGGAGTACCAATATTAGCAAATGATAATACAATAAAATAAAAACTAAATAATGGCATTATTGATAATAATCCATTATAATATATTAATATACGTGTATGATATCTATCATATAATACTCCTCCTACAGCTATAAATAATCCTGGTGATACTAATCCATGAGCTATTGATAATATATATGATCCATCAATACCTATCACATTATTAGAAAATACACCTAATATACAGACCGCCATATGAGATATAGAACTATATGCAATAATAATTTTTAAATCAATTTGAACAATAGTAATTAAACTTATTAAAATAATAGTTAATAAACATATTACATAAACTAAAGGTGTAAATATTAAAGTACCTTCAGATAAAATAGGTAACATTCATCTTAAAATTAAATAAATTGTTAATTTTAATACTAAACTAGCTAATATAATACTACCAGCTAATGGAGATTCAGAATGAACAACAGGTAATCATA
>JAKUBX010000060.1:0-38955 GCA_030566975.1 Entelexis potacharoeniae
GTGTGCTCTTCCGATCTCGCCTCGCTCGGCTCCCTGCGCCGCCTCGCCGAAAACATGCCCCACATCGCCATCCCGCAGCAGGTCGCCGACCGCGCGAACACCGCCGTGCGCGAGATCAACGCCGCCCTGAGCGCCCTCCGCGCGGGCGACCTCGCGCCGGCCGCCTACCACGCCGGCAACGCCTACGTCAGCGCCGACCGCGCGTTCTTCGACAAGCACATGGTCGCCCAGTCGTTTGTCCCGAGCCAGCACAAGCTCGCCGTCTACGCGCCGCTGCTGGGGCCGCTGCTCGTGGTCATTCTGACCGGCTGGGGCCGCATCTTCCGCGAGCACAGGGCCACCATCGCCGCGCGCTGGCAGCGGCTCACGGGCCGGTCCCGCAAGCACGCTGCAAACGCGCCCATAGCCCCTCAAAAGCCGAGTGCAGGCGCACAAAAAGTGAAGGCCGACTAACGGTACATAGTTTACGCGAAATGCCACATAGAGAAAGCATGCCGCCGCGCGGCTCGCTCATAATGCCCGAATTGCACCCCAAAAGAGCAGTGCCACCAAAAGAGCAGTGCTACGGAGCCTAAGCGAGCCCGGCTTCCGCAGTTTGTTTGGAGCTAACCGCGTAGACTCTGGTTGGTTCTGTTTCCAAATGCATGTTTCTGTAAGTCTAAGCTTTAATTGTAAGGCATCATGCCATACACTACGCTAATATTTTTAAACGAGAGCACGGATCTTGACCTTCTCGCAAGTGCTCGGGACGCTAGAATCCGCACCGAACACAGCAACGCCGTAGCTATTCTGCGAGTAGCGGTACGGGTCGAACGGAACGCCGGGCTTGCAGGCATAGAACACGTCGGCCGAGCCGTTCACCGTGAGATACCCATCCGAGGGCCGCGCAAGTGTGTCGCCAGCAACACCAACAATCAGCGTCTCGCCCAGCACGCGCATGAGGTTCGCCTCATCGGGAACACCCTCGTTAGGGGCGAAGATCTCGTTCGTCGTCTGGCTGTACGAGTACGGAACAGGCGAGCTAGACACATATACGCCGTTCAGAGCAGCGCCCTCGTGGATGTTGGTCAGCCCCTTAGCATCGAGCTCCGAGTTCGACGACTCGGTGAAAAGAAACGCCGGCGACGCAGCTGCTGCAGAGATAAGAGCAAGGGTAGAGAGCATGGTGGGTGGTTAAGAGTCTTGGTGTGATGGCCTTCTCGGCGGGAAAGACCCTTTATATATTTGTGGACCGCCACATGTCTCAGTTCTTATCCCGAAACCTATATTTAGGAACAGCCTCGCTTGGGTCTCCCGTACCCTCAGGTTCAGTAAATGACGTCACTATACATATACGGTACACATCGAGGACATCGCGCTTCGCACATACAGCCCGGCTTTCGAGGGCTGCAATACAAATTCAGGAGTGAACAAATTTTGCTAAATCCCCTGAGCGTCTTTTTTGTCACTGGACTCGAACGGAGAGGCATCTTTGCATCATGCTGGCGCAGCAAAAGCTCACGACCCCACAATCCTCGAGAGGCGGTATCATTAGGGTTTACCTCAGACCCAGTTACAGGCGCATAGCGCCGGGAACCGCACAACGCTTAGCAAGGCTTTGCCAGTGCCCCCGAACGCGCAAGAACTTTATCGCAGACAAGTAATGTTTTTTTGTGATCGTGCACAGAACAAACGTGTGACAATCGGGGCCGATTTTGCCAACCAATTGATCTCCATAAGTTGATCTCCATAAGTTTGGTTTAGCGTATCCGCGCACCGGAAAATCAGGCGAGCATGAACAACTGTCCAGGTATCCGAACTGGGTGCAGAAATTGAGTCGTGAGAGCGCAAAAATGTTATTCCAAGGCGGTATCAACCGTGAAAATCGACGGTTATTCACGCGCCAATTGTGTATGCTAACTTGACCAAACCGCTGTTCCCTACGAGTGTATTCTTTACGTGCTTTATATATGGTAGTATAGTAGGGATTGTGCAGGACAGTGCTGCTGCCATGGTACAACGAGTGTTATGCTATTTAGACAAACGCGCGGATCTTGATCGACTCGCAAGTGCTCGGGACCTGCGCACCCTCGTCAAACACAGCAACACCGTAGCTGCTCTCCGAGTAGTGGTACGGGTCGTAAGGAACACCGGGCTTGCATGCGTAGAACAAGTTGGCCGAGCCGTTCACCGTGAGGTAGCCGTTCGACGGGTGCACAACAGTGTCGCCAGCAATGCCGATAAGAAGAGTCTCCGAGAACACGCGCAGAAGGTTAGCCTCATCCGGAATGCCCTCATTGGGCGCGAAGATGGCGTTCGTCGTCTCGTTGTAGCCGTACTGCATCTGGTTGTCAGAAAGGTAAACACCGTTCAGCCCAGCGCCCTCGTGGAGGTTGGCCAGATGCTTGGAGTTAAGCGCCGAGTTCGAGGACTCCGTGAGCAGGTAAGCCGGGGAAGCGGCGGCGGCAGAGACAAGGGCAAGAGTAGAAGAAAGCTTCATAGGAAGAGTTGTGGAAGTTGTTGTGTGTGAAGACGAAGCAAGGACAGGGCGGCCCTTTATATACTTGCGGAAAGTGTATCGGACCTCACGTTTAGACCGTTTGCGCGTTCTATATTTGGGCGCAGACTCGCTTGGCGTGTCCAAACCCTTGGCTGACTCAATGACGTCACGGCGCAGCGGCCATCGACACGCTCCCACACAAGTCAAGCGACGCTCACTGAGCATAATAAAGTAAACACGCGGCTAGTAGACTACGAGGTTCCCAAGACCCTCGGAGTTCAGTCTGCCACGCTTGTAGAAGCCGTCATCTTTTGGAAGACGCCCACGTAGCAAAACGCGCCTCCGCATCTTCGACGCACTGAGATCTAGGGTTTGCCTCGGGCTAATTCACGCTAGTCGCGCCTGTAATTGGCGCAGCATGCCGCTCCATTTCTACCAACGACAGAGAGAGACTTTGGGAAGCCGCGCTTCCACGCGCTCAAAGCACGGGGTTTACTTTAATTTTATTTTGCGCGACAGCCGTGCCCGGCCCCGCACTCAGAATTTTTTATAGATCCGGCATGTTAAATTTGGTCTTAGGTCGCGCGCCCCGTTTTAGTAAACTTGCAGCGCCGTTGGCCAAGTCACTATACCAATAGATCCGGCTTCGGCCCGGTGCATGTGCCGAGCTCGCGCTGCTGATTGGAGGGCTCAGTGTAGTGACGCCAGCCAATTGGCACGTCAGGGCAAATAAGGCGTAGACAGATTGATCAGTAAGTGAACGTCTTTTCTTCACGTAGGTTTTCTAAAGTTGTATAACACTATGAAATGAGAGAGACTAGGCTGTTTACTTCTAATCGTACACGCGAATCTTGATCGGCTCACAAGTGCCCGGGATCTCGAGGCCCGCACCAAACACAGCAACACCGTAGCTGTTGTCGGAGTAGTGGTACGGATCGTAAGGCACACCGGGCTTGCAGGCGTAAAATACGCCCGTAGAGCCGTTGACGGCGAGGTAGCCCTCCACGGCGCCCGCGAGAGTGTCGCCGAACGCACCGACAACGAGGGTCTCAGAGTACACGCGCAGAGCATTGGATTCTTCGGGGACGCCTTGGTACGCAGCATAGAACGAGCCTGTCGTTTGGTTGAAATAGAACTGGGCTCCCGTGCTGGACAAGTAGATGCCGTTTATGGCGGCGCCCTCGTGGAAAATGGTGAGGGCTTGCTTGTCGAGCGCCGAGTTGGAGGACTCAACTTCGAAGATGGCGGGGCCGGCCGCCGCGACAGAGAGAAGCGCAAAAGGTAAGAAGTGCATGAGCTAGATAAAAGAAGTGTGCGATGAACTAGCGGCAAATGCCCGTTTATATATTTACGGTTTTGGCACGGCCAATTCTATATTTGGACTGGACTCGCTTGGCAGTGCAAAGTCTCGTGTCGATTCGTGACGTCACGGCGCCGCCGCCATAGTCACGCACCCATGAGCGTCTGACGGCGTAGGCTGAAGCAGCACTGCGCAATTGAGCGGGTGCGAGTGCACTGAGGGGCGCGAATTGCACATTCCGTGGGTCCCGTTATTTTAAATGGCTCGTTTTGGTTCTATGCGAAAGTGGTTCCTCCGCACATTCGGGTAGCCGGGATCTAGGGTTAGCATGAGGACGGTCGCGCGAAGGTGCGCAGCTGCCATTCGCGTGCCCCGACGGGCTTGGAGTAGTCTATAATTGGCAGTGCATCACGCGGCTGCGCACTAATTTTGTAGTGAGCACTCAGTGTAAGAGCACTCAGTGTAAGAGCAGCTTTGTTAGCGCGTCCCGACGGGCTTGTGGTAGTCTATAATTGGCAGTGCATCACGGCGTTGTGCACTAATTTTGTCAATGTGCGCGCACTCAGTGTAAGAGCAGTTTCTTTAGCGCGCCACGAGGGGGTTAGAGAGGTCTATAATTGGCCACTGCACCGCCGCACAATTGGTCTGTGCAATTGCTTCCGCAGTGGCAATGGGATTGTTCCGTAGTGGTGATTGGTTTGTGTCGTGGTGATTGTTTTTTTTTTGTAGTGGTAGCATCATTCATTAAGTGTACACCTAAGTCTTTATCCAGCTGGACTTAATGCCGCGCTTCTCGAGCACCTTGCTGATCTTGGCGACGCACTGCCGCACAATTGGTCTGTAATTGCTTCCTTAGTGGCAATGAGATTGCTCCGTAGTAGTGATTGGTTGTGCCGCATTAACAAATGTCTGCAAAATGCGTGGCGCCACTTGTGCGCGCCATCGCTACATAGCTCAAGATCGGTCACTGGCGCTGTTAGGTGGTTCATTTGCTCTCACAAGCAGTGAGGTATATTCCGATTGCAAAAATGTAGCGTTCACGGCCAAAAATGGAATTGCTAAAGCTGATGCAAAAATACACTTTCTGACCTGGACTCGAACCAGGATCTAGTCGTCCTTCGCTATTGCGACAACTCGGTATGCCCTCTACCCATCAGTTAAGTGCATTAAGTACAGATACTGGTCCGGATTCGAACCGGAACTTAGTCGCCCACTGCCTGACGGCACCGACCCGGCATGCCTCTAGCCCACCACTTTCTTGTACTTGTTTGGCTTCGTTATCACTAGTATAGGAGGTGACATTCCCATTGTTCTACGGGTAAAAAGTAATCACAATTTTGGCCCGGAGTCGAACCGGGAGCTAGTCGTCCTTTTCTGCTACAACTCGGTATACCACGTTTACCCACCAGTAGCCTCGCTGCCGGCCCGGATTCGAACCGGGATCTAGTTGTCCTTAGCAGGCTACGACTCGGTATGCCCTTAACCCACCGAATTGTGGTTTAGTCCGCGAACTGGTCCGGATTCGAACCGGATTCTAGTCGACCTCTACCTAGCGGCGTCGACTCGGTATTCCTTTAACCCACCAGTGTCTTGAACTGATAGGTATTGAATTGAACCTCTATATGACCCGACTAGATGCACATGTCTCGGCGAAAAAGATACCACAAGTTTGGCCTGGATTCGAATCAGGAGCTAATCGTCCCTTACAAAGATGACAACCTGGTCTTCCCTTAACCCACCAGCGATGCTGACCCGGACTCGAACCGGGATCTGATTGTTCTTCACCTTTGACCACGATTTGGTTTGCCCTTAACCCACCAATTTGCGGCTCAACACTAAAGCTGGTCCGGATTCGAACCGGATTCTAGTCAACCTCTGCCTTGCGGCATTGACTCGGCATTCCTTTAGCCCACCAGATTCTGGTTCTGGTAGTGAAAACACTCTTTTTGCACCTCTATATAAGGTGAGCAAACGCTTACGCACTCACTAAAAAGCTTATGCCGGCTGGCCCGGATTCGAACCGAGACTTAGTCGTCCACAGCTAACTATACACAGCTAGGCTTGCCTCTCGCCCATCAGTATTTCTACTGACCCGGATTCGAACCGGGACTTAGCTGTCCTTGGAATTAGCCACGACTTGGCTTGCCCTTTGCCCACCAGATGGCATTTTAGTACGAAGACTGGTCCGGATTCGAACCGGAATCTAGTCGACCGTTGCCTTACGACATCGACTCAGCTTGCCTCTCTAGCCCACCAGATTCTTGTACTGACTGCTGATTTATTCCGCCCGTACTTAAGGTAGCTATATGCAGATTGCGAGGCGAAAAAGTGACGCTCGAACGCTGGCCCGGAGTCGAACCGGGTCCTAGTCGGCCGCTGCCTTACGGCACCGACTCGGTATACCGCTTACTCACCAGGATCGGGCGAAACACTCAATTACTGGCTCGGAATCGAACCGAGATCTAGTCGCCCATAGCCTAACGCTGCGACTCAGTTTACCACTAACCCACCAGTCCTGTGTTCTTGCAGTTCATTATACGCGCACGTATAGGAAGTGGCCATTCTGAGTCAGCATATGCATGATATTATGCATGCATGACGTGATAGATAACAAGGGTACTTGCGCGACTTTCCCGATGCGGGTTTGCGTGCGGCGATTGGTGCAAGGCCCCCGGAAAACACCGGACGCCATTGCGGCTGCTCATTTTTTCATTTAGGCTTAACCGGAATATTTTTTTAGCGCATGATAGTGTGTATTTGAATCCGCAGAAGTGCACAATCCTGCAACAGGGATACATTCCACGAAGTTTAAACCGAAGCACAGATACGGGCGCGTTCAAGGGCAACGAATGCCCGAGTAGCAGCAGTCACTGAGTAGATCCTTTGACTATTTTCGCATTCAGGTATACATAGCATATATCCGAGCACTTGCGCGCTGACCAGGGCCCGAGCCGTAGCGGGCTTGGAGCTGGCCCGAGCTCGAGCTGCTGCGTTCTAAATGCCCCGTCTAGAATGCCGCTCCCAATACAATACAATAAGGGGATAAATTTTAGAGAGCATGCTTCGCTTCTGGTGATGCCAAGCTGCCCTTTGAAACGGTTTTCTGCGCTTTTTACGCTTTTACTACGCCGCGCTTTTGTTCCGCTGCGATTTTGGCTGCGTCAAACAACTCAGTAACATACATTTGTTGGGTGGCCCGCCAGTAGGCCCAACCGCACACTAAAACAGCTTCCTCGCCGGCACCTTCTTCTCCTCAAACACCTGCAGGACCTGGCGCACGTCCTCCTGGCGCGGGATCTGCGCGTCGATCTCCTCGAACACAATCTCGTTGATGGCGTCGAGCGCGACGCAGTCGGCCACCTGCTCGTTGTAGCGCTCCCAGAGGCCGCGCGCGGAGGGCGGCGGCTCGCACACGGTGTACTCGAGGCTCGGGAACGCGGCGATGTCTGTGGCCGCGTAGTCGTAGCGGAATGCCTTGCTGTACTGCGGCACGGACCGGTCCTCGGGCGCGACGTCGGGCTCGGGCTCGAGCGGCCGCGGGCCGCGGCTGGATTGAGCGGTGCTCGACGAGCCGCAGCGCTGCGGCGGGAGCCTCGCTTGCAGGCATTCGGCCACGATACGACTCAGTTGGGCTGTTCGGCGGTGTACTGGCCGCCATTTCGGGCGTCCGCGTTCGTCCGGTGGGTTCCGGTTTGGTTGTGGTTTGGTTGTGGTTTGTGGATGTGGTTTGGATGTTGGCGGTGTGGCATCGGACGGCACTCTGTCATTGCGGCGGCCAGGAGCTTGGGCTGCTGTGCGGCCGGCGGGGAGTTAATACGCGGCAACTGGTTTGTGTCGGGTTTGCGTGGCGACTGGTTTGTATCGTAGCAATTGGTTTTTTTCGTAGTGGTCATTCATTAAGTGCACACCTAAGTCTTTATCCAGCTAGACTTAATGCCGCGCTTCTCGAGCACCTTGCTGATCTTAGCGACGTGGTTGCCCTGCACGACAATCTGGTCGAAGCCCTTCACGTTTGTGACGGTGGCGGAGCCCGCGCAGGCGTGCCGCAGCTCGTCGGCGAGCTCCTGCGGGCTGATGTGGAAGCCCTGCACGCCGGCGCAGCCCACGAGCGTGACGACCTTGTTGCCGCCGCGGCGCTCGGTCTTGATGGTGATGGATGGGATGCCGCCCTTCGAGAGTGGCGTGTCGTCGACGCTGTCGCCGGGCCTCACGATCTTATGCAGCGGCGTGCTGTTCTTGACAAGCAGCGCCGCCACGTCCTCGCGCTTCACGGCGGTGACGGTCTGCTTCTGGCCGAGGGCCTGGCGCAGCGGCTCGTCGAGGGTGACAGTGCCGTCGTCGTTGCCGAGGTTGTGGGCGGCAATGTACTGTGTGGCCTGCTTGCGCAAAAATGAGGCGTCGTACGTGTCGTCTCTGCTCGCGTCCTCGGCCATGATTGCGCGCGTGGCCGGCTTCGGGCGGTAGACTTGGATGGCGGTCATCTTGTCGACCTTGTTTTTGTGCTTCTTGGCGGCCTTCGGCGCGGCGGGCTCAGGCAGCGCCTCGCCCTCGGGCACGTTCACGCTCGTGACGATTGTCTCGCCGCCCTGGCGCTCGCGCAGCGTGAGCTGGCCCTCCTTCTCGGCGTGCTTGAGCAGCTTGCCCATTTTTTTGAAGGACGTCGCCTTGATGAGCAGACCCGGGTGCTCGTACGGCATGTTCTCCGCAAGCAGCGCCGCAAAGCCGGCCATGGTCATCGGGTACGTGTGCGGCTGGCGAATGACCTTGGCGACGGCGTACAGAAACGCCTCGTCGGCCTCGTCCTGGGAGAGCTCGTCGGCGTCGGGCTCGTCGGCAGCGGCGCCGCGAGCGTCCTGCGCGTCGCTGGCCGCGGGCTCGGGCTCGGCGCGGGGCTCGGCCGGCGGCGGCGCGTCCGGTTCGGCGCCCGGCTCGGCGCCCGGCTCGGCAAGGCTCAGGCCCTCGAGCGGGACCATGCGCGCCTGCGGCGTGAGCTTGTCGCCGACGACGTTCACGGTCTGCACGCCTTTGCCCTTGTCGTCATCCTTGACCTGCGACAAGTCGCAGAGCGCGAGCCCCGTGGCCATGACCGCCTTCGAGTCGATTTCACGGATCTGCACGGGCGTGCCCTTCGGCGTCGGCTCGGCCGGGAGCTCGCCAAAGATGCCCGGGATCATGAAGTCGGCGCCCTTCTGCAGAAACCCAATCGTGTTCGGCACGGTGTAGATGACGGGCACAATCTTGAGCTGCAGCTCGGCGGGCAGGCTGGCCAGCAGCGCGACCGTGGGCACGTAATTGTTGCGGATGACGAGCCAGAGCGGCAATTGGTCCTCGCTGTAGACCAGCAGCTTCTCGCCGCCGTGCGAGATCGCCTTTGCGGCCTGCACGGACTTGGGGAGCAGCTTCTGGCGGACCTCGGGCGTCTGCTCGCCGAGGCTCGCCTGCTTCTCGATGCTGGCCAGCACGTTCTTGCGCTCGGAGTTCTTGATTGCCGCGTACGGCTTGAAGGTGGCCGGCTTTGCGAACATCGGCGGCGGTTTGTGGCAGGCCGGGCGGTTTGTGCGGTGTGGTTTTTGCGCGGCGAGGGTTCTGCTGTCACGAGACGGTCGAGAAATAGCGGCGGTGACTGCTGCCGCTGCGCGCGCGCTGCGATTGTCGTGCACTGGGTCGTAGTGGCGTGCGTTGTGAGGCTGCGATTGCGACGACGTGTGTATTCTTGGCGTTGCACTGCGTTACAATTACTGGTTTACGTGAACTGGACTACGATTGTAGGCTGCGATTGTAATGGGCCACGATTGTACTGGGCTATGATTGAGCTGTTACGACTGCACGGCGTGTAGCTCATGGTTATAGTGTGCGGCGTGCAGACTGCGTGCGCGGCCGTGTAATTATTTGCCTATCGTGCACTGCATGTGCCTGCTGGCGGGTTACTCCACAGGCAGGCTTAGGGTGCGGCGGCGCGACGGGGGCGCCGGCTTACGCCTATTGCACGTGACGCAGCCCATTATATCGCCGCCAAAACCTCACCCCGTCGTCAGATCCCGGCCATGACCAGCGTTCCCGAGCCGTTCGATCTCGGCAATTTCGAGACTACAAACTTCCGCCCGCAGGACAAGAAACGGGTCGCATACTTCTACGACAATGACGTCGGGAATTACATGTACAACGTCGGGCACATGATGAAGCCGCACCGCATCCGCATGGCGCACTCGCTCATCATGAACTACGGCCTCTACAAGAACCTCGAGATCTACCGCGCGAAGCCCGCAACAAAGCAGGAGATGACGCAGTTCCACGCGGATGAGTACGTCGACTTCCTGTCGCGCGTCACGCCGGACAACATGGACCAGTTTGCGCAGGAGCGCCTCAAGTTCAACGTCGGCGAGGACTGCCCCGTGTTCGACGGCATGTTCGAGTTCTGCGGCATCAGCGCTGGCGGCTCGATGGAGGGCGCCGCGCGCCTCAACCGCGAGAAGTGCGACATCGCCGTGAACTGGGCCGGCGGCCTGCACCACGCCAAGAAGAGCGAGGCGTCGGGCTTCTGCTACGTGAACGACATTGCCCTCGGCATTCTCGAGCTCCTGCGCTACCACCAGCGCGTGCTCTACATCGACATCGACGTGCACCACGGCGACGGCGTCGAGGAGGCCTTCTACACGACGGACCGCGTCATGACGTGCTCGTTCCACAAGTACGGCGAGTTCTTCCCCGGCACGGGCGAGCTGCGCGATGTCGGCGTCGGCAAGGGCAAGTACCGCTCCGTGAACTTCCCGCTGCGCGACGGCATCAACGACGAGACGTACCACTCCGTCTTCCAGCCCGTCATCAAGGCGATCATGGACTACTACCAGCCCGGCGCCGTTGTTCTGCAGTGCGGCGGCGACTCGCTCAGCGGCGACCGCCTCGGCTGCTTCAACCTGTCCATGTACGGGCACGCGAAGTGCGTGGACTACGTAAAAAGCTTCGGTCTGCCCACGCTCGTCGTGGGCGGCGGCGGCTACACAATCCGCAACGTGAGCCGCACCTGGGCGTTCGAGACGAGCGTGTGCGCCGGCGTGCAGCTGCCGGTCGAGCTCCCGTTCAACGAGTACTACGAGTACTTCGGCCCGGACTACTGCCTCGAGGTCCGCTCGGGCAACATGATCAACGCAAACAGCCCCGAGTATCTGAACAAGATCCTCACGCAGGTCCTGCAGAACCTCGAGCGCACGCAGTTCGCGCCCTCGGTCCAGATGCAGCCCGTGCCGCGAGACATGGAGGACCCGGGCATCGACGAGGAGTCGAACGAGGCCAAGGAGGCCAAGGGCGGCACCGAGGAGGAGCGCGACGCTCACGTTGCGCCAGTGAACGAGTTCGAGGACAGCAATGACCTGTCCTAGACGAAAAGGAATGTAATCTAATGTACTGTAGCTGAAAAAAAGTCGGAAATATAGAGCACGCGCGGCGGCGTTCCAGTTCGCCGCGGACTCGCCGCGCTTATGCGATGCGTGGTCGATGCGCCGTCGATGCGTAGTCGATGCGTAGCCACAGGTTAGCGCGAGCTGCGCTCCCGCCTGAAACACAGCGGCATTACCGTTGAACTGCCCGCCGCATCGTCCGTCACGTGGCACCGCATATGCACCCCGCGTTTTTCCGCAGCGCATAGCCGGCGAAACGTGCGCAGCGCGCCAGTCTAGCAAAAGAGTTACTCACGAATTATTCGAGGTTGTGTTGGGTTGAAGTTGGCGTGGTGCACAGACCTTTGGCGCACACCTTTGGCCGCGGAGCGCCGCCGGTGATCCTCATATGAGCGTCACTCTGTGTCTGTCGCTGCCCTAGTTTTCCCACGCGTCGAAGTACCTAGCTGAGTATGTCAATTGAGACTGACGACCCCGAAGTAAGAGAGGCCAAGGCGGCCAGCTTTGCGGACGCGCGGCTGCGCAGCACGCGCGAGTTTCTCGACACAAAGGCGGCCGAGGAACTTGACGCTTTGTCGCTCGACAGCGCGTCCGAGCTTGTTGACCTCAAGCGCGAGCGCGAGCCAGATGCGGGGCCCGTCGAGCGTGCGAAACGGCTGCGCCGCAACGGCTCGCCCGTGCACACGGCGTCGCGAGCGCGCAACAATGCGTCGGCGCGGAAAAACTTGCCGCTGCACGCAGTTGATTTGAATGCGTTCAATACTAATGGCCAGGAAAGCGCGCCGGCCGCGCCCGCGCTTGTGCGCCGCACGGCAAGCGCGGCCACAACCGTTGCGGGCATATTCTCGACGTTGCGCGCGCGGGAGAAGAAGGAGAGCACGCTCCAGCGCTGGCACCGCGCGTCGTTCCGGACCGCCGCGGGCTCAATTAAGGCGCGGATTGGTAAACTGCGTAATAGCGACAGCAGACAGGCGCGCCTCGGCGCAATCAGCGAGCCGAGAGTCGCATACGACTCGACTGCTCTGGCAACTAGCCTTAGCACGCTATCGCTGCGCGACGTGGAGCGGCTCAAGAAGAGCCAGGAGTTTCTGTAGTGGATTGCGCTTTCCTGATTTAGTCTTTGCGCTGTGTTGTTTTTATTACGCGCTTGGCTCTCTTTGTACTACTCATAGTGCTGCACCACCTTAATATGTATGTGATTCTAGTTAAGCACACGCCCGCACTACCTGTTGTTGATGACCTCATGTGTAGTCACCGCAAACCTGCTAACTTATGAATTGAACGCGCTCTTCAGTGTCCGCGCTCGCGCCTCAGTTCTTCGCTCCGGCCCGTGTTTGGGCGACGCGTTACCCCTGCCCGCGTTCCACCCTCCCGCTCTTAATCGCCTCGCTCTAAACAACCGCCTGTCTGCCTTTGGCTTCCCCGCGCGCTAGCATGTCCGTATGCACGCTGCCCGCCCCCGTGTCGCCTCAATTACTCGGGTGGTGTCCGCGCGTCAAGATCGTGCTGTTTGTCTCCGAGACGCATCTCATTCTGTGCCGCCAGAGCGGGCAGCAGGTGTGGAACACAAAGCTGCTGGCGCCGAGCCCGGGCGCGAAGCCTATCGCCGTCTCGTGGAGCCCGGACGGCCAGCTCTTTGCTCTCGTGTTCACAGACGGCGCGTACACCGTGCACCAGGTCTCGAACGGGCGGCAGCCCGCGTCGTTCCGCTCAGACACAGCAAACGTAGCCAGCGTCGCCTGGGCGATGACGAGCGCGATGACGTCGATATCGCTTCTTGAACTGCACAAAAACACGCCGAACGAGAGTCGCGCCTCGGTCGCGGCCACAGGCACCGTCGACGGGCGCCTCAAGGTCAGCCTATATGGGGCGCTGAGCATCGGCGAGCTGCAGCTCAACGACGCATCGAGCGCCGCTGTTTACCTTGTAAGTGTTGACGACGACAGCCGCGAATACGCCGCTGTTCAGGATCAGTGCCTATATGTCTACAAAATGTCGGATGCCCAAAGAAGCGAGCCAAGCCAGGGGCCCAAGCGGCTGGGCCAGGTCATGGAGTGGCTCGGATATACTGAAAAGGACACCATCAAGTCTGCGCAGGCGCAGAAGGCCGCGAAGCAGAGTGCGCGGGCCGTCGAGCTCGTGGCGAACCTCGTGCAGAGCTGCTCGAAGTTCGCAAACACGCTCAAGGACACGCACAGGCAGCAGGAAGCCTTCTTCCAGGTGTTCACCGAAAAGTCCGCCTCTCCCAGTGAGACGCTTCTTACTGCTGCCTTGTATGGGCCTGTCGACCCCGTCGGCGTCGAGTGGATTCAGTCGCAGCACGAGCAGGGCTTCAAAAGATGGTACAAGGCCCTGTCGCAGAGCTTCGACACACTGCGCAAACTTCTGACCGACGATATTTTGTTGCCGATCGAGGAGCTGCTCATGGTTGTGGACGATTTGCCGGGCCTGCAGGGCGCCGGGTTCACGCATGTCTTACAAGTGCACGAGCTTGTGTTCAAGCTAATTGGTGATATCGTGCAGGGCAGTCAGCGCTTCGAGCTGCAGGCGTGTTTCATGGAGCACTTGTTTAGGGAAGAGACCGATCGGCCCATTGCTGTGACCAAGTTGACAAAAGTCTCCCTTGGTGAGGTCGTCGAGTCACTCGTGGATTCCAGCGCACTCTTGGGGATCCCGGAAATAAGCGGGAGCGAATCCTTAAGGGAACTAGCGGACGACATTGAAACAAATCTGAACAACGCTGTCCAAGCCACGCGCGATAGTCTTCGTGCGCAGATGCAGCTCTGCTATGCAGCTGACGTGCGCGGGCGCATAAGCTCACTCAAGAGACAGAGCAATGGAAACGGCTACAGAGTAATTCTTGATTCAGGCGCAGTCGTCTCGGTGGACGCAGCGGGCAATTTAGCTGCCGTCGACGATACGCCCCGCCGCGGCGCAGTATTCACGGGTCATGACTGCGACGTGGTGAGCTTCAGCTCGGAAAAACAGCTTCTAATTCTCCCTGATGGCTCTACGAGCCCCCTTGCATTCGACCCTGTAGCAATCACTGCATATTATGATGGTGAATGCGTCACTGTTTGCGTACTGTCTGAGGACTGTCAACATTACCAATTCGTGACCTTTTAGTATGCGTGATTATAAAACCTGTATTTATTCATTATTTTTCCGGTACCTGCGTGACAGTTACGGATGAACTCTCATACACGCGCGATATTATTTTGATGCGTTTCTGGTCGCAATGCACACTGAAACGCTAGCTCGGCGGGTGAGCGGGTTTCAAAGTTCGATGATGGAACGCACATGCTTGCCGTCCTTGACCACAATAATATCGCAGGCTAAATATGGCGACCAGCAATTATTCAGGCATCTTTGTTGAGTCGGGCTCCACCAGCATTGATTGGGGCCTCCCCGCAAGCGAGAACACCACACTCGTCATTAGTCTGACGAATACAAATGAACCCTCGACAGCAACTAGTAGTCTGAGGCTCTTGTCGCCAATGACGATCACACGGGGTAGTACCTCCTCTCACGTTGCAAACGAGTCTAGCAACTCCAGAGCACCGAGCTTGCTCACACTGGCACTGGCCTTAGCACTTTACGTGTGCTGACGCGTACAGTTAAGAATTCTGTGCGCGAACTACCGCGTGTATGCTATCTATTATCCGTTGCCACCGTTTAGATTCGGGAGTGCCTAATTGAACAGGCTTTACAGCGCAATCGCATTTTATAAACGGCGAACAGGCGCATGTATGTACTTAGGCTCTGCTAGTGTATTCGGCTATAGTTAAATGCGCAATTTGTTCTCTGTTTTCCAATAGAATATGCATGGCGGCATCTACATACGTACACTATACGCTCATTACAATTCCGTATTTTCAACCATAGGCCCCAACATTCACTGAAAGCGCCATTCTGATAAACGCATTAAGGCTCAGCCGCATTGCTATTCTGATCTCTAGCCATTGGGGATATGCGCTTCCGTTTACGCATGACGCAGGACGCTGAGCATGACTAACGAAGTGGAAGAGAGACAAAGTAGGCACCATCGGAAGGTAGTGCTCACCTATTACTTAGCGGACACTGATAAGAAACCGCTTTTCCTAGAATTGAAGCCTTGGAAGGAGGTTTGGGACTACAGCGCGCATTATGCACTAAGAGTGTGAATATGTTGACCAATTTACGGGCGAGTTGATCGACTTAGGCACGTGACATATCCGGCTCCTTAGCAGGACACTCGTTCGCATAGTACTTATTGTTGCCAGCCATTGTAACCATATTGGGAGCACCTGGCTAGTCCAAGAAGTACACATGCTGACTATTTCGATGCATTTAAAGACGGATCGTATCTGTGAAGCATACAGAATAAGTTATAATGTACTGCTTTAGTACCTAGAATTCTAAATCTAGACAGCTGCGGCCAAACCCAGGTGAATACAAGACTTCCCGTCCGATCAGTCCTATTTAAACACCTGAGGGCCTTACCAAGTATTGTAGTGGGAGACCATACGAGAACAGAAGGTGCTGCAGTTTTTTTTGGATTCTCAATGACAGAGCAGTCTTGATTCATCCACGGCATCCTTCTCGCTAAATAGGGGAGGCTTCAACCCTCGCGTAGCACGTTCTACAAGTAATGTAGACTACGGTGAAACTGGATGTACAGACACTCCGGACAGGGCAACGTCGGATGTATCGCTCACTGGGAGGCACCTTCGAGTGGACGGCATTATATGATGTCATATGGTATGCTGGCTTTAGAGTACATCTATAAATGTGATGATGTGTCCCTGCTTCCTACATGTGCACTGTTCATTATTGAGGCTGACTTCTGTCAATTTAATTCTTCTGGCTCAGATGAGTTCGGAGAGATATGAGACTACGTAGCCTTTTCTCAAAGCAAAGCTCCTATCCTATTAAGCGGTGCATCACACAGTTTGTTAAGTATCATCAAACTACGGAGGTAGGGTTATGTGATTTGGACTTAGGGTCGCCAGTTACCAAGGTCCGGCAGCTAGAAGCGGGTTTTCGGTGCGTCTAGGAACATGTTATCGTGCCATAAGGTTCAAGGTAACGCAAGAAGTAGATACTAGAGGATGTTTTATAGTTTAGTAGGGATCCTTAAAAAGACTCGTGTATGTCATAGCTTATGTGATACATATTTCTGACATCAGAGATTACACATTACTTACATTTATAACCGCTTACTAGCGACCTGGGGTCTTTTTAGACGCTTTTGAGGTTCGTGGCAAATAAAAAGTATATTATTACTAAGTTTGTATTTAAACTGACTATGTAATGACTAATATTTGGCGATTTACGTAGGCAGTATCATGGAGAATTTGAGAATGATTCGAACTCATTTGGATTCAATGCTGGAGAGAGGTGTCGCACGTGACACGTTGCCGAGCATATAAATTGCTGTACGATACGTAGATTCTAGCCAACTGGTTCTGGTGGGCTGTCCTTTGGACTGTCTGCTATGAATCACGTTCCTGGACGAGTTTATGTACATAGTTGCTGAATATCTGGTCAACTGATGACTCTATTCCTACGTCACATTACCGGGTACTCCGACATTGAATTCCATAATGCAACACTGTGTTGAGGAGAAGTCCTTCACGTCATTATCCTGTGATCATCACGCCACTTACGGGCTATATAAACCTACTCTATAAACCTAAATCCTTCAATCGTTTCTACTCTGTCGAGTCCTCCCTGAAGCTTCTTGGCTTCGTAGTGCGGTTCCTCGCGTAACCTGAGCCTAGCCGGGCCCAAATTCGTGTGCCCTAAGCCCGTCGTCAAATTACCTGTTTGTCCGACAGCAGTGGCTCGATTTTCTCGAGGAGCATGTGTGATGAAATTTCCATTTGTTGGTACAGCTCAAGAAGCGAGATCCCGCGTATGGCCAAAATCACGTCCTTCAAAAGTTATTCGCAACAGTGAACAAGGGCCATGTATTATTCTAATGTAGCTGTATAATACCAAACATTTTAAAAATACTCTTTTATCCAAGCGACCCCGATCGACAATCAATCGGGAACGAAAGAGCGAAAGGCGCATTCGATATCTATCACATGATCAAACATCTAGGCGAGAGCTCATTCACCTTTTAAAAGGTGAAGAAATTATTACACGTTATGGTGAGTCCAATGTTTAGCGATAATCATTATGTAGTAGTAATCTTGGAGTGGGGCCATATTTTGGGATTCTTGTGCGTCTAGTTGTTGATACGGCACATCCAGGAAACTTTGCTCCACGCAGAAGCTCATCCACCAATTAGGCCACATACATTAACCCGAGCCATATAGTGATACTCAATGCGGAATGAGAAAAAGTATGCTCGAGACTATGGTAACTTCTTTGATATTCCAGGCTCAAACTGTAATTGATTATTCGCCTGTTTGGACTCACCATGTGTCCAGTTTCAGTGCAATCTACGTTAAATACAAAGTGAGCAGCATATTATCCCAACCAAATTGTTCCCTTTCTCTTGCCGATTGAATCACCGTAACATGTAAGAATTCACACCGACGTTCGCGACTCAAGTTAGAGCTACTCTCTAGTTTCATAGTCACGTGTAAACGACACACACTGTGAAGAAGACCCTGTAAATCGCGTACATCTTGTCGCATTTCTCAAACGTGGCATCGTTTCTCACATAGGTTAAAGGCCACCGATTTATAATCGAAATATGCTGCTTCCGCAATGTTCCGCGACACCATAGCCGGGGAAATCTCTGATTAGCAGCTGTGAAAGTTGGGTGGCCAAAATACCCTAAACCTATAATCATTGTTTTTTGATACTAAATGTCGTTCAGCAAAAAGGCAGATACCGTTAGAACCGAGATCTCATTGAATTGCAATTGTGCACTGTAGATGCTTTGAGACAGAACCAATAAAGCCCTTGTTTAACCGTATAAAGTAAACGCCGAGCTCATTGCGTAGAACATTGTTGGACCCGCGTTATATACTCCACGCCACAGCACACTTCGGCCATAATCACGCATGTGCAAGGGTAAGGGCAGTAACCGTCACATGCAGGTCGGGCGTCCAATGGCGACTTGCATGTGGGTGGGGTCATAACGGTAGGTAACTTAAATAGGCTAAATCCATTAGGGAAGTGGTAACAGAAGATTAACGGTTTTTCGCGCGATGAACATGGCGACAAGAATTCCTGCGCCACGGAAAGGCAGCGCGACTTTAATCTTACTGCATGGAATGGGTGACACTCCCGAGTCGCTCAACTGTTTGGTTCATGAATTCCATCGCGAGCCAACACTCGACCACGTGAATATTGTACTGCCGGAGGCCGAAGTTGGCCCGGTGAGCTTCAAGTACGGGGAATCCATTTCGAGATGGTTTGACGTGGCTGCAGTCGGCGTTGAGGAGCTCGACAAGTTCACCAACGACACAGAGGGTATGACAAAAACGATTTCACTAGTGGAGAAGCTCATCAACAACGAGGCGGATTACGGAGTACACAAGGACCGCATAATTGTTGCGGGCTTTTCGTCGGGCGCGGCCGTGACCATCGCGCTGGCTGTGACCATAAAGTACAAGCTGGCGGGATTTGTGTCCATGAGCGGATTCCTGCCGTTTCCCGAACGTCTGAAGCTGACTGCGTCCCGGGCCAACTTAGACACGCCATTCCTTTTGACGCACGGCACTTCCGACCCGGAGGTTCCGAATAAGGCGTGCAAGACGACGTTGAAGACGCTTCGCAAGGAGTTCGGATTCACCAACATCCAATTCATGCGATTTTGGGGAATGCTGCACAACGTAGACCCGGACTGCATTATTGTGGTGACTGCCTTTGTCGAGCGCATACTTGCATAGAGTGGCCGATGGATGGCTCAGTTTGTATTACACGAGCGACCACAAAACACAGGGAGACGCGGCAGTTGCATTTACACTAGAGCCGAAATGGCCGCGTCGTATTCAATTTTGCATTGTATCAACTTAAGCATAGATAAATGAACTCGAGATCTGAAGATAGAAGATGTCTGAGGACTGAGGGCTAACGTTGGGCACTGGGCTAGGAATGAGTCGCATTATAAATCTGCGGAGTACGCGTGCGGAGTAGTAGCCTAAAAGCGGTTGGCCAGCGTTGACGCAGAGGCGGCTAGCGTCAGAAATTGCATCAAAAATGGCTACCCGAATTGCTGCCTCACAGCCAGCCAATGCATCAATCATATTGTTGCATGGATTGGGCGAAACCGTAGACAGGTATGATCCTCTAGTCGAGGAGCTTCACGGGCGGGCGGCTCTAAAGGCGCTGAATATTGTGTTAGTGCAGGCGCCGTCGAGACCGGTGACTTTCTTCAAAGGCGAGAGTATGCCACGGTGGTTCGATGTTGAGCGCATGGGCTCCCACACTTTAGAGGGGCACACCGACGACATTAGCGGACTCAACGAAACATTACAGTGGATAGAGACGCTCATCGACGAGGAAGCCGAGCACGGAGTGCCTCGAGAGCGCATTATTATTGGCGGCTTCTCCATGGGAGGCGCAATCACACTGTCGTTGGCCGCTACATACAAGCATAAACTCGGCGGTTTCATTTGCATGAGCGGGTTCCTGCCTGTGTGGCAGTACCTTGAGTCGAAAGCCTCGCATGCGAACCTCACAACGCCGCTTCTCATTACCCACGGGACGGCCGACAAGGCAGCGCGTTTTTCGGCAATGGAGCTCGCCCTTCCGGTGCTGCGCGAGCGCTTTGCGTTTGGCCGCATCGAGTACGTGACGTTCCCTGGGGTGCGACATAAAATAGACGCCCAGTGCGTGACTGTTGTGGGCTCTTTCGTGGAGCGCGTGCTGCAGTAAAGTACACACCGAGGAATACGGTTTAGCCATCGTGCGAACATCAATGCAGCCTTTGAACACTTGTCAGGACAGTCTGTATCCAAGTCCTGGTCCGGCATCGTTGCATAAGTTATGTCGCGACGCCCGAGGCGCAGTAAAAACACGCGCAAGAAATTCGGGTGAACATTCGAACGTGCATCTAGAAACACCACATACAAATAAATCTATTGCATAAAAACCACTAGTATTATTGTCTATGAATTCGCGCCGCCGGCCAGTGCGGTGCTTGTTAGGTAATGCATTAGGGACCGCCATAGCGGCGTTCCTAGCGCTTTTGTGTCAAAATGGCGTACCGTTTGGCTGCTCCGCGCGCAGGCTCGGCTTCGGTCATTATTCTGCATGGGCTCGGCGACTCTGGCGCGGGCTGGGAGTTTCTGGCCCGCGAGTTCCAGCGGCGGCCCGGCCTGAGCCACGTCAACTTTGTGCTTCCGAGCGCGCCCGCGCGGCCCATCACGGCGGCAAACGGCGAGGCAATGCCGGGCTGGTTCGACCTGAACGGCATCGGCGTGTCCTCGCTCGACCAGCTCACGTCCGACACGGAGGGCATCAGCAAAACGCTGGACCTCGTCAAGAAGCTTGTGAACGACGAGATCAAGCTCGGCGTGCCGCGCGAGCGCATTGTCGTCGGCGGCTTTTCGCAGGGCGGCGCGATCGCGATCGCAACGGCCACGACGTTCGACCACAAGCTCGCGGGCTTCCTGTCCATGAGCGGCTTCATGGTCGTGCCGGACTTCCTCGAGAAAAACGCGTCGCCGGCGAACAAAAACACGCCCTTTTTGCAGACCCACGGCACTGCCGACCCCATCGTGCCCTTCCGGGCGGGCAAGGCCAGCGTCGACATTCTGCGCACACGCTTTGGGCTCACAAACACGGCGTTCGAGGCGTTCCAGGGCATGCCGCACACGGTGGACCTCGAGTGCCTGCAGAAAATCGCCGCGTTCCTCGAGCGCACTCTAGCCTAGTCTAATCAGTCGTAGTAGTCGGTGCGCTGGCGGCGGCCGCGCGTGACGCAGCGCGCCACATGCGCGGCAAAGCGATTGCCGGCAACCTGGCGCTCGCAGTTGTCGCATTTGTAGTACCGCGTCTCGTTACTTTTTTCCTGGCCGTACAGATCCACGCCGCGGCCGTTGAACACGATCGAGCGCTTTGTGAGCTCGCCGCTTTTCGACGGAAACACTGCCTCCGCCTTGCCCCAGTGCTCGCGGAACTTTTTCTCCTGGAAAAACGCAGGGAGAATGCACTCCTGGCACGCCTCGCTCAGCAGCTGGTTCAGGACCGTCAGCGACACCGCGTCGAGGTCGTCCATGCCGCTGGTTAGCGTCCTGTGCTGGGCCGGTGTTCAGAGGGCGGGCCACGACGAGTTACGCGTATCGGCGGACGGTCGGCCGTTCTCCAAAATGGAGGCCGCGCTGCGCGTCGAGCCTTGTAGTTGAACACTTTTGGTTTTACTTTATATTAGCTTAATATATTAACTTAGTATAGTTTGTTGCTCAACGCCTCGAGTTGTACAGTTCGAGAAAAAGCTGAGCCGGATATGTACAAACTGACCTAACGAAAGTTCGTGCCCCCGATGTCTTGACTCTGATCCTAACGCAGAATTGATTCGCTTTATTGCCACGGCCTGAAACTAGAGCTCAGCTCGACTACTGAAACCGCAGCTGCTTGCAACACTGCGAGTCCCAATCCCCGTAGCGCTAAATACAAAAATCAAAGAAGGGCTAGCACTCTGCGCCTACTAAGCCAATTAACGGGCTAATTTTCCCTCCTTCGTCCTAATTGCGCGCTAGCATCGCGCAAAAAATACGGCGAAACTAGCCTGGAAAGTTGTACCGCCGGCGCGATACCCTTGCCCCTAATCACTATACATCGAGACGCGTTTGTTCCACGCTTTCGTTAGATTTTGCCCCGCATGAGCACCGACGCCGCCTCGACGCGCGATGTCGTCGAGCCCGAGCTGCTGGAGGACGCCGAGGCCGTCATCGAGGAGCTGCGCGCCACGCCGGACCCCAAGCAGAAGCTGAAACTCGCGCTCCGCCTCGCAGACTTCGAGCCTGACGCGGCGCGGCCCGTTATTTCCATGCTCGACCCCACTGCTGTCGACACCAAGGCCGTAATCGAGCTCAGAATAGGCGAGCACACCTTCTCGCCCGCGATTGCGTACGCTGTGTTTCCCGCGGATCTTGTGCGCGGATACGACGCGCCAAAGCTGCTCGTGGAATTCGACGCGGTGAGTCTGCTCCCGTTTGTGCATTTTGAGTCCAAGGGCAAGGCCGACGAGGAGGCGCCCGATGCCGTGGACCTTATAAAGGAGTACCTGCCTGCCGACACGGTATTTGAGGACCGCGAATTGTGGGAGAAGAGGCGCGACGCCGAGCGGGAAAAGCTGCCTTTTGGCAAGAGTGACGCCCTCATCGATGTTAACGGCAAGTACTCGGTGTGGCACGTCAAGCACGGCCAGAGTTCTAGCGAATATCTGCGTCGCATGTTTGTGTTCAGTTGGTTCTTCATTGAGGGCGCGCGCCTGCCCGACGAGTCCGACTCAACTTGGGACTTCTTCGTGGTTACTAGCAAGGACTCGCACGAGTTCGTTGGCTACGTCTCAGTCTACTCATTTTTGTATTATGGGGGCGCCGGGGTATTCGAGTCCCAGGGCGCTGCGGGGCGTTTGACACGCAAGCGCATCGCCCATTTTGTCCTCTTGCCGCCTTACCAGCGTCAGGGCCTCGGCTCCGACCTCTATCTCCAGCTTCTGCGCTTCTTTGCCAACGACCCGCTTGTCAAGGAGATCGAGGTCGAGGACCCGTCGACTCCTTTCGAGCTTCTGCGTGATCGCGCACACTGGAAATGGCTGACTGGCTCACCAGAAACCGTGGCGCTGCTCGAAGATTACGACTCGGACCCTGAAAAGGTCCTTAAGCAGCTCATCGAACAGTTCAAGCTGGCGCCCATTCAGCTGCAGCGCGTAGCGGAAATGTACCTTTACAAGGCATCTGACTTTAAGGACACACGCGCGCTCAAACAGCTGGTCAAGTCGCGTTTGTGGGCCCGCAACTATGAGGCCCTGCGCGATATGGACCCTGCTATGCAAAGAGAACGACTGCAAGACGCCTACGAGGGCGTCATTCATACACACCGCCGAGCACTTAAGCTCGACAATGAGGAGGAAAGCGAAGACGAGGAGGACGAGCCTGAAGACGAGCGGATTGGCGAGCTGTTGCAAAGCATCGCTGCGGGAGGAAGCGCCGCCGTCGCTGAAGGCATCCAGGCTGTGGAGGACTCGGCCAGTGCCGCACCGCCTCCTAAGCGACCGCGTCAAGACTGATTGAAACGCTCTGAGTTTTGCGTGGGAAGCCTACAAAGATGTGAGCGCATGTAACTGGCCATGCGGTCACGGTTTTAGAATAAATAATTAGCCAATAAATAGGTCGCACCGGCAAAGTGTATCTTACGGCCGCCAGTATTGAGTGAAACTGTGCATCTTGTCCATGACAACGGGTAAAAACGCATTTACGCTCGCGTTGATCAGGTTCTGGAAATGCAGAATGGCCTCCTCTTCGCTCGTCTCCATCAAAAACCTCTCCTCAACTTTGTGTACTGCCTGGTCGCGCTCAACCATGATGTTCGGAATCGTGGACTCGGACATCAGGTTGAAAAGCGCCAGGATCAGGTTCGACGATTTGCGCAGCGTCGTGAACGCCGTGAAGCAGTAGCTGCGGAACCGCGTGTAATTTTCCGAATTCGTGCCTCCAAACCCGTCAATGAGCTGCATCGGCAGCTTGATCATCGGCGGGAAAGGCTTTGGGTCCTTGCCAAGAATGTACCCAAAGTCAATATGGAAGAAGTGGCCCTCAGTATCGATTAGCAAGTTGTCAAGATGGCGGTCTCCGACGCCAAGGAGATAAGTGATCACTGCATAGCCCGCAGTCGACCGCACATAGTTGTCCATGACATCGGCGCGCACGCCAAGCGGCTCATTGTCGTCCGCAGCATGTGCGCGGAGGAACGGCAGGATTCCGTGATGCTTCGACAACACGCTTGAAAGCGTTTCGTTAGGAATGAACTGGATCAGTCCATCACTATCTCCAGTGGCAAGGATACGATACGGAGTCAGCTTGAGATCAAGGTTCTCTTTGCGCAGCAGCTGGTCCATGAGTTGAATGATCTGCATCACGAGCTGGTCCTGCCGGAGGTCGTCGCCATTCTTGTAGATCACTGAATAAATGCCTCCCGTGTTTGTCCTGAATGTGATCTTTAACGGCAGCATCGAGCTCTTGAACACGGTACAATCTTCAGGCACCGTGCCAACAACCACAACCGATGGGTCAAGAGGCAGCCTTGTTGGAGAGAACTTGATCAGGTCGTGGCGCGGATCCGAGATCCAAGCCCGCATCTGCTCAATTCGCTTCGGGCGTGGCTCGCGAGACTTCTTAACAAACTGGGACAGGTGGACCAAGCGTTCGGCAAGACGAACCTGGTGCTCAACCTGCTTCAGCGTCATCAGCTCGACAGGCACGTTGGAACCCAGTTCAGCCTGAACTTGCTGCGCCTGCTGCTGCGCCTGCGAATGTTTGCGCGGGAGTGATGCAAGGTAGTGGTTTCGAATTGGCTGGTAAATTTCGGCACCGTAAGTGCGATCCTTCGACTGCACGTCAACATACCAATGAAAGAAATTGCCCAGTGCCGGGTTCAGAACGGCTCGGTTGGCCAAGAAGCGAGCGAGATATGACTTAGCAGGGGAGCCGGACCACGGCTCGAACTTTAACGCCTCGACAAGCTGCAGCAAGTACAGCTCGAGATCTTGGTCGTTCGCAGTACGCAGCCTATCCACAGCATAGGCCCTAACTTGAGCATTCTGTACTTCTGGGCCAAGCAACTCGAGCGCGTCAGCCACATCAATATCAACCCACATATGCAGAACCTCGACGACTTCAGCTGTTTCAGTCTCGTCTTCCCAGCTGACACTCTTGACAAACTTCGTGAGCGCATTCTTCCGCTTCGTCAGGTAGTAGCGGTACTTCCACAAAAGGATTTTCTCGTCGCTCGTGAGCTCATGTACGGGGCTGAAGTTTATAATACGCTCAAGTTCGTCTCTCACCTTGGCGTTCGGACGCATGTCACGATCGATGTTCGAGAGGCGAATCAGTCGCCGGTATTTCGCCTCAATTGGCGTCTCTGTGCTGAAGTCCGGATCGTAGACAGCCATAAGCCGCGCATCTTCATAGTGTTCGTCAACGTCCTCGTCCTCGTCAGCCACAGACGACACTGTTCCGAGCTCTCCAGGCTTGAAGAGGGCAACAGAGGTACTGAGCTGCTGCGTATTTGAGAATGCAGCAGACGACCGTGGTAAAATGTACGTACGTGGGTGCCAGACAACATCGAAGTCCCACAGCGGCAAGTCAACGAAAACAAAGTGCTCCTTGGATGCGTTGCTTGCTGCGGCCAGGCTTTCTATTCGCCTAAACACCAGATTGTCCAGCCAATCCACGGTGGGAATCTGGCCCATTTGATGCTTTTTCATGAGAAGCTCGAGCTTGTCGAGCTCGGGGTCCTGAGACGCCTCTTTTTCGGGCTCGCTCGTATTTGAGCGAGTTAAAAGCACGTGTGGATCCGTGTCGAGCGCGCTGCGAAGCTTCTGGCGGCCCTGCTTCAGCGTGTTGTCGCGAGTATCAAACAGAGGAAGCACGGCGCCGCAGTAAACAGCACTGTCGCGATGGCCGGAGGGACCGCGCACAGTGATGAGAGCATGGCTCTCGAGCGACAATTGGGACACTAGAATCGGCACCTCAAGCCACTCGTTCCATTGGTACGTTTTAGTGGCCGAGGGCCGAAACGACGGCGGAGGCGGCTTGTAAGAAGTGCAAACAGGCAGCGTTGAGGGCACGCCGCCCGAGAAAATCTGGACCTCGACGGTCAGAGAGGTGGGATTTCGCGATCCCAGAAATGAGAGCGACTTGCTGGGGTTCTCCACGAGCTGGCTGAACGGCAGCCGGTCGCGCAGGCCCTCAAGATGCCTGATATGGATCCGCAGCGGGATGTCCAGCTCGTAAGACCTATAGAACGTGGCCATAAGAAGCGGTGCCTCGGACTCCCGGTCAATGTGAGCTTCGGCCTACGCGTCTAATGCCGGAAACAGCCCCCCAAACGTGGTGTTTAGCGGTGATAACACGGCGGTTGTGGACGCCGCCGTGGGGAGAATGCAGCGCGCGTCAGCGCTGACGCAGCATGAGCACCTTCACGTGCGCGGCGGTGAGGCCGTTGAGGCCGACCCCTGCCCACGAATTTCAGCTGCACCAGAACCACATCGGAACGCATTCAGCCGGAATATGTTGCGGTTGATTCAGCGTGCGGCGTACGCTCCTTCTAGGCGTATGCCTGCTAGGCTCTTTAGTAGTCCTGCCTCGCCCGACAAGGACGTCATGTACGTCGACCTAAACGACTCCAAGCAGTCCGAGGAGGCGGCCGCGAGCAAGCAGTTTTTCGAGTACCAGACGGGCCGGTGGCTGCAGGACGATCGCGCAGAGCGCGCGGCTCGGACTACAAAGTTCAGCCTGAAGGGCCTGCTCGAGCTGCTCAAGCGCGAGGTGGATTATCTTGACCAGAGCGCGCTGGCCATCGAGACAATTGAGCCGTTTTTCGAGGGCAAGCACAACAAGCTGTACAAAATCCAGCTCAAGGACATGCGCTCGTACATTCTTCGCATTCCGTATGCTCTGGGATCGAGCGAGTACCGCCGACTGCGACTTCTGAGCGAGGTTGCAACCGCGGAATATTTGAGCACGCAGGTGTTCAACGGCGAGTCCTCGAACGTGAAGATTCCCACGCCCATCTCGTACTCTGCCACGGCCGAGAACGAGCTCGAGGCGCCTTACATTCTCTCCAGTTTTGTGGTGGGCTCGAAGCTTGCCTCGCAGTGGAAGCCGTGGTCTGTCGACATCGAGGAGAAGAAGCCTGTTATTGAGCCCATGGCGAACATTGGTGCCCAGATTCTGAAGTCCAAGTTCCCCGCTTACGGCAGCCTGTACTTTGCTGGGGATGTGCCCAACGGCGTGCCTGTTGGCGACGATGGAAAGTTCGTTATCGGACCTACTACCGAGAAGCGTTTCTGGAAGTCTGAGAGTGCCGCACCCTTCCGCGGCCCGTGGAAGACCTGGCAGGAGTACCTTCAGGCGACTGCGGATGTGCAGCTCGCCTACAGCCGTGAGCTCCCGGACGCCGAGTCGACGCCCAACTTCAAGGCTGCCGAGCGTTACGCCAAGCTGGCTCCCGTGCTGTTCAATGAAACTGAGCTTCCCGGTGAGCTTGCCAGTGCGCGCCTGTACGACCCTGACCTCTCGCCGATGAACGTGATTGCGCAGGAAGACAAGTACTGGCTCATCGACTTCGAGAACTCTGTGGTCAAGCCGTACTTCCTGCACGGTGTGCCCTGGTTTGTTCGCAACCCGGGCGAGCGCATCTACAGTCTCGATGAGATCCCGAACTTCGAGCAACTGCCGGAGCAGGATAAGCGGGTGCTCTCGCACTTCCACAGCCTGACACAGTCCGAGTTCACTTACGAAATGCGACTCCGCGATGCTGTGCCGGAACTTATCCTTGCGCACCACCCCGCCATTAAGCGCCGCGAGGAGATTGTTCACAGGGCGATGCAGACAGATATCAAGACTGGCTTCTTCAACGACCTTGACTTCGCGGTTTATCGCCTCAGCGAGCTGTGGAAGGCGCTTGGAATCGAGCGTGAGTACCCTTTGGCTTTTTCGGATGAAGAGACTAACGCTCTGGCGAGCAGCATCACCGCATGGAACCAGGAACTCATGCAGAACAAGTTCCTTGAGTCCAAGGGATTCCTACCAGCTGACGAGTTCGATCAGCTCCTTGGCACTGGTGCCCTTGTTCCGGTGGATGAGAAGAAGGGCAACTACGAACTGACGAAGGAGTTTCTTGAGGCCCAGAACCCAATGAACCTGGCTTAGAGTTTGAATCACTCTCTCTCTATCCTCTCTTTCTGATGTTGACTACTGTATATAATCTACCTAAATGTGAAATGTGCAAACTGTTTACAACGTTTTACACAAGTCACTAGGCTCGAGCACTGTATCCTCTCTCCCACTTCTTAAATTTCAAGTCGTAACGTTTCCTTGGGTTTGAATGCTCTGACTCAACTTTTACGCTTTAAAAGCTCCATTATTACCCAAATTTCACGAATCTCGTTCACCGTCACTATCTAAACTACTATAGCACAATCTTTGTAAACTCATTTGTTTGCAGAGAGCTTAACCACCACCATCGATTAGAACCCCTAACCGAAAAAGTGGTGAAGACATAACCTTGCTTTAAGGTTCATATCTCAATACGATCACATAGCAAATTTCTCTGGATATAGAGATTCGCCCTCGCATCTGCAGTGCCGCTCCATATAACACTTTGCAGCTTGTAGAACTATCGTCCCCACTTCTTCTATAGTGCTCCGCCATGAGTAATTTTTTACAATGAAATCGATTTTGACTTCCAGTACTAGTGGCCCCACCAACCATTTCTCCAGCTCAAAGAGCTGGTCACGCTTCCCAATGTCTTATAATTAAAACACAGACTGAACTTGACCCAAGTTTCCTTTCACCCGTCTCCCCTATTCCGTCACTTGCATAACATTCAGTGCCTCTTCATATTCGTATAAATCTCCCAAGTATGATCACAGTTCCCTAAGAGCGCTAACAGTGCTTTTAGTTCGCTGTTCAATTTTTGTTTAAAACGTGCTCCCACCTACCACCCCCAGCTCAAAGAGCTGGTCACGTCTTATAGTGTTCTACCTTAAAAAACACAAGCTGAAATAGACTCAAGTTTTCCTGCATCTGGCCAGTATACTCGGTCCCTAAAGTCATCATTCAGTCTCCCCCTGTCCGCAACTTCATAAATCCCCCAGGTCCGCACTTAAAGTCATAGTTCCTCCTAGGTGCATAGCCGACGCTTTGTTGACTGCTAACAATATGAACCTTCTCATAGGCCGCCATTTTTATCAGTCGTCAAAGCCCGGTACAGATATGTTGAGTCGTGATTCCCACCTACCACCCCCAGCTCAAAGACCTGGTCACGCTTCATTCGTATTGTATCAGCGAACGCATTCATAGACAACAGATGACTCCAGTTCCCTCGTATATGGCCAGTATTCTCAGTTGCCAAAGCCTTCACTTAGTCTTCTCAATGCGACAGCCCTAATAAAGCGAACGATTAGCACTCTATTAGACTCTTAACAATACAATCTGACAGCAGCCCATTAAGCTTCATCAATGTCCCCCAAGTCCGCAATAACAGTCATCATTCCTCTGTAGTGCCCAAGCAGTGATGTATGAGGCTGTCGATGAACTCAACTCCTTAGCAGGTGGCCAGTCCACTAAGTTGCTAAGCCCACCAGCCAAACTCTTACAGTCCGCAAGTTTGGCAGATTCGAGCTATGATTGGGTGGTACCGAACCCAATCAACAAACTCGAAGCTTTATATCCCCCAAGTCCGCAACTTGTAAATCCCCCCTGTCCGCATTTTGTAAATCCCCCCAGTCCGCAACTTGTAAATCCCCCCAGTCCGCATTTTGTAAATCCCCCCAGTCCGCATTTTGTAAATCCCCCCAGTCCGCATTTTGTGAATCCCCCCAGTCCGCATTTTGTAAATCCCCCAGTCCGCATTTTGTAAATCCCCCCAGTCCGCATTTTGTAACTCCCCCCAGTCCGCAATTTTAGCAGTCTCCAACTCTCAATGGACTGTGTCAGGTCCAATCAGTATTAATCCTTCCATTTTGTCATTGTAACACCCCCAAGTCCGCAATTTGGGCTACATTACGAGGAAACTCGACTCGAGTTGTCCCGAAATGAGTAGCCTTGGTTACCCAGATGTGTGATGGGCCAATTTTGAACAGCGCAATATCTGTTGTCCGCCATACGCCTGTAAGTCGTCCACGCCAGCAATCTCTGTTCGAATAGGAAGCCCGACACATGCGTTTATAGTCAGCGAAGGGACCCCAATCCGTCATGCTAGACCATAACAATACGATACAGTGACCATAGCATCGTATACCATGTTGCCCTCGAGCTCCCCATTTCAGTATTCTGATTCTTTTTGAAATTAGTACCTCGGAGTACGATATATTGCACTCTGAGACGCATATAAAGTTACTTCGAGACTCATAACTCTCTTTGCTTCTTGAGCCATTATTCAGAAATGGTACAGGTTGCAAGTCAAACCATGCTTCACGTCGCAACTCGAGTTTTCCCTTGAAAGGGTCATGCAAAGCCAGGTAGAACAAAGCATATGCAGCTCAATGGCACCTGGCTTGCAATCTCAGTGTCTATCCCATCGAAATCTTAGCCCAGCTCACAGTATGCACTGTGCTCTGGTCCACAACTTTCCTGTGCCCAAGTCATGCTTCAGAGCAGTTCCTAGTCTCCGAAAGTGATCGCTTCCCTAGAACGCACTTCAAGGCTGATCCCCACGTCGCAGCAAGATCTGCTTCATAGGTCACAACCAATCCACAGTTCTGTTTCTATATACACGAGTCCACATCAAAAAGTCGTGGTCGCGAGTGGTCCTAAAACGCCACCGGCTTCTTTTTTTCCGTTTTTTCTTTTGTTTTTTCTTCTTTTTTTGTTTTTGTTTTTGTTTTTTTTGTTTTCTTTTCTCTTTCTTTTCTTTCTCGCTTCCTACACGTTTTTGTCGAGCACCGATTCCAGTCGGTCTCTTGATGGTCTCCTAGTGAAAGTGAAGGCCATGTCATTGGTAGGGCGCACCATAATGCGCCATTAGCATTTTGCGATCAACAAGTAGTCACGCATAACTTCTTTCAATGTACTTGAAAGCGCCAAGCAACAAACTTCAAGAACAGTACGCTTTAAAAAAGCACACTTTAAGATAAAATAGTCAGATCGTGCTAGCTTTGTTCCAACATATGTACCCATGTTCCAATTAGAACATCACAGAGCCCGTGCTGCGTTCAACAAAAGCGTCACCAGTGTATTCGTCCACAACGACTGCCTCGGCCAGCCCGTCGACTGGCTTTGGAGTCTTCAGAGTCCAACACTGATGGTCTAGCTATGGTGCATTGTAAAATACGGGTGTACTCGTCAGCACACTCGCAATACAAGCGTTTAATGGAGACCATTAACCATAGTAAGACTTTGAGGGCTAGGTACGGCTTCATCTTAATCTCGATCATCTGGTGGCAATGGGTGGTGGTCCGTGGGCGAGGGGTGGTCCTTATATGCTTCACGGGGTTAGGTTCGTTTGTTTACTTGGTGGACCTTCCCCTCACGCGACGTGCAGAAATGCAGGGCACCCACATGCAGCTCCCCTGTCCCGCCACATGTGCCGAGTGTCTTCGAGAGCGCTTGTAAACTCACAGAGCGCGCGGTTCGCGCTGCAAAGCACACGACTAGAAAGGTGCTCATTTTCCAACGCCAACGCACCTTATCTTGTAATAACAGGCCTTTTAGCTCATTATTTACGCATATTAATCTCTATTATTTGGCGCTAAAAGCCCGCTGCATATTTCGGGCCAGGGTTGCCTCGGCATGTTACGTGCCACAAGCAAAACACACTTGAAATGTCTTGGCAATTGCGTCAATGAGCATAATTTCATGCTTTCCGCTAAGCAATTTTACTTATTGTTGTTACATGTGCATACTCGAGACAGTGAACCTTGTCGTGCGGCTTTCTCGTAGGGCAAGCGAATTGTTGACCATTTTTCCGAGGCATATGAAATGTAATGGCTTCCGACAACAGTGTTGTAAATAGTTTATTGTGCTATAGATGAGCTCATATTCTAGTTAACGTGCGTTTAGATTGAATTCTAGCCCCTCCAAGGTGCCTTTCATCCCTCCATGATAGCACTTAGGCTTATCAGCGGGCACGCAAGCTAGAGCTAAATTTCAACTTGCATTTCGGATAATACATCAGGGCTCATCATCTATATAATTGCGCCTTGTTTCTGTGAAGGATATGCCTCAGTGCCACGTCCTTAAATGAAACCTTCGCGACTAATTAACATGCATGTACCCTTACCTTGGTTTCGGCGAACGGCCCTCCTGGCGGCTCGGATCCGCCAAGTATAAATCATAAAGCATTGGATTGTGTCTTGAATGGTGTCAAGCTCAATATTCTGGCAAACTTACGGTGCCAGCTGGCGAACCCAGGCAGTAAGTTTTTTCCGAATCGGGTAAGTGGATAAGGGTTACCGCCGGCGGTTCGTAGATGATCTTGGGCGTAAAACGACAGGGGCCGCCTCAACAACTTACCTGCCACCCTCCTAGCATTTTTGAACCGCCGACATTGGCAATGAGCTGTGCGTCGAGCATGCAGAACGAGCCTTCGACGCCCTCCACGCGCCTGATCAGGAGCTTTGCAACTGGCGGCCCTTACGCGGCACTGCCAAAGACTGGAGAGCAAATGCCCGACGACTGGCTAATCACAAACTCAAGCAACACTAGCGCCAGTGCTAACGTCGCTGGCAGCGAGTCGAGACCAATGAATCTGCCGCCTCTCCCTCCCTTATCGATTCCGCTCTCACCCGCTGCGCTCTGGGTGGGCGGTGGCCTAGGAATTTTCAGTCCGCTGCGGCTCTTGAGTCCCGTACTGCCGCCATTCATGGGCTGCTTTAGCCCAACAGCGCCACTTAGTGCTCCGCTATCTAGCAACAGCAGTTCGCCGGACCGTAAAACGGCCGTTCCGCTGCGTAACCCCAACTCCAGTGCAGAGACCGACGCCAGTATTGATATGTCTGACTCCGATGCGGCCGACTCGGGTGCTTCCAAATCCCGGAGCACCAATCCCCATGGCTTTGGTGATCGGACTTCAAGCGACAAAGCTACCGATTCTGTTGACAAAGTTCCTGCTGGTGATGCGCGGCGAGTTGGAGAAGCCAAACGCGATGAGAGTCATGCTCAATGCGTGCGCGCCGAAGCATCGGCGCTCGAGTTCAAGAGTGTGCCTGTCGTGAAGTTGTCGATGCCGCCGAAATACATCAGACGCCGCCGAACTGCTCCTGTTAATCGCAGTGAGGAGGATGACGGCAACGGCAGCGACGGAGACGGCGACGGAGACGGCGACGACGACGGCGACGGCGGCGACGAGGACGGCAATGACAACTATTACGAAGACAGCGATGATAGCTACGTGGACGAGTTCCCATCTAAGAAGGCACGCACTGTGCTTCAGGATGATAGCTTCGAGAGGGCAGTGGATGAATCACTAGCGCAGGGCCCACCCCCAAGCCCCAAGGAGCGTACAGAATTCAGGTTCCGCATGATTCCAGGGAAAAAGCTGTCGCGCAAGCGTACGTCGAAGTTCTCTAATTACCCGCTGAAGCTGGCAGCCCCGGCGGCGCCCGTGGACGAGAATGGCATGCGCGTCAGGTACGATCATGTTTGGGCTGACCAGCGCGACGCCGTAGCTGAGTTGCTTGGAGATGTTGGCTTTGAATCCATTTACGACGGAGTGTCACACCACTGCTCGCTGTGCGGCGAGGTGTTTCCGTCCCGCATGTACGCGGTCCGCCACGCGCTTCGCAAGCATGTTCCTGGAAAGGTTTTCTCGTGCGAGCACTGCCTCAAGCGCTTCTCGCGCTCAGACACTCTTGTGCGGCACATGAAAAGGATTCACGAACTTCAGTAGAGCGACTCATATTGTCTGCACGCAGCATGTTTCATTAGCACATTAACTTACATCTAAACTGGGACTTTCGTATTTTCAACTTTCACTATATCTCGCGCACTACTTCTATATGCCTACTTCTAACCTCCATGCGATGGCATCTTCACTGAGCATTAGGGCCCGTGAGTGAATTGCCCACGCAAACGAGCCGTTGAAAGCCTTGGCGACTGCGCCACGCAAACCGAGTTAATCTGGGCGTGCAAAAGCTCGCTGCTGCCTCCTCAGTGCACACAAATGCCTGGAAGTAGACAGAGCGCGCTCCAAAATGGCGTGCCCCGTTAGAGACGATGCGTCAGCGGGCACGTAAGCCAACCGCCGACGCTCGATTGTTGTCTGTTAGTTAGACATTCATAAACATGCTGGTTCTGGGTCTTAGCGGCGGAATTGCGACGGGAAAGTCGACGGTGAGCAAGCGGCTCAAAGAAAAGTACCATGTGCCCGTAATAGACGCGGACGTCATAGCGCGCGAGGTCGTGAAGCCCGGGAAGCCGGCCTACAACGCGATTGTGGACTACTTCGGCGGCATGACGCCGCACCTCGTGCTTGACGACGGCAGTGGCGAGCTGAACCGCCCCGCGCTCGGCCGCGTCGTCTTCGCCAACGACCAGCACCGCAAAGTGCTCAACAGCATTGTACATCCTGCTGTGCGGAAGGCGATGCTGTGGGCCGTCGTGCGGGCGTGGCTGGCCGGAAATAGCATTGTCGTGCTCGACGTGCCGCTGCTGTTCGAGAGCAAGCTGAACCAGTACTGCGGCACAACGCTGGCCGTGCTGTGCGACGAGGATCTCGAGTACAAGCGGCTGCGCACGCGCGACACGCAGCTCACGGAGTCCGAGGCGCGCGACAGAATAGCGTCGCAGCTCCCGCTGGCCGAGAAGCGCCGCATGGCCGACATTGTCATCGACAACGACGGCTCGCTCGACGAGCTCTATGCCAAGCTCGACATGGTCATGACGCGCCCGCCGGTCCACCGCGCACCGTGGGTCACTGTGCTGCAGTGGTTCCCGCCCATCGGGCTCGTCTGGGGCTTTTACGTGTACTGGCGCGGGACGCGCGCCAGCAAACTCTGAACTTTTGCTTTACTTAACACTTGCCTATTTATTTTGATTCACTGAAGCCGCTCTTACTAGCTACAAAGAAGCCGTTTACCCCCCAACTATCTATGAAATCGGTTAACTTTTGCGCTAGTGTATCGTGGAGCTAAACTTTATGTTACGCTAGTATGTTGTTTCTGGGGCCTCCTCTGCATCGCGGCGAATGTCAGTTGCTTCCTCTGGAAGCGGCTCTTTAAGCGCTACCTGCACGCCCTTAGGGTCCTCTTCGAAAGGTGAGATGAGCGTCGCCCATTCGTCGTTCGAAGGATAATATCTTTCGAGCACGTCTGGCGAGCGCAGTAACGAGGTGCGTCGCACGACCTCAAGGCTGCTATTCCGCATTGCGGACGTCCAGTACCTAGTTCCCCAGTGGTCTGAGACTAAGGGGCTGATGGGTTCCCACTCAGCTTTGTCTCCTGCTCGACTGTATGCAGCTCCAAGCAGCGTTTGCGGCAGGTACGAGAGCCTCGAGGACTTTTGGTAGGCGCTCCGGCGAACAAACCGCAGTGTCTTGTTTTGACCTGGCACTTCAATGTCTCGATTGAATAAACTGGCGTTCTTCGGAAGCTCAAGCTCGTATGTAACAGAGCCAAGGTCGCACTTCGTGATCACTAGCTTCTTTTCCTGGTACTTCACAGGATAGACCGTGACGCCGCGCTCATACTGGATGCGTATTCCAGTGAATGCGCGCTGGTCCACGCGGCACGGCTTCTCGTACGTCGCCGGGTTCCAGTATAGTGCGTACGCACCGCAAGCGAAAAGAGCGAGCCGCAGCATTCAGTCAATATGGTTATAATTACGTACCTTCAAGAACTATACTTATATGTGTTTGCTACCCAAAATAGTTCTGGGCCGATTGTTGCCCGGAATAGTCAACAAACCCCGCGAATCAACAACACCGCATGTGGGCCTCGTACGTGCCCTCGCCCTGCATTTAAGCACCGCTATGCATTGTGGCCCATGGCTGCGCAGCTCGTCGCGCGAGTTTTTGTACACTTTCAGCATCGAAAATGACGAGTACTGGCTGCTCGTCACTGACATGGTTTCTGTGTATGAAGAGCGCCTCGGAGCGCAGGAAATTGAGGAGCGCGGCGAGCAGTTCAAGTGCCCGTTCGTTCTGAATTCGGATCGCCAGCGCAAGGCATTTGGCAAGATGCTCGCCGGCCTGCTCGCGTCGGAGACAGCTATCTTTAATGTTAATATCGACGCGACGGTCAACGTGTATGCCACGCAGGACGTGGCCTTCAATTGGCGGTTCAGCATGCGCAAACTAGATCCGGAAGCCGCCTCGAAGGTATTCTCACAGCTTGCAAGCACTCTGTACGGCGCGATTGGAAACCTCAGAAACTACGTATCTGAGTTGGACGAGCGAATATCCGACAGTAATGCAATCATTCGCGGGCTCGAGAACGCAAACAGCCGCCAAATACACTATAATGTGCCCAAGTCTCTCGAGCCCGTGTACCGCGCGGCCATGGAGAATCCACAGCGAACTGCGCTTCCTTCTGATGCTGTTCAAGTTGCAGAATTATACTGGCCCGCTGGCGAAGTGGCACTTGTGGAGAGTAATACCGCAGAAGACACGGACTCTGATGCGACGCACGAGTCTCTAGCAACTCACAGCAGCGGGAATGTATGGGCAGGATCCCGGTCGACGTACGAAAACTTCTAGTATACATAGAACTGATTAACGTATGCAAACTAATATACGTAGAACTGATCGACGTATAAAAACTTCTAGTAAACGTAGAGCTAATCGGCGTACGAATATTTTTAGTAAACGTAGAACTGATCGACGTATAAAAACTTCTATACGCAGAACTAAAGATGAACATGGTTTCGCAGCTTCGGAGTAGAATTTGTGCGATGCTAGCCGAATGTCAAAATTGGCCTCTATTATACAGATTAAATAGGTCCGCGATTCGGCGGCGCTATGCAGAGACGAGCTTCACATAGTCCTTGTCGTTACGCGCCAGCTCCACAAGAAGCTGGCCCCACGCGGCTAGAAACTCGGGCGAGCCGACGCTGTTCAGGGACGTCTCTGCGCGGTCAAACGTCGTGCGGCTCACTATGTACCTGAATATGGGCACGTAGTAGGACTTGATGAGCTTGAAAATAGCCTTCGGCTTGCTAGGCTTTTCCGTGTACCCCAGCAGCTCGAGGTCCTCAGCCGGAGTCTCTTGGCGCAGATGCCAGTCGGCGAGCGACGCGACATTGGCAATGACGGTTTCGGTTTTGTCAGGAAGCTCGACGGGCCGTATTATCTCTTTGCGAGCGGTCTTTGGCCGCGGCTTTGGCTTGCCGCTTTGATTGCTCCAACGCGAGTTTGCGAGCTCCTCGTGTTTGGGGTGCGCGGGCAGACGACCGCTTTGCTCGCCGCTTGGCTTGTCGCTTGGCTCGCCTTCTAGCTCCATTTCTTCGAAGCTCATGTCCTCGCCGCTATTTTGTGCGTGTTTTGCACCGTCTCGTGCACTTGGCACCTCATGTGTATATGCCTGGCCATTGTTGTTTGCCAAATCGCTGTTGTTTGCAACCGACGTGTTGTTAGTTGGGAAGAAGCCGCTGTTGTTTGCAGTTGAAACGTTGTTGTCTGCTGCCAAACCATTACTGTATGCAGCATTGTTGTTCGCACTGCTGTTGCGCGCACTGTTGTTGCGCGCACTGTTGCTAGCATCATCTCTGTTCGCCATGGCGTTCAGTGCGTGCATGCTCTGCACACTGTGCGCGTTGGCGCTTTGCATGTTGCGCTCATTCGCAGTGTCTGCCCGATGCTGGCTCACTGCGCTCTGCATGTCCAACGAATGGCGCACGGTTTCCACGCTGGGCTGAGCAGCCGCACTCTGCGAAGCATATACTGGCGCTTCGAAGTCGTCGAGGTCCATATATCCCACCGTATGCTCGCGGATTGCGTCGAGAATCTGGCCAGCAGACATCGACTGTGTGTCGAGCGTTTCGAGGCGCTCCACGAGCGCGCGGTTGCGCAGATTGTGGTCGTCGGACATCAGAATCGTGAGGTTGCGCCGGTGCTGCGCGTTGTACAAGCAGCAGTCGAGAATGGCGTCGTCGGCCCTGAGGCCCGGCACGAGCGTCTCGGCCTGGCGCTGGCCGCGGAGAACGGGCGCGTCGACGTTCTCGGCCGTCAGCGTCTTGTTGATCCAATTGATGGCCCGGCGCGCCTGGACGCCCGCGGGATTCACCTTTTCGCGGTCCTTGATGCGGTCGAGCTCCTGCAGCGTCGTCGCGGGCAGCAGCAGGTCGACGCTGTACTGCCGCGCGCGCTCGTAGAGCTCCTCGACGAGCTGCGGCGCAGCAAGCACGGCGCTTGTGTCCAGCACAATCGTGGCCTTACTGCTGGCCATGGCTGTTTTGGAGGCCCGCGCGGCGGTTTCGTCCGGTTCCGCACGTGACGCGGGGCTACGATTCGGCCGCTGCAGAACGCGCTGCTCAATTGCGTCGCCTCATGCGCAGCGAGTACCGAGAATTAGTTTAAATGGGCGGGAGCGCGCCTGTTTTGCGCATTTTGTTTTGTAGACGGCTGTGCCTTAGTTCTGTATGATGGCAGCGCTGATCCTGCCCTAAGCGCTGGCCTTCGCAGCAAGCGCTAGCCGTTAGCTGGTATTTTTCCGCACCAATTCTCGTATTTACCCGCAGCATTCGCCTTTTCGGGTGTTGCGCACGTCTTTGCCGGGGCCTGCTCGGCCAATATAATTAGGCCGGCTGGCTGCGTGGACATGCGCGTGGGTTCGGGTAGGCTTGGAGCGGGCAATTGCGGCTCGGAGTTGAGCGGCCAGAACCCGGCACAACCGCCCGCGAATTCGCAAAAATGCTCGTAGTAGCAACGGGAACTCTGCGTGCGCGTCTGCGGGCCGCGCGCGCGCGCGCCGCGAGGACACTATCTCGTCACTAAGCATGCACACTTATCACCCGGAGCAACCCGTGCCCTGGAGCCTCTAACGCGTCGTCGCGCTGCAGCACATAATCCAGCCGCGAACCAGCCCCAGAACCGGCCATGACGCTCGACCAGTGGCTCTCGCGCTCGCCCTCGCCGGCACCGCTGCCGCAGCCCCCGCCGCCCATGCGCGCGCGCACGACGCAGCCCAATTCGGCGCCGCTCGGCCGCGTCAAGACGCGCGGCACCGCGCT
>JAKUBX010000061.1:0-38294 GCA_030566975.1 Entelexis potacharoeniae
TCGTCCGCAACTGGGATGACGTCGGGTACCTGTGGGACTACTGCTTCCACAACAAGATGAAGGTGCGCGACTTCGCCGACGAGAAGATCCTGCTCACCGAGGCGCCGCTCAACCCGCTGCTGGCCGGCGCAAAGAAGACGGACGAGTTCACGGACGTGTCGCTGGCGAAGTCCACGGCAGACCTGTCTCTGGACGGTGCCGCGTCGGCGCACGAGGCATCCGAGCAGCCGGCACTGGCCCGCGACTCGCCGACGCTGCAGCCGGCCGCGCCCGCGGCGCCCGCGGCGGCGCCGGACTTCGAGATCAATGTGAGCGACCCGTCGAAGGTCGGCGACATCACAAACGCCCACACCGTGTACACGGTGCACATGAGCACGACAAACGAGGCGTACAAGGAGAAGGAGGCGAGCGTGCAGCGGCGGTACCGCGACTTCCGGTGGCTATACCGCACGCTGGAGCACAACCACCCGGGCGTGATTGTGCCGGCGCCGCCCGAGAAGCAGGCGGTGGGCCGGTTCAACGACGAGTTCATCCAGCAGCGGCGGTCGGGGCTCGAGCAGATGCTGAAGAAGATCGTCGCGCACCGCCTGCTCAAGACAGACGCGGACCTCGAGGCGTTCCTCACGTCGACAGACTTCGGCGAGTACCTGAACCAGCGGCTCATGGGCGACGAGGAGCTCGAGCGCGCGACCGGGTCCGTGGTCTCAACGGGCGAGTACCCGAGCACGGGCAGCAGCGGCACCGGCAACAGCGGCATCATCGGCACGCTGAGCGGCGCGCTGCACCTGAGCCGCGGCGCCGAGGCAGACCCCTGGACCGTTGACAAGCGGCAATACCTGGACAAGGTGGAGACGCAGCTGCGCACGGCGACGCGCACGCTGGCGGCGGTCGGCGCGCAGCGGCAGCAGCTAAGCGACACCGTTGCCGAGTTTGCGAACGTGACGCGGGCGCTGGCCGACGTCGAGCCGACGCGGCGCCTCAGCACGGTGCTGCGCGCGTTCGCCAAGGTCCATGAGCGGCTGTCGCAGCTCTACGCGCGTCAGAAGCAGCAGGATCTGCTGACGCTGGAGGCGACGCTCGACGAGCACCTGCGCGTGATCGGCAGCATCCGCAACGTGCTGGTTGCGCGGCAGCGGGTGTTCTCGACGGCGGAAAGCGCTGGCGCTGAGCTCGAGAAACGGCAGGCCGCGCTCGAACGCCTGCAGCGGCAGGGCCGCACGCAGGAGGACCGCCACCACGCGCTGGAGGACGAGGTCAAGCAGCTCACGGACCGCGCCGGCGCGCTGCACCAGCAGGCGGCCGACATTGCGCACCTTGTCGAAAGCGAGATCAGCCGCGTCGAGAACGAAAAGGTGACCGAGTTCCGGAACAGCGTCGAGCTGTATCTCGAGACGGCGGTCGAGTCGCAGAAGGAGGCTATCGAGATCTGGGAGACGTTCTACTCGCGGTACTTCGCGAACCCGGACCAGACGGCCGCCTCGGCTTAGAGCATGGCCCCGACGGGGGTGTAACGATTAGAATGGTTCGCAATTTATGAACAGCGGGCAAATTTACAACGCTAGGTTTTGGTAGCCAACTAACTATGCTAGTGTGTGTGACTACTCTCGCAAACTAATCGCAAATCAACGCAATTAAATCACTATAACGCACAGTGATCGCTAAATAGGCTGTAGACTATATCCACTTAGAGCTGTGCGTTCGCCACTAGCACTAGCACTGCGCGGCACCATAACATTGACCTTGCGTTAGCACTGCATTCGCACTGCATTAGCACGGCATCGGCACACTGCTAAGGGTGAAGCGCCGGCCGCGGTGCCGCTGACTCAGCGGGTCAAGTGGGCGAGCGACGACACCAGCGGACAAGAAACCAGACCCCACCAGTATCACCAGCCATGGCATCCACACAGCCCGAGGACGGCCCGGATGCGGGGCCTCCTATGCAGGTCTACACGACGGCTGCCCTGCTCCTGGATATGGTAGACAGTAAGTACCGCGATTCCCGTGAACATGGTGTACCCCCGGCACAGTGCTAACCACCCGCAGAAAAAGTATCAGTAACGCTCCGTGACGGCGCGATTCTCGCAGGCATTCTGCGCAGCTTCGACCAGTTTGGAAACTTCGTGCTCCAGGACACGAAGGAGCTTGTGTTCCACAACAAACAGTACGGCGAGGCGCCGCGCGGGATCTGGATTGTGCGCGGCGAGACCGTCGCATTAGTGGGCGAGATCGACCCCAGCAAGGACTCCGCGACAGAGAGCATGCTCGCGAGCGAGTGGGAGCGCGTCGACTTCGACGCCGTGCGCGCAAAACGCGATGCCGACCGCGACGCGCTCGAGGCGCAGCGCGCCACGGAGGTGAAGGCCGGCTTCCGCCAGGGCCTCGCCAGCTCGAAAAACACAGGGAATCCTTACCGGTTCTAAATGACTTAATTAATTTAACGGCAAAACCACCACCACCCTTTCTACTTAGGCTCTTCTAACGGCCAGCCGTCTATCTATGGCAGGGAGCCGCGACGGTGCTGGGTCACATGGTCCCCCGCTGCCTGGGTCGCTGCGTGAGCGCTGACTAAGCACGCTGCCGGCTGCCATACATAACGCAGCGCCTAACCATTTTCTCATTTTTCAGGTCCCCGGCTCCTGTGGACTCGCACTTCTCCGATGACCGTCGCACAGCGAGACCTCGCGGCGTTTCTCGGAAAGAAGAATTTCAAGGGGCTCTACACGCGCAACCCGCTTGCGCGGTCGCCGGACTACCACAAGTTCAATAAGTCCACGGCATACCTCACAAGCTACCCTGTTCGTGCGCAGCACCGCCTCGGCGAGCGCATGACGGAGTGGCAGAAGGTGTTCAGCGGCGAGAACGTGGCGCAGTCGCGGCAGCCGTTCCCCGAGAACGAGTACACAAAGACGAACCGGCGCGTTGGCGAGAAGCTGCGGCAGGCGCTCGTCGATGCCCACGCGCAGGGCGAGAGCGTGCAGCAGCTGAGCTTCAAGTTCGGGCTCAGCGTGCCGCGCGTCGATGCCGTGATCCGCCTCGAGCAGGCCCGCCAGACCGCTGCCAAGGAGCAGCAGTCTGGATCGCAAATGGTAAGTACACCACTTGTCAGAAACGGAATGATGGTTCAACGATTAGTCTTTAAGACACCAACATGGTTTTCAATTTATTTCATCTTTCCTCTGACCGTTTCCACACATTTGTTGTTCAGCATACTAACTCTTTTCCCCAGTACCTCCGCAAGGACATTGCCAAGATGGCGAAGACGATGAACGCGTTGTTTGACGAAATCCCCACCGACGACAAGGGCGTGCCGTACCGCGCCGTCGACAACCTGACGGAGATTCCCATGCCGAAGGAGACGCGCAAGCAGCTGTTCCAGAGCATTGCGGAGTCCGAGCCGTTTGGCCCCGTCGACGCGGCGCACGTTCTCGGCATCGAGCCGGCCAGCAACACGCTCGAGAAGCTGACGCAGGTCGACGAGGCTCCAACGGCCGCCGACGCCGCCGCGTCCAAGAAGACCAGCAAGTCGTTCTACGCGCCCATGGTCGAGGGCGAGCGCTTCCAGATGCGCTTCACGGACGCAAATGTCGGCAAGGTCGGCTACCACTACGGCGCGTCGCGCGACGACCGCAAGTCTGCGCGCCGCGTGGCGCACCGCCCCGACGGCAGGAAGGCGTACCCGGAGCCCGAGCACTCCTAATCGCATGTACATACTAACTTATATATTATTATTCGAGGCAGAGCTCTCATCTAATCGCACAAACATTCTAGATAAAAAGTCCAATTCACGCAAGTAACTCAGTCCATGGCGGTGTACCCATGCTCGGAGCTCAGTCCAGAGCAGTGTACTCTCGCACTATGATCAGTATGGCTACGACGGCCGTGAACAGAACGCACAAAATGTACCCGCGCGTCGTGTGCACGGCAGCAACATCGCGCTTCCACGAGTCAAACGCATGCGCGTAGTTTAGCAGCGAAAACACGGGGATCAGCGCGCCAACCGCTAGAAGAAGCCCGCACAGCGTCCAGTCTATCCAATTCCGCGCGTAGCTGCGCGAGCCGATGCCCATTATGGATGTCGCGGCCAGCAACGCGTAGATTCCGGTGCGCACGCTCGACAGCAGGTTGCGCTCGCCAGCAAGCACGTCGCGCGCCTGCGCCACGTTGTTGTCGAACCTGACATCGGAAACAAGCGGCGGACTCCAGAAAAACGGGCCGGAGTCGGGCGCGTCGTCCTCCAGCGCCTCCGCTGGCCTGCCTTGCGCACCACCGGCGAGCATAACTTTGGCAGGTGGAGTTACGAAACCTAATCACGTCACATAGTGTGCTAAGCGGCCACAATCAGGAATGGCTCGATGATTCGCGCACACGTCCCGCGGTCAGGGCTAATGTACTAACTGAACCTGTGCTTAAGTATGTACATAATGCTCGAGTAAATCCCATTCGAACGCGTAGACGCTCTACTAGTACGGCTCTTCGTGTCATGCGACCTATATCATATCCCTTTCTCAATCCACACTCCTCTGCGAAGCTCTGCGCATTCCAACCCGGCAACGCAACACGCAGACCCTGACCTTACCAAAATACTTGGCACGTATGCTTCCCCACAGCCAAGTTCAACTAGTTTGTTGACATAAACGAGCGGCCGCACCGCCGGCGCGGTTACGCAGCGGGGACCCTCGCCCTGAGCCTACGCGGATCATGTGAGCCCGATTATCCGCAGCTGACAGCTGGCCACTCCCCTTGCTCGGCGTCGGGCCCGTTGTCAGCCACATCTCTCCCCACTAGGTGTTTGGAACCACGCGGATCGAGGATGGCCGAGCTCCCGATCAAGTTCCAAGAGCATGCGCAGCTAACACAGCTCGGTGTCCCGACCGAGGCTGTCGGATTCACGTCGTGCACCCTCGAGAGCGCGGGCTACGTCTGCGTGCGCGAGCAGAGCGACGCCGGCAACCAGGTCGCCATCATCGATCTCCAGCACAACAACGAGGTCACCCGCAAGGCCATGTCGGCCGATTCCGCCATCATGTGCCCGGGCTCCTCGCTCCAGCAGGGCAAGGTGCTCGCGCTGCGCGCCCAGGGTCGCACCGTCCAGGTCGTGAACCTCGACTCGAAGCAGCGCCTCAAGCACACCGTCATGACCGAGGACATAGTCTTCTGGAAGTGGCTCAGCCCCACCGTGCTCGGTCTCGTCACTGACAACTCGCTGTACACCTGGGATGTCTTTGACCCCAGTGCCGTGAGCCCGCAGAAGCTCACGCAGCGGCACCAGACATTGGCCGGTGCCCAGATCATCAACCTCCAGCAGAACGTATCCGGCACCTGGTTCCTGCTCAATGGCATCTCCCAGGGCCCGGACGGCCGCATTGTCGGCCGCATGCAGCTGTTCTCCAAGGCCCGCGGCGTCTCCCAAGCCATTGAGGGCCACGCCGGCGCCTTCGGCAAGCTCGCCGAGCACCAGGTCTTCGCGTTCGTAAACCGCGGACCCGAGGGCGGCAAACTGCATGTCGTGGAAATCGACCACCAGGATGGCACGCCGCCGTTCGGCAAAAAGCAGGCCGACGTATACTTCCCCGGAGAGGCTGCGGCCGACTTCCCCGTATCCGTCACCGTCGCCAACGAGTACGGCGTCATCTACGTCGTCACTAAGTTCGGCTTCATCCACCTCTACGACGCAGAGTCGGCAGCAGTGATCTTCGTCAACCGGATCTCGTCGGACCCGGTGTTCACGGCATGCGACTTCGAGAGCAAGGGCATCATGGTCGTCAACCGCAAGGGCCAGGTCCTCAGCGTCGAGCTCAACGAGGCCACGGCCGTTCAGTACGCCATGACCCAGCTCAACAACCCGCAGCTCGCGCTGTCTCTCGCGTCCAGGGCGGGCCTCCCAGGCGCTGACAACCTCTATACGCAGCAATTCGAGCAGCTCATGTCGCAAGGAAAGTATACAGATGCCGCCAAGGTCGCCGCAGAGTCGCCCAGGGGCCTGCTGCGCACGCCGGCCACTATGCAGCGCCTAAAAACCATCCAAATACAACCGGGCGAGGCTGCGCCCCCGATCATGACATACTTCAGTCATCTTCTGGATCGCGGCACGCTGAACGCTGTTGAGAGTGTCGACCTCGCCACGCCTGTCCTGCAGCAGGGCCGCAAGAACCTGCTCGAGAAGTGGATCCGCGAGGACAAGCTCACGCCCACCGAGCAGCTTGGTGACCTCATCAAGCCTCATGACACGACGCTCGCGCTCGCCGTGTATCTGCGGACGGGAACCGTCCCGTTCAAGGTGGTGCAGGGCTTTGTGGAGCTTGGCCAGTACGACAAGATCGTGCCTTTCAGTGAGAAGGCTAACTACCGCCCTGACTTTGTAGCGCTCATCCAGTCGCTTGCCCGCAGCAACCCGGACCGCGCGTCGGAGTTCGCTCAGCAGCTCGTGAGCAACCCAGACTCTGCGCAGAAGATCGACCTTGAGCGTATCGCTGATATCTTCCTTAGCCAGAACCTTGTGCAGCAGGCAACGGCCATCCTGCTCGACGCTCTCAAGGATAACAGCTCTGAGCACGGCCACCTGCAGACTAGATTGCTGGAGGCCAACCTCAACAGCGCGCCCCAGGTGGCTGATGCCATTCTGGCCAACCAGCTCTTCACACAGTACGATCGCCGGCGCATTGCGGGTCTCGCTGAGAAGGCGGGCCTTGTGCAGCGTGCGCTCGAGAACTACGACGACGTCAAGGATATCAAGCGCGTTGTGACCGGCCCGCACGCGTCGCAGCTGCCGCCTGACTGGCTCGTTACGTACTTCGGCCAGCTCACTGTTGACCAGACGGTCGAGCTGCTGCGTGAGATGCTCAAGGCCGATGTCAAGAACAACCTACAGATCGTGGTCCAGGTCGCCTCAAGGTATGCAGACCTTGTTGGTGCCGTGAGACTTGTGGGGCTTTTCGAGGAGGTTAAGTCTGCTCAGGGCATCTACTTGTTCCTGCAGTCCATTGTTAACCTCACCGATGACCCGGTCGTTGTGTTCAAGTACATCCAGGCAGCTGCAAGCATCGGTGAGTTCTCGGAGCTGCAGCGGATCATTTCGACCAATAACGTCTACAACCCAGAAAAGGTCAAGAACTTTTTGAAGGACGCCAAGCTTGCTGACCAGCTGCCGCTCATCACTCTGGCTGACCGCTTTAACTTTGTGCACGAGCTTGTGCTGTACCTGTATCAGAACAACCAGTTCCAGTTCATCCAGGTCTACGTGCAGCAGGTTAACCCTTCGGCCACTCCTCAGGTCATTGCGGGTCTCCTCGACATAGACTGCGACGAGGACAAGATTCGGGGTCTTCTTGACTACGCCGTTGGCCAGGTGCCTGTTGGACCCCTTGCTGCGGAGGTTGAGAAGCGCAACCGCCTCAAATTGCTGCTTCCCTTCTTGGAGAAGACCATTGCTCAGGGCTCGACAGACCAGGCCGTCTACGACACGCTCGCCAAGGTCTACATTGACAGTAATAACAACCCTGAGGCGTTCTTGAAGGAGAACAACCTGTACAACACGCTTGTCGTCGGTAAGTACTGCGAGTCTCGCGACCCGTACCTGGCATTCATTTGCTACGAGAAGGGCCAGAATGATGACGAGCTGGTTGCCATCACCAACGAGAACTCCATGTACAAGTACCAGGCGCGTTACCTCGTGAAGCGTGCCGACCTTGATCTTTGGGCGAAGGTCTTGGATGAGGAGTCTATTCACCGCCGCCAGCTCGTTGACCAGATTGTTGGCGTCGCCGTTCCAGAGAGTCCCAACCCGGAGGATGTCTCTGTGGTGGTGAAGGCCTTCATGGCTGCCGACATGCCGGTCGAGCTTATTGAGCTTCTTGAAAAGATTGTGCTCGAGCCCTCCCAGTTCTCTGACAACGCCTCGCTGCAGAACTTGCTTGTTCTTACGACTATCAAGGCTCAGCGCGCTAAGGTTGCCGACCTCGTGGAGCGTCTCGACAAGTACAACGTTGACGAGATTGCTCGCATCTGTATCGACCACGAGCTTTACGAGGAGGCGTTCCAGATCTACGTGAAGAACGAGCGTCTCTTGGACGCTCTAGAGGTTCTCACCGATCACGTCATGTCTCTTGATCGCGCTGCTGAGTTCGTTGAAAAGCACGACACTTCGGAGCTCTGGAGTGCTCTCGCTAAGGCCCAGCTTGCTGGTCTGCGTGTTTCTGACGCGCTGGAGTCCTACATCCGCGCCAACGATCCGTCTAACTTCGCCGAGGTTATCGAGATTGCAAAGCGTGCTGGAAAGGACGACGAGCTTGTGAACTACTTGACCATGGCTCGCAAGTCTCTGCGTGAGCCTGCTGTAGATGGCCAGCTCATTGTCTCGTTCGCTCAGATGGGTAAGAACACGGAGCTCAATGAACTTGTCGACGGCACCAATGTTGCGGACCTGGATACGGTGGGTGACGAGCTCTACAGCCAGGGCCTGTTCAAGGCGGCCAAGAAGGTCTACACGACTGTGTCCAACTGGGCGAAGCTTGCCGCTACTTTGGTCCATCTGAATGACTATCAGGCTGCTGTTGACGCTGCTCGCAAGGCAAGCTCGGTCAAGGTCTGGCGCCAGGTGTTCGACGTGTGTCTTGACAAGCAGGAGTATAGGCTTGCCCAGATCTGCGGTCTGAGCCTCATCGTTCACGCTGAGGAGCTGCGCGATATCGTCGACAAGTATGTCTATCTGGGATCCATCGACGAGCTTGTGTCGCTTCTGGAACAGGGCCTTGCTCTTGAGCGCGCACACATGGGCATGTTCACCGAGCTGGCTGTTGTGTATGCGAAGTTCTTCCCCGAGAAGCTGATGGAGCACCTGAACCTGTTCTGGTCTCGTGTCAACATTCCTAAGGTGATTCGTGCCACGGAGGCCCAGCACCTGTGGCCTGAGCTTGTGTTCCTGTACTGCCACTACGACGAGTTTGACAACGCATCGCTGGCAATGATGGAGCACTCGGCAGACGCGTTTGACCACAAGTCGTTCAAGGAGGTCATCGTCAAGGTCTCGAACCTTGAGATCTACTACAAGGCCATCAGCTTCTACATGTCCGAGCAGCCGCAACTTATCACCGACCTGCTTGCAGTTTTGACGCCGCGTCTTGATGTGAGCCGTGTTGTACGCATGTTCCAGAAGAGCGACAATCTTCCTATGATCAAGTCGTTCCTCGTGGCTGTGCAGTCGCAGAACTTGTCGGTTGTGAACAACGCGTACCACGATCTTCTTATCGAGGAGGAGGACTACAAGTCGCTACGCTCATCGGTGGATGGTTACGACCGCTACGACCCCATTGATCTCGCTCAGAGGCTTGAGAAGCACGAGCTCATCTTCTTCCGGCAGATCGCGGCTCACCTGTTTGCGAAGAACAAGAAGTGGAACAAGAGCATCTCGCTGTCTAAGGAGGACAAGCTGTGGAAGGACGCCATCAGCACGGCCGCGCTTTCTGGCAAGCCGCAGGTCGCTGAGGACCTTCTGCGCTACTTCGTTGACATTGGGAACAAGGAGTGTTACGTGGCTACACTTTTCGCTTGCTATGAGCTGCTGCTTCCAGACGTGGTTGAGGAGATCAGCTGGAGGTACAACCTGAAGGACTACACCATGCCATACTTCATTAACCAGAAGCGTGAGCAGGCCGAGCTCATCAAGAAGCTTGAGCAGGAGGTGAATAAGGTCCGGGTCGAGGACAAGGAGGATGATAGCACTCCTGCGCCCATGTTGATTGGCTACACGTATTAGGCGTGGGATTCTGGGTGGCAAAGCCAACAAAATAACTTAAAAAGACAAAATGTTGTAGTTAGTTAATCTTTAGGAAACACTGGGCGTGCTGCCGTCCAGCGGCATCGGCCTCAGGTGTCAGGTATTTATATTAGATTACGCTGTGTCACCTCGACACGGCTGCCGTCTTCAATAAGCTCCTCAACAGTGACAATGCGGTTAAGCTCAGAGTCGTCGCCGGTAAAAGGGGACCCATCAACGCTCTTGATCCGAATGTCGCGGAGAGGAATGTTGGTCACGCGAGCGAGCTGCCTCATAAAGCGAGAAAACGGCGCATCTCTCACAATGCGCCACGGATTGGGGTTATCGCCAATATAGAAAGAAACCAGTCGAGCTCGGATGCTACGGTTAGGCAGTGGCGTCGGCTCGCCATATCGACGGATAAGCTCGTGCCACACCTCTTCAGGAGGCATTGGATGCTTCTTCTTCAACACTGCATTCAGTGTGTACATTTCTGCATCGCTTCGTTCTTCAGAACTGACTACGGTTCCATTCAATTTCTGCAAATTGGGACAGCGGGCTATAACAAAGGGGCGTTCAGTATCCTCCTGGGTTTCATTATGAGTGAGGTGCAAGTCTGTGACGTTGCTTGCGCCCAAAACAGAGATGCTCTCCCAATCTAAAGCATGGCCGCGCAGATCCACAGTCTCCGGAATGTGTGACACATTTCTGATTTCTTTGATCTCATTCTGCGAAATGTAAAGTGCCTCCAACGTAGAAGGCACGTTGCTCAGCTGTGTAATGAGATTGTCCGAGAGATCTAGCGTGGTCAAACGGGGCGGCAATGGGCTCGGGACGGAAGACAGGCGGTTCTGCGCCAAACTCAGTACGCGGAGTTCCGGGAAACAAGATGATATAATGCAAATATCGTTCTCAGATAAAAGCAAGTTCGACACATGAAGTTCACTTAGTTGCGAAAAGGCCCTTACCGAGTTGAATTTCAAACGGTTGCCATTGAGTCTGAGACACTTCAACCTAGGGAGCACAGCCACAAGATCGAGTACATCGTCGAAAAATTCAAGCAGATTGTTGCTCAGATCCAGGCTTTCTAAGGCCCGCAAGGTTACGAGGTCAATGGGCCCGCCCAAGACGCTCTTCACGCGTGAGGCCTCGAGCGTAATGACTGAAAGCTTCTCAACGTGTTCGTACTTTCTGTGCACCTTGTCTATCCCGACAGTCTGCACTGATTTGCCGCCATTGAGCTGGATCTCGCTAAATTTAGAGTTGTCCACATATTTGTCGTAGATAGCAGCACCGACAGAGATCGCAGCTTCATGAGGGCGCGACGCCTTAATGAACGAGCCGGCTCCAGGAACTAGGCATTCAAAATATTGCACGCCGTTTAGTTCCCCACTATTCCGTCCACGCGAAGGCTCATCCCACTCCACACCCAGCGCAGGCGCATCAGGCCAGGGCGGGATGAACCCCGCAAACTTCACTGTGCATCTTTGGCTTACGCCATCGAAGTATGAGCGGCGCTCCCACATATTACGCACTTCCCAGCCACACTCGGAGCAGACGCGCAGATAAGGTACGTGGAGGGCGTTAGACTTGCAGGTCGGGCGGGCCTCGTCGGTTGGAGTTCCCCCGCTCAGTGAAAGGGCGTGAGCAGTTCCGACTTACAAAATCCGAGATCTAACTAGTTGTTCGAGCTCAAAAAAATCTCGGGGTCGCGGTTCAGCGAAAGCGACCTTTGTTGCCTATTCAGGTAATTGATTTGCGCTAGGCCCGCGTTCTTAGGAATGCTGCGACCAAGAACCACACCGCCGCTTACACATTCGCGTGATTTTTCGTGCAGCCGTATATAAGAGGCTGGATGGGCACTGGCCATGTGGGAGTAAGAGCCACTCATCACCGCGTGCCTCGGTGATCGACCTGCACGATTCCACTTGTGACGCGACGTTTTATTGCTAAAGTGACTAAATTTAGTTCATCCTGATACATGGCTATGCATCAATTATTCTTAATGGCTCTCTCCAGCTGCCGCGTATGCAGCTTCATGCAAGTGGGTTTCATTAGCATGCACGGCCGACGCAGCCGTACGTCATCCTGCTATTACTCTCTATAGATGCTGGTATTTCGACAGATAAAAATGTAAAACTTATTTATTGTGAAGTGACGTCCGTGTTAATTATTTCGGTTCTGCTGGCTTTTCTGTGTGGTTTTGCCTCGTGTCTCATGGGCATCGGCATTTTCTCAAACGCTGGCACGCATGATTTGACTAAGGGTATCTATGGCAATGTGGGCGGCGCATGCCAGGCGTCGTAAGAGTGGCTAAGTATAATAGGTGAGACATTGCCTAAAGGGATTTTTGTCACTGGATAAAGAGGGGATCTGTTCGGTCCTTAAACGCAGTGCTGCACCGTTGCAATATCTAGTTGAGTCCCTCTCGTACATCCTGAGCCGAAATAAAGCTGGAAGCACTTGTGGCTGAACTGAATTGAAAATGAGCCTGCAACTGTCCCTTGTTCTTGCGGCTCTGTTCTCGCATGTAGCAGCTCTGCTGCCCATCACTGTTGATGGCAATAAGTTCTATCAATTGCAAGAAGACTGGACCAAACCCGCTGAGTCGTTCTCCATCTATGGCGTGAAGTACCAGCCGGGCGGAACAACTAACTTCGAGATCGATGGCAAAGAGGATACGCTGAGCAACGCTCAGATTTGCCAGCGCGACGCATTCCTCCTCCGGCAGCTGGGGGTGAATACGATTCATGTTTCGGCGGTGTCCCCGTGGATTAACCACGACCAGTGCATGACGGTCCTCAACAACGCTGGCCTCTACGTGATGCTCGATATTAATATTCCGGGCAGCAGCATCAACCCGGAGAACCCCGCTGGCACCTACACGCATGAGTTCCTCAACAATGCATTCGGCCTCGTCGATGCATTCAAGAAGTACCCGAACTTCATTGGCTTCCTGGCCGGTGACAGCATCGTAAACAGCACTGCAACGGCGCAGCAGGACCCCAAGTACGTGCGTGCGCTCGTGCGTGACCTAAAGCAGTACGTGAACCGCTGGGCGAACCGCACAATCCCCATTGGCTACGCGGCGGGAAGCGACCCCACTTGGCGTTACGCCATGTATGAGTATATGCAGTGCGACGCTGCGTCTGGCAACTCGACGGCTGATGCACTGGCGCGTGCAGACTTCATCGGCCTGAAGGATTTCACTTGGTGCAGCGATTCCGACTGGGATTCCAGCGACTATGGCGAGGTCCTCAAGCAATACAACGACTCGTCTATTCCTGTCATCTTCACGGGCTATGGGTGCAATACTAAGGAGCCTCGCACGTTCCACGAGGTCGACGAGGGTCTGTACGGGCCGCTGGGCGATGTGTTGAGCGGCGGATTCGTCTATGAGTACTCTGACGAGACTAACTACGGTCTTGTCCGCATTGATAGTGACGATAATGTGAGCTTGAAGCAGGACTTTGAGAACTTCAAGACTGCGCTTGCTAGCGTCACTTATACCCCTTCGCCTCTGCCGACGTCTGTGGCGTCTGCTACGGGCACGGCTGCCATTACTGCGGCTCCGACGTGCAACTCGAAGCTCCTGCCGGCCAAGGCTAACGGCTTCAACTGGGAATTGTCCCTGCCGCCGTGCCCAGCTTCTGATCTCATCCTCTCTAACGGAGGCAACTATAATGTGGGTGAGCTAACGGACTTCCCGTCGACGCTTCTCACATACACCTGGACTCTCATGGGCGTCAACAGCACCCAACTGACTCCTTCATACACCTATGATTCTTCATACAAGGTGAACTACCAGACGAACATGCCTGCGTCTGCTAGCAAAATTGTACAGCCTTACGGCACGACGCTGCAGTTGACGACGCAAGAGCCGACGTCGACGAGCTCGACGTCCAGCTCGACGTCGAACGCCGAAGCGACGGGCTCTGCGCCCGCTTCTTCAAGCAACGCGTTTGCTTCTCTGAAGGGCTCATCTCTCACGAACGAGGGCAATAGCCGTAAGATGAGCAACGGCGCGACGAAGCTCATGAACCCTGTTGCTTTGCTTGCGAGCACGTCTGCTCTCGCGTCTCTGCTTTTCGTTCTCCTGTGAGCGTTCCTGTTCTGTTTACGTCTACCTCTTACCTTAAAGTAAGTCATTCATTCATAACTCAAGTGTATATTTATTGATTCTGTTTTCTTAACGGCTTTTGCCCCTAAAGAGCCAGCACCTAATTGTGTCGAAGTCGGAACCTCTTTTTGGCGGCGCCGCGGTCTGAGCGCACCAGCCATTAGTAGTCATCATCAGCGCTTCACTCTAGTCGGCGGAGCCCGGACAAGGGACCCATGGCTTCGTACCGCGACTTGCGCGGATCTCAGCTCGACAGCCTCGCCGAAATATACTCGATTATAGTCAGCGTCGATCATATTGAGAATGCGCATCTTCGCGACTCAATTCCCGCTGCCGAGTATACGGAGGTGATAACAAGACTGCTGTCGCAGTATTCAAAGCTCGTGCAGGACCCGAGTGTAGAGCGTGACTTGGATAACATCGACGCATTTGCACAAGCCTATGGTCTTTCTCACTCGCGCGGGATCCAGCGCATAAAGCTTGGAATACCGGCCACGGCCGAGGCGCTCGATATACCCCGACCGAGCAACTCTGGACCGGCGCCTAGTGCAGGAACGCGAACAAAGGACGTGGCGGTTGTCACTGGTCTATTTATTACCTTCTGTGATGGGCTTCGGCTCAAGCTGCGCACAAAGTTCGAGCTACATCCCATATTGAGCGAGCTCGTCACGAGCCTGAACAAAGTGACGCGCGAGAACTTCGATGGCCGCGGCAAGATTGTCGAATGGCTCATCACACTCAATCAGCTCAAGCAGGGCCAGCAGCTCACCGATGAGCAGGCCCAGCAGTGCTTGTTTGACATCGAAACAGCCTACCGCAGCTTTATGGAGTATCTTGAGTGATGATGAATGAAACGTTCAAATCATTACCATTAAGTATTAGGCTAAAAAAAACTAAGCTATCATCTTGGCTACATATTTATTTAATCCACATCAATCTCGTCACCGTCGTCGAAGCTATCCTCTTCCATGTCCTCGACATTCTCCGGGATACCTTCATGGTTCGGGTGTACAAGCAATCCAGTGTGGCTCGGGTTCTCGGTGACATGCACAGTCTCCTTGTTCTGGATCGCTCCGCGAAGGAGAAGAACGGCAAGCGGATTCAGAATCTCGGCCTGGATGAGGCGGTTCAGGGGTCGCGCACCAAGATCCTTGTCGTAGCCGTTCTCGGCAAGCCAGTGTTTCGCACCGTCGCTAAGATCAAGATGCAGCTTGCGGTTGTTCTTGTTAAACCGCTTCTCGATCTCCTTCAACCGAATATCCACAATGCGGCCGATGGCCTCGTGAGACAGGCGGTTGAACACAATCATTGCCGAAATACGGTTCAAGAACTCCGGACGGAAGTGGGCCTTAACAGCCTCAAACACATGCTGGCGCGTGACCGGCGAGGTCTCCGTCGAGTTAGTGGCCTGGATGGCCTCAGCACCAAGGTTCGACGTCATGATGATAATGCAATTCGCAGCATTAATCTCCTTGCCGTTGCTGGCACGGACGCGGCCGTCATCCAAGATCTGCAGGAGCACCGTCAGTACTTCAGGGGCAGCCTTCTCAACCTCGTCGAAAAGAACCACTGAGTACGGGTGGCGGGCGAGCTGATTCGTGAGAATACCACCTTGCTCGTACCCGACGTAGCCCGGCGCAGCGCCAATTAGTTTCGAAGCAGACCACTTGTCGGTCAGCTCCGAACAGTCAATGCGGATCATCGACTTCTCGTCGTTGAACAGGAAGCCAGCCAGCTTCTTGGCCAGCTCAGTCTTACCTGAGCCACTAAGACCCAGGAACATGAAGCTGGCCGGAGCATCAGGGTTGGAAAGACCAGAGCGGCTCAAACGAATGGCGTTCGACACAGCCTTGATGGCCTCAGGCTGGCCCACGACCTCCTTAGAGAGGACACGCTCCATGTTGATAAGCTTCACGTTGTCGGCCTGCGTAAGTTTGCTCGTCGGGATGCCAGTCAGGCGAGCACACGTCTCGGCAACCTTCTCGGCATCCACCACGTCCTCAAGCAGGCTCGCGTCGCGGTTCTTGTTGGCCTCCTCCAGGGTCCTGATGCGATCCTCAAGCTCGGGAATGGCGAAGTACCTGAGGTCGGCGCTCATGCCAGTATCGTAGCGGCGCTCGGCGTCAGCAGCCTTGTTCTGCAGCTCGTGAAGCTTCTTCTTTGCCTCGTTGAGCTCGTCCAGACCAGCACGCTCCTCCTTGTAGCGCTCACGAATCGGACGCAGCTGCTCCTCCAAGTCTGCCTGGCGCTTGTGCGCCTGCTCGAGCCGCTCCTTGACACTTGAATCAGCGCCCTTGTCGCGCTCGAGTGCCGCAATCTCGACCTCAATGAGCTGCAACTCGCGCTCGAGAGAGTCGAGCTCCTCGGGCTTCGAGTCGCGCTGCACGGCCACAGTCGCTGCCGACTCGTCAATAAGATCGACTGCGGAGTCAGGCATCTTACGGTACGTGAGGTAGCGGTGCGCAAGCTCGGCAGCAGCGACCAGCGCGCTGTCCAAAATACGCACACCGTGGTGCAGCTCATATTTCTCCTGAAGGCCTCGCAGAATCGCGATGGTCTGAGGAACGGTCGGTTCGGGAACGTCAATCTTCTGGAACCGGCGCTCAAATGCGCCGTCCTTCTCGATGTGCATGCGGTACTCCTCGGCAGTCGTGGCACCAATGCAGTGCAGCTCACCGCGAGCAAGCATAGGCTTCAACAGGTTCGCAACATCGCTCTTGCCGTCACCCATGAGCATGTGGATCTCATCGATAAACAGAACAATCATTTCCTCGGAGTTCTTAATGTCATCGAGAACACCCTTGACGCGCTCTTCGAACTGGCCATGGAGCGTAGTGCCGGCCTTGAGAGCGCCCAAGTCAAGGGCAAACAGCCGGCAGCCCTGCAAGACTGAGGGGATGTCATTATCAACAATGCGCTGAGCGACACCCTCAACAATCGAGGTCTTACCGACACCAGGGTCACCAATGAGGCACGGGTTCGACTTTGTTCGGCGAGCCAGCACACGAATGCAGCGTCGAATCTCCTCCTCGCGGCCAATTACGGGGTCCATCTCGCCCTGGCGCGCCTTCTGTGTGAGGTCCTGTGCGTATTTAGCCAGATACTCGAACTGTTGGGACGAGTCGGCTTGAGCAGAATCAATGCGGCGGCTACCGCGAATCTTCTGCGCGGCGCTCTTAAGCGTCGACTTGTCAAAGCTCACCTCCTTCAGCACCAGGTCGACACTACTATCCTCAAGTAGAGCGAGGAAGATGTGATCCTGGGCCAGGAAGGAGTCCTTCTGATCTTTTTGAATGCTCTGAGCCTTCTGAAGGATTGATTGGGTCAGCCCGCTAAGCGTCGGCTCTGGCGGCGGCGACTGGCTTGGTATCCGAACAAGGTTGCGGTTAATTGCGCGCTCGAATGGCTTAAACTCGTAACGCGCTGTCTCCACAATCGTCTGCAGGAAACTGGGGCTACCGTCCTCATTAGTCGAGGCCATAGCACCCAGAATGTGCATCGGAACTACCGCCGAGTTGCCGCGAGAGCGGGCAAGCTCGATCGCATCCTTGATGATCTGAGCAGCACGGTCAGTCAATTCTGGTTGTGACATTTCTTGCGAATGATTTTTGGAAATCGACCGGGATAAGCAACTCTCCTATGCAATATATACATGCGATGTGCGCTAGGGTACGGGTATGTATGGGGTTGTCTCGTAGTCACGCGGTACGTTTAGGGCATTCTAGAAGCGCCTCGAAGCAAGCTGAACATACTGGATTTCTTTGCAATGCGGGGTGGCCAGCTATGCTCGTATAACTCTAAGCACGAAACATCGGTGCCATTCACGACCCAACACTTGGCGTCTATGCCGTATTAGGCTCAACACACCGGATCAAATCCGCAGGCGACAGCGGGTAAATCACGTGCCGCCATTCATGCATTGCCTGCATATTGTATGTGCGTCGGAGGTTACGGGTGCTGTATTTGAACGGGGAAGCGACGTGCGTCCGTCAACGACGGCCATTAGCAAATTCTGGCTACTTAATTGCAATTGTGGCCACAGGGACTGTCTCAATGGCCTATATATAGATGCAAGTGGCCTCTTAGTATTCTTCAAGGGGATTCACTTGCATAGTGCCTTGAATCAACACCGCAGTTAGCTTACTTAGTTGCTCAAATGTCTCACTGTCATCTCTAAGGCTGGTCTGTGCAGATCTCGTATGCTATCCGGTCTGCCAAGACTCGGTTTTATTCTACATGGGTGCTGGTTCTAGTCCAGGCGTAAGCAGCGTCTTAATCATCTCACGCTTTAGCTAGCGGTCAAGGCGTGAAATTTTCCACACGGCTTAGCCTTTATGTCGATGGACGTGATACCATGGATGCTCGACATGGACATTGAGTTTTCCAAGGCCATAGAAGTCCGACCGTCTGTATTTGGGGGAACGGGTGTGTTCGCAACGCGTGCAATTGCCAATGGCGACATTCTGCTGAAAATTCCAAAGTCGGCTGTGCTGTCGGCTAACACATGCGGAATTGCCAATGTTATTGCGGAGCACCCTGAGGTAGAGCTTCTGAATCTCGCGGTCGTAGCCTACCTATTCGAGAAGAGCCAGGGCAAAGAAAGCCCCTGGCATCCTTTTATTGAGTTTGTGGAAAAGGCGCCCGTGCCAGATGTGCCCCGACTTTGGAGCGAGGACGAGCAGCAATTGCTTGCTGGGACAAATCTGAGCATCTGGGATGGGCTCGACGCCGACCAGCTCGAGGAAAACTACGAAACATGCCGGCCGCTGCTTGAGGAGTACGCCAGCCTTTTTCAGATGCCTGTACCAAGCTTCGACGACTTTGTCAAGGCAACGCTCATGGTTTCTAGCCGCGCGTTTGACGTCGACAACTACCATGAGCTTGCAATTGCGCCCTGTGCATGCTTCTTTAACCACTCGGACAAAGAGACGGTGCATTTCGAGTCGGATGGCTCAGTTTGCCCTTTGTGCGGCAGCCTTAGCTGCGGATGCGTTGTCGAGAGCGATGAAGAGTGGGACGAAGAAAGCGGCGACGAGGAAGAGGCTGATGGTGGAGACGATAGTGAAGACGAGATGCACGATGAAGACGGTGCATCGGCCTCCGGGCACGAATCTGCGTCGGGTGACAACGAGTCTGGCGATGAAGACGAAACGGGCTCGGACGCAGGCGATGAGGAAGACGATAACGCCTGCGTCATCAAGGCACTCACAGACATAAAGGCCGGCGATGAGATCTTCAACACATACGGCGAGGATCCCAACGGCGTTCTTCTTGCCCGCTACGGGTTCGTGATCTGGAACAATCAGCACGAGGTCGTGGATCTCACACCGCAGGTCGACCAGTTCGCGAAGAAGTTCAAGGTTTCGAAAACCGTGAATGCATGGCGAGCTAAGCAAGAGCAGCGAATAGAGGAGGACGAGGACCTCGAGGAGGACCCTCTATTTGTTGGTTTTATTAACTCGCCCGATGGTGCGCAGCTGGCGCCGGGGCTGATTGGCCTCGCACGCAAGCTGAAAATTGACAAGAAGGTAATGGCTCGAGAATTGGGCCTGCTGCGTCTCAAAAGCTATTCTTTCGAAGACAGTAGCGCCGAACTGCACGCTATGGCTGAGAACGAGGCCGACGCGCGGAAAAAGAATGCGCTCATTCTTGTGGGCACCGAAAAGCTGCTTGTTGAACAGGTGCTACAGTCCCTTTGAGCTTAATTATCACTGTACATATTGTGTTATTGTTAATCCTGGCCAAGGCCTCGCGAACTCGAAATGCGTCAATCTCGAAATGTGTCAATTGTGGAGTATCACGTTACCTGACGAATGTAAGTCATTATCATCGCGAGGACCACCTCCGCATTACGCCGTTGAGCCTTCTAGCGCACGTTTTCAGGCACAAAAAAGAAGAGGCACAATGGGGAACCCGAAGATCTTGGTGATGAACTGGGCGCTCGGCAACTTCCGCTCCCAATGGACCGAGTTGGCCGAGAAGAACAATCACGAGCTCGTCGTGATTGCCCCCAAGTCCCAGGAGGAATATCTGGAGTATTTCGCGAACAACGACGTCACCGTTGTAGTGAATACCTGGCCAGACGCTCGGGCGTTTGGCGGGTACACGCACGACATGATTCGCCGCATCGCGGCCAGCGGCGTGAAGGCGGTGTGCCACCAGGGCGCCGGTTACGAAGTCGTAGGCGACATTGAGGTGTGGAAAAGCGTCAAGACCGTCGAGATCTCGAACTGTCCGCACGCTCCAGCGCCCGTCACGGCGGATATCGCAATCTTCCTCATGTTCGGCGCCATGCGCCAGTTCTACTACCTGTCGAAGTCACTTCGGGACGGCAACTGGACGGGCGGAGGCCGCGTTGGCCTCAGTCCGAAGGGGCTCACGCTGGGAATCTTGGGCCTGGGCAACATCGGCCAATTGATTCGCGACCGGTGCGCGCCGCTCGGCTACGAGCGTATCCAGTACTACCAGCGCCATCGCAACACGGACCCGGATCAGGAAAAGGACACCCATTTTGTCGGCGATCTGGACGAGTTTCTCGGCTCGTCAGATGTCATCATTGTCGTCGTGCCCCTAAATGCCGGCACGAAGCACCTCCTGAACCGCGAGCGCCTGCTGAACAAGGTCAAGGACCGCGCCGTGATTGTAAACATCTCGCGCGGCCCGGTCATTGAGGAGGATGCGCTTGTCGAGGCGCTGGACAAGGGCAAGGTGTTTTCTGCGGGACTCGACGTCTACGAGAATGAGCCGCAAGTGCATCCTGGCCTTCTCAAAAACGACCGTGTCTTCCTTACGCCGCATGCGGGTACAAACGCCGAGCAGACGCGGGACGATTTCGAGCTCGAACTGCTCGACAATGTGCAGTCCGTTCTGGAGAAGGGGCATGTGAAGTCGCTCGTCCCCGAACTCCGTTAAAAGTTCAATCCCTCTGAATCCGTATTCATAGACAATTTAATCTAGAGAATAATAATGCCTGCAGCCTTTATGGCGCGCCACCTGTAGCTGACCATTTATGGTGCCGCCATTGGTTATGACGGCGGTTTAGGGTACGGGCCCAGTCTTTCCAGCTTTGCCCATTCGGCTGGTGCACTTCCACAAAGGACTCCACGCCTGGATTTGAAGCCCGGCCCGCCGCACAATGCCGCTGAAGGTCACGACTCAGCTGCGCAAGAAGGCCGCTCATTGCAGCGTCGAGGGCGCTGCGTACGCGAAGTGCGTCGTATCCCAGGCAGAGAGCATCGCGCCGAACGCATGCGCTGCCGAGTTCCGCAAATTCAGCCAATGCCTGCTTGGCTCGAAGTAAGAGGCACTGCAAGCGCAAAACGAACAAAAACACTTATCTATGAAAAAAAATAATATATATGCTGCACGATGGTAAGGACATCATACCTTAACTACTCATAAACATTCTGGTTCCCCCATCTATTTGTCGACGTTGACATTTCCGGAGAACCACGGCACCACCCACGAGAGTGGCGCCTTGGCGTAGATACCGCCAGTGATGGTGACGTCCTTGGCGCCAATGGCGGCCTTGGGCTGTGATGTTGTGGGGCCAAAGTCGACGAACTTGATCCCCTCCTTCAGTGCGATCGCAATCGTCTCCTGCATCATTACAAAGTATGCGTTGTACTTCCGTGCCATCTCGTGGTCGAGGCCCTGTAAGTCGCTTGTGATCGTCTCACCAAGCTTGAACAGGACGGCAGAAGCAATGACGTGTCCGTCAACCTTGAGGAACAGCAGCTGCCGATAACCCTTCTCGTTGCTAGATTGGCCGAGCTTCTCCAGGAATTCGGACGTCGGGTTCACCAGAACGGAAGTGTTGCCATCTGCTGTGCGCTTGCTCGCAATGTTCCACCAGAGCTCGATCGCCTTAGAGCAGTTCTCCTCATTGAAATCTGTGGTCTGAATGATTTGGCCGTCTGCCTTTTGGAATGCCTTGGCCTGGTCACGATACTTGATCTTCTTGAGGTACTCCTGCAGCGAGGCACCCTGGTGCGGTCGCAGATCCACAACGTGAGAAGGCGGCAACGGAACGGCAGCCCATCCGGATGGACGGATCGCCTGCTCCATTCCGCGGTGAGCCACCGTCGGATTAAGTATCATGGTACACTGCTTCGAGCGGGGAAGTAGCTTGTTGTAGTCTGCAATAGCGCGGCACACGGCGGCAGCCCGTGCGTTGGGCTTGGTCGTGGGAGACGTGAAGAGCATCGCCTGACGGAACGGCCAGTGCGTTGCCAGAAGGCCCATGCGGATGCACGTCAGCTTGAACGGCGACTTCGCGCCGATCAGGCGCTGTCCTAGTCGGCCCAGCCGAGTATTCGCCATTGATGATAGAAGGTCGTAGTCCTCAATGCAGGTAAGCAGAACCAGCGCTTCCGTCGCAATCAGATCATTCCTAAACTGGATGTCCTTCTTAATCTCCTCGGGCGACAACTGAAGCTGCTGATGGACTGCGCTCTCAGGGGAGCTCTGGTTGCCTTTCTTGGCCGCCTTCTTGGCCGCCTTGCGCTCCGCCTTCTTCGCGGCGTTCTTCGAGAGCTTGGTGCCTCCTCCATTCCTCATGTCGTCCGCGTTCTTGTTGATGAAAGACGCCTTGCGGTCCGGCAGCAATGACGCCTCATCATCCTCAAACACAGAGTTATTATCGAGCTTGTCCCAGGCCCTGATGCTCTCGTACGCTCTCGCGCCGGCATCATATACACGCAGGACTCGGCACTTCATCTTGTCCATGGGGCTCTCCTGGTACGCCTTGAGGAGCGACACTGCCTCATGACCGCCAGCGGTGTCCGGGTTCAGGCCCTTCTTGTTGTACACATCGATGAGACGCGCCCATACCTCGAGTTGTTGCGGGGTTAACTTAGAAAGATCATACTCCTCAACCTTGAGGTCAGTCTTCGGACGCTCGCGTACCTTCATCATTGCTACGATACCAATGATGCTGAGCGCCATGCCCGCGAAGGCAATAAGCGGGTCGGCAATCATTATGTCTCGCAGTAGAGCACCGTAGCGGATATAGCGCTTCAGGTTGACGCACGACATGATGAAGTAGACCATGCAGATCACACCAGTCACGATAGTAGAAACGACGTGGATAAGCGAGATGGTCGATCCCAGATCAGATAGGCGGTTGAATGCATCAAGCGACAGACCTGCTGTGAGGCCCACGCCGCTGGACATGGCAATGATGACGCCGAAGTACGGGAACGCCTTGGCATGATTCATGATTTGTCTGAGATTCTCGGAGTTGATATTCATTTCCGGATCTCGCATGGCCTCAACAACCCTTCCGTACTGGTTGGCCCAGATGCACAGGATACTCACGAGCAGCGTGAGGGCGGAGGCCATGATGCTGATGGCTTGCGCAACCATTGCGAAGGGCATGCTTTCATAAATCATATCGAACATGAGGAAAATGACGCTGAATGCGCAATCGGCGGCCTCGAATCCAATGACGACGGCCGCCAGCACCGAGTAGTGCTGGAGGGTGAGGATTTGCGACGACGTGCTTGCCAAGAACACAATTGAGGTGACCATGACAAAGGTCGAGCTAATCATGTTGAAGCCGACGAATACGCGGCCCCAGAAGCCGAGGCGCCTCTTCTCGATCATGAGGCGGTCGCTTGTTGCGCTCCATGGCTTGAGCTGGTTCTCCCTGTCCTCGCTCTTACCGTTGATGGATAAGCGGTCGTCGCCACCAATGCTCAGCCACATCCGGGTTGTGTAGAATCGTCGCATGATCATGATAATGAGTGTCAGTCCCAGCATAAGGATGTTGATACTATAGAAAACGATCCATGCCGCCTTGGGCGGTGACTCGTAATCGTTCAAGCAACTGAACACGACGAGGTCTGTGATCTTGAGGCCCATTTGAATGATGCCGCTACAGAGCGTGAACCAAAAGAGCAAGGTGTGGCGATTGACCGGCTCCCTGAGCCATATTCTGAGTTGCTGCAAACGCGGCGGCGCGTTCGAATTCGTGCCACTGACGAAGTCGCTGGAGAGCGCGGAGCTTGCGAACGACGAGCGCCGCCCAGACTCCAGGAGCTTGTCGGCAGCTGCTCCGTTGATAGACATTTGCCGTCGTGATGAAACCGTAGTCACTCCCTCACCTAGGGGCTGGTAACGTACGCGGGAAAACGGCAAATGGCGGGTCGTGTCAAGGTGTGGAGGAAGAGATTAACAGCCGCGACGGTAACCTATTTAGAATAATAGTTGGGACTTGAATTATAAAGGGCCGATGGGCATTCTGATGACTCAGCTGCCGTTTGACGCGCGTAAGTGACCAGGGCCACTGTAACGGCGCGAGCAATGCCAGTTTGTTCTTGCGCGCAGATCGGCTGCGGTTGCTCCTCGACAATATCGAGGCGCCGCCGCTGCGATTCCGATGTCGTTAGCTTAACTAGGTTGTGTGTAAAGCGTTGGTACGTGGTAAATTTTCGTAGACAAGTGGCCGGTCGCCCGTGTCTCATGCATCAACGTTCTTCACGTGTTTAGGGTTATGCAATCAAGTCCAAATTTAGGGTGTCTCCAGGAGCGCCGGCTCGGAATGCATAAGCTCCCGAACCGCGGCGGATGCGCAAAAAAAATGGCGGTCAAATGTAGGCTCTAGCGCTTGCCGCCACCTGCCAATGGCTCGTCTGGGGTCTCCCATAGTGGCCGTGCTCAGGGCGTTAGCCAGAAACCCGCCTTTTTTTTTAGCCCCGATCGTTTGATGACGCACAGAAACCACAGGGCGCGAATACGGCGTAGGGGTCACCGGCATGAACCTCGCACGTGCATGTACCCGACTTTTCCGAGCGCGTTCGCGTGCACGTGAAATCGGGCAGTCCCAGAGGGGCAACTAAAAGTAAACACCAAAAAATAATGAAACCGGTATATGGGTAGCTCGGGTGTGGCCTCCTGTGTAACAACCCTAAGCCGTCGCAGAGCCGATAGTCCATTCTTGATCTCGTTTATTTATGGATTCGGCGCGCCAAGACGCCGCCGACGCGTCGCCGGACCGCCGCACAAAAATCGCCGCATCGCAGCGCGACCTCACCGATTCGGCGCGCCTGCTCTCGGAGTGCCTTGGCGCCACCCACGCGCTCGTGAGTGAGATGAATGTGCCGGCTGGAACAAGAGTCGCCCTGCTCGATCTTGAGAACACAATCGACTCCGCCCTGCTTAATCTGAACACGGACTTTGCCACCTCAATTGAGGCCGAGTGGTCGGCGTCGGTGTCACGCCGCGCCGTGCAGATTGCCACCCGCGAATGTGACGAGCGCCTGTCTAGCGCGAAGGAGGCGGGCAATGACCTCGACGCGGTGCTGAAAATATACGAACAGCCGCTTGACGTGCCCGACGACGCCGGCGCCAGTGAGGCCGACCTGGGGCCCATTGAGCAGGCCGTCAAGCTGGACCAGTACCGGGAGTTCTGCCGCGTGGTTTTCGGGGTCCATGACGCTGGCGCCAAGGGCCCGACCAGCAAGGAGGCGGTATCAAGCATCAAGTCGGCCATGCAAGAGCGGCGGCTGCTGGCCCAGGAGGAAGAGGACGGGCTCGAGGTCGGCGAGTCCGTCGTCAAGCCGATCTGCCTCATCACGTCGAGGCTGTTGGAGGAACCCGTGAAGGCATCGTGCGGCCATTACTTCTCCCACGCGTACATTGTCGAGGTGATTCGGCGCAATGGCGGGAGCATAGCGTGTCCGTCTCGCGGGTGCGGCCACTTGATCGAGGAGCGCCAATTAGTGCGTGACCGCATGATGGACCTCAAGGTGCTCCGGTATCTGCGCAACGAGGAGATTTCGAAGCAGCAGGAATCTGAAACGGTCAGCCGCGTGGCATGACCAGCTGTAACTAGCATACAACCTTAGCATTTTTAATTTATTCACTACAAGCATGCCTGACTAGCGGGTCGCCAGCGCTCAACTGAGGATTACCGGGAAAAAAACAACAAAATCTGCAACAAAATGAAATTTGTTACCCTCTCTCGTGTACTAGCGCTACAAAACAAAAAATTGCTGGCACCAAGAATTGAACTTGGGTCGTCACGGCCACAACGTGATATTCTGCCACTAAACTATACCAGCTGGCTTTTTCTTACTCACCACAACTTTACTTGATATACCCATTCTAGAACTTTTGGCTGTGGCACTATAGTATTATTCGCCTAGCTTTCACTCAGGGTCAGAAATTCGAAGGCACTTTTAGCCTGTATACAAGAGCAAATGGTAAGTAAATAAATGGTGAATCTAGAGCCTGTCTATTTCGCTTTTTGGGGCCTCGCTGTAGATATCGCTGCCGAAATAAGAGTTGGCGCTGAAACGCATGCAGCCAATTGTAGCAGGTAGAGCACTGCGTGCATACGAGACACTCGCTCGAAACCGCGAATTAATTAGCCCATCATAATCCCAGATTACAAGCCAAAGCCCTGGCCTTTTTATATATGCTGGGCACGAAGCTGCCCGTCACTGCTCGTGTTTCTCCAGGGTCCGCTTGCCATTCGTCCCTCCATGAGGAATTGGCACCTGTGCAGATGGCCGTTTATTTGTGTTTAGGACAGAGGGCGCTGCTGCAAGCGGCTCGCGATGGCACATGCTCGTCTGTGTTGTTGAGCCGCCAGCACCAGCTGTGCTGTGTCTGGAGCCCGTGCTACCCTGGCCGCCGCGCTGCGGTTGATGGAACATGGTTTCGCGGCCTCGAACGTGGGCTTCTGTGTGTTTCGTCCCGTCCCGGGTCTGGACCAGTACCTTAATTGGGTCCGGGACTGGCCCTGCCATTAGGCTCTTGGGAGATCACATGTGACGATCACGGACATCTTTGGCGCAGCAGTGGCAGGCCACGCTGCGCTGCCTCGGCACAGCAGCACGAGCAGCTTGTTTCACGCTAAAAGTTATCAACGACGAAAAACTCTAACCCCGCAGTAGTGCCTACGTCACGTATAAAATAGTACACTAGCGATACGTATGGCGTCGTATTCAGTCTCGCGGCTCGAGCCACTACTTAATCCAGATTAGATTAGTGCCCTAAAACCCGTGTCTCACCGTTAGCCACAATGACCTGGCCGAGCCCTGCTGAAGTATGTCACTCCCTGCTGGCAATTGTTGCTCCTCCTTTCTTCTCGGTGCAATACATTGTGCCTGTGCTCTGCAACCACATACGAACGAAGTCGACGACGCGGGGCCCTCCGATCTGGCCGCGCTCGAGTAGTGTCTAGACAACCTTAGAAAAGAGGCTAAGCTTAATTGTAAAAACAATGCAGAGCGTACATGTATATCAATGTGGCCAACCCGGGGCGGTATATATTGGCTTTGTTCTGTAGTGTCTGCAAGTGAAGCCCATGTTGTCCCCCGGTCGGCCGCGGAAGCAGATGCTGACCCAGCAGCAGCGCAACAACAGGCGGCGCCGAGCGAACCCAAGGCAGCTCGCGTTCCTGCGCAAGAAATTCAGCGAGGACCCGAAGCCCGACCAGAGCGCGCGCGAGAAGATCGGCCGCGCCATCGACATGACACCGCGCAGTGTCCAGATCTGGTTCCAGAATAACCGCGCAAAGACAAAGGACCAGGAGCGCAAGTTCTCCATGCACGGAAAACTCTTCACCCGGGCGTGCTCTGAGAACGTTTCGTGCGTTCACGCTGGCGGCGGCGACCAGGCCTACGGTCTTTACAATGAGTACGGCCACAGCAGTAGCGCTGCTGGCCCCTACCGGTACTTCACGCCGCCTCCAGCGCGTTCCCGCTTTCCTGATGGCCGCTCGCCAGACTGGTGGGAGACTAACCACTCACAGCCTGCGTTGGGTTACCATCTGCCGGAGACACGGCAGGCAAGACACTTCCCTAGAGATCCTATAAGTGTGTACCCGAAGCCGCGCTCGCAGTCGGCAATGAACGTGAGCTATGCCAAAATGATATACCCAACTCCGAACGAGGATGCCTTCTCGTTCACGACAAGTGGCCCGTCGGCCAAGGACGAGCAGCTCTACATCAGCGACTTCGACGGGCACAAGGGGTCATTGGCTGGACCTGATGTCGAGTCGCCGCTATCTATCATTGATTCGCCAACCTCGACAACTTATGACTTCACCGAGAACGTTGCCGATTCTTTGGTAGACCTGAGCGACGTCAACACAGACCTGAACTACAACCTAGACTTCAACGTCGACCTCGGCGCCGACTTCAATACCGACCTCAATACCGACCATAGTTGCATCAGCACGGACGTCAGTACTGATATCAGCCCGGGCTCTCTTGAGCCGGAGCAGTTTGGGATCTCGACCGGTGTTTCAGGTGTACTGGAGGCGTCGGCTCCTCAAGTCGTACCAATAACACAGCATGAAACACAGAACTTGGAGAGCATGGGCCGTCCGGTAGACTACAGCTCAGAACAGAACCAAGATCAACTAGACACACTAGTGAACGCGTTGGATTTAAAAATGTCCGACGACCCACTCACTGTCGCTGAGGACTTCATCGCCATACCGTGCACAATGGTGCGCATTGGCCAGTTTCTGTACGAAGGATGCGATCCAGCAGGGCAAACGCTGATGGCCCAGTACAGCCCGACGCACCAGATTGTTCAAATAAAAGTAAGCGATGGTCGAAGCGGGCAAACAACGACTATGGAAAGGGACGTGCTGCACTTCCCGCAGTCTCGCTCTCTGCGGGCGTCTTCCATTGGCTGCTCTCAGATAGACGTCGAAGTCTTTGGCACTCCGCGGATACAAACAGAGAACTATAGTGGCGAACAGTTGCCTGCGAGCGATTTGACAAACGGTGAGATCTTCAGTGCGCATCAGTGCCGCTTTTTCGGTGACTTCAGCGACCAGCTAGAGATGCTGCGCAAACTCGAAGCCGAAGGACTTGATCTCCCGGGCGGCTGGCTGAACGATGACCCGACACCACCAAGCCAGGTGCCGACACAGCCAATCAATGTGGACCCACTTGCAAGCGATGGCTCCCTAGGCCTCGCTCCACCGGACCTGGGGATCCCGTTCAACACGGGCCAGCCCGTTGGCGCAGACAATTACTATACGTAACAGCCGTGTACGTAGCAGGCGTAGTGTGTTCGTTTAAATGTTGTTTAAGTACGTCTGTTTTCGTTTAATTAAACGCCCGATGCGCGCTACTGCGCCTGGCGCATCCATGTGGCGCCGCAGGCTAGGGTCCCACGGCGGGGCCGCCGTGAGTCATGCGCGTGACCTCACGTCAGTAGGGCATATCTCTCAGCGGTCTGCCAAAGTCCGCCCTACCTTAATCTGGCGAGCAGAAGGCGTCGTTAAATCAGCGTCTAGATGGCAGCCAACATCGAGCTCTTCATCCCCGAGCGGCTGGACACGCTGCAGCTCAGCGCGGCGGTGAAAACTTCCGTCGCGGCAGGGCTGCATCTCGAGAAAAAGGTGAAAATCGCCGTCTCGAGCGTTGTGGATCGGGTCACGCTCACGGTCTCGGCAGGCGACCAGGCCACGGCAAAGCTTGTTGAGCCGAACGCCATTGTGCGCTTCTTAACGGGAGAGACGCTACTCGACTCGAAGCTCATCGACTTCGAGCAGGCCGCGCTGTTCCCCATCGTCGCGAAGGCTGAGAAGCTCGACGCCGACGCCGGTGCGCGGCTCGCGCCGCTGTTGCCCCAAACAGAGACCGGCGCCGAGGCAATCATTTTGTTTGGCGACCTGCATGCGCTCGTCATGGCGCGCGGCCGGCTCGCGCTTGCGGCGCAGGCCGAGGTCGTTATGTGGCACCAGAAGCTTGTTAGCCAGCCGCGCGTGAAGACGGCGATGGCCGAGGCGCTGAAGGCCGAGTACCTGAAGCCCGCAAAGGGCGCAGCGAAGCCACAGCAGGAGCAGCAGAAGCCAAAGGCGAGTCCCGCGCCGGCCGCCGCAAAGCAGGCGTCGCCCGCAGTGGAGATCCCGACGCCCACGGGCCCGACAGTGGACGCCAGCGTCGAGTACGCCCAGCCGCAGCACCCGATCCTGCCCAAGGAAGGTAAGAAGAACGTGCTTGTCACGTCGGCGCTGCCGTACGTCAATAACGTGCCGCACTTGGGCAACATTGTCGGCTCGGTGCTGAGCGCCGACTTCTACGCGCGGTACTGCAAGGTACGCGGTTACAACACGCTGTTTATTTGTGGCACGGACGAGTACGGAACAGCCACGGAGACGAAGGCGATTGAAGAAAACGTAACGCCGCAGCAGCTGTGCTCGCACTACCACGCCGTCCACAAGGAGGTCTACGACTGGTTCCAGATCGGCTTCGACCACTTCGGGCGCACGTCCACGGACAAGCAGACGGAGATCGCGCAGGCCATCTTCATGAAGCTGTACGAAAACGACTACTTGGAGGAGCAGCCCATGGAGCAGCTGTACTGCGAGAAGCACCAGGGATACCTCGCCGATCGGTTTGTGGAGGGCGAGTGCCCGAAGTGCGGCTACGAGGACGCGCGCGGCGACCAGTGCGACAAGTGCGGCCAGCTGCTCGACCCCTTCGAGCTCATCAACCCGCGGTGCAAGCTCGACAACACGACGCCCGTGCGCCGCGAGACAAAGCACATTTTCCTGCGCCTCGACAAGCTGCAGCCGCGCCTTGAGGAGTGGCTCGGCACGGTCATGCACACATGGCCCAAGAACGCGCAGACCATCACCCAGAACTGGCTGAACGAGGGCCTGAGGCCGCGCGCCATCACGCGCGACCTCAAGTGGGGCACGCCGCTGCCCCTCGAGGGATACGAGGACAAGGTGCTCTACGTGTGGTTCGACGCGCCGATCGGCTACCCGTCGATCACGGCGAACTACACGGACGAGTGGCAGCAGTGGTGGCTGCCCAAGGACAAGAAGGCGCAGAACCTGTCGCTGTACCAGTTCATGGGCAAGGACAACGCGCCGTTCCACGCCGTGATCTTCCCGTCGTGCGAGATTGGCACGAACCAGTCGTGGAACCTTGTCGACCACCTCAGCACGACCGAGTACCTGCAGTACGAGGGCGGCAAGTTCTCTAAGTCGCGCAATATCGGCGTGTTCGGGAACAACGCGAAAGAGGCCGGCGTGTCGCCGTCCGTGTGGCGCTACTACCTTGCGTCGGTCCGGCCCGAGACGTCGGACGCGCAGTTCTCGTGGGCCAGCTTCGTGAGCCGTAACAACACGGAGCTGCTCGCGAACCTCGGCAACTTCGTGAACCGCGTCGTCAAGTTCACCATCGCCAAGTACGGCGGCGGAGTGCCCCGGTTCGAGCCGCTGGCGGCAGATGCGCCCGAGATCGTCGATCTGAACGAACGCCTGCAGCAGTACATCACGGCCATGGACGCGTGCAACCTGCGCGAGGGTGTGAGCATCGCCATGCGCTTTTCGGCGCGCGGCAACCAGTACCTGCAGGAGTCGAAGCTGGACAACACGCTGTTTGCTGAGGAGCCCGAGAAGTGCGCGCAGGTCATTGGCAGCGCGCTGAACTTCATCTACCTTCTCAGCGCGCTCATCTACCCGTTCATGCCCGAGACGGCTGAGAAAATTGTGGAGCAGTTGAAGGTGCCGCTGCGCACGATCCCCGACGCTGTGGACTTCGCCATCAAGCCCGGCCACCGCATCGGCAAGGCGCAGTACCTGTTTTCGCGCATCGACGACAAGAAGATCGACGAGTGGAAGGCCGCGTTCGGCGGCGGCAGCGGCGCTGGAGCCGTGCAGGACACATTGGACAAGGAAAAAGAGGCCAAGAAGGCGCAGAAGCTCCAGAAGAAACAGCAGATGAAGCAGCAGGCCCAGCAGTAAGTTACCTACCTAAACTAATTCATAAAGTCGCAAAAGAAAATGTAGTGTGCGTGTACTACTCTACTCTCAGCCCAAGAGCAGCAATTAATTAGGGGGTGGCGGGGGAACATTAAATGACCGGAGAATCGCCGGAGCGATCAAATTATTAGTACGGCTCGTCGTCGCTCGAGTCGGGCTCGTAACCCACCGGGGCCAGCCCGGGCGGGAGTCCTCTCCAATTAGGCGGCAGCTCGCTATCGGAGTCGCTCTCGAGCTCGCTGCCGTGCTCTCTGTGCAGCTGCTGCTTCGCGTATGTGATGCTCTCAACAAGCTCGTCGGTGATGCTGTTCTGGATGCGCTCGATCTCGGCCTGCTGCTCAGCAGTCAGGGCCTTGAGCTGGTTCAGACGCTCGACGTTCTGCGACTTGATCTCCTCGTTCTGCGAGTCGCGCACCGAGTTTGCGCGCTGCTGCTTGATCTCTTCGCGCCGCCGCTGGCGCGTCTTCTTCTCGGCCTTAGAGATCTTCTGCCGCTTCAATGGTTTGTCGCATGGGCCCGTCGACGTCCCCAGCGTGCGGTCCAAAAGCCTTCGCAGGGCGGCAGGCTTTTGACTCATAAAAAACCGAACAGTGGATATGCTCGTGCGCGTGCCGGAGCGCAATTTAGATGCATTTTATATTTTTTGTCAGTTCTAAACGAAGCGTGTCACGTGTGCGGCTGTTTTACACTGTATGTGAGAGGCGAGGCTGACCCGCTGCTGGCGGGCGGGCTGCACCGCTGAGTGAGAAGGCGGGGAGGGTAGGAAGCCCGCCCGCCCTTGCGCGATCTGCAGGGCGCAGCGCATTTTGCGGCTTCGACGCCTTGAGGCGTATTTGTTCGTGTTCATAGCACTTTAACATATACAAAGGACATACGGTAAAAATATATTAGCTACGGGAATTGCGGGGCTGCGCGGCGGTGTGCGGAGGCCTGCGTTCACGGCGTGTGGGGGAAAGAGGCTTGTGATTATACTTATGCAGCAGCGGCGTCGGCAAACGTCTCGGCCCGCGTGGACTTCAGGGCCTGAGTGGCAAAGAAGCGCACATCGCTGTCGTTGTCCTCAGTCTGCTTCTCGAGAATGGGCAGGATCTCGTGGGCGACGAGGTCGGGCTTCTCGGTGTCGATCTTGTTGGCGACAATCGCGAACGTGGTGGCGCAGTTGAAGCGCACATTTGGCACGGGGTCCTCGCTGAGCTCTATGATGAATGGCAGGATGCTGTTGACCAGGGTCCCGGTTGTGAGTTGAGGAGCGATTGTCTTCACGGCAAGCAGCGCCGTGAGTCGGTAGAGGTAGTTTGCGTTTTGGTTCAGGCCCACGAGCTTCGGCACAATCTCGTGCTCGAGCCACTCGATGCCGAACACGTCGGCCAGCTTCAGCAGGTTGTGGGCGGCGGCGTCGCGGATTGCCCACACGGGGTCCCACAGCCAGTTCAGGACGAGCGGCACGAGCTCCTTGTTGAAGAAGTCGACGCCGAGCTGCTCGGCGAGCAGTGGGCTGTACTCGATGACGGCGAGCAGCACGCGCCACTGCTTGTCCTTGGCGAGGTCGGCAATGGCCGGCAGCAGCGACTCGCTGAGGCGGTCGATGCCAATGATCTCGTTGATGATCTGCAGGTTCGAGATGATCTGCAGGCGCACCTCGGAGTGCTCGTCGCGCAGCATCTGCAAAAACAGCGGCAGCAGGTACTCGGTAGTGCGCTCCTTGCCGAGCTGCGGCGACAAGTACGAGATCTTGCTGGCCAGCGCGACGCGCACATGCTCGTTCGGGTCGTTTGTGAGGTTCTCGAGGCAGGGCACGACGTGTGTGAGGATCTCGTCGGCGCTGAGCATCTCCTCGGAGAAGCCGACGACCTGCTTCGAGATGGCGGCGCGCACCTCGCCCTCAGGGTCGTTTGTGAACGCGACAAACAGCTCGAGCAGCTTGCTGTGGCTGCGCTGCGCCTCCTCCGGGTTCAATGCAAAACTGTGCGCGAGCTGCGCAAAGCGGTCGGCCGCCTGGTAGCGCACGCGCCACGACTTGTCTTCGAGAAGCTGGAAGATGTAGTGCGACAGCATGGGCACGAGCTTCGTGGGCTGCACCTCGCCGAGCGCAATGGCGACGTCGACGCTCAGGAGCTTCACGGAGTCCTGCTCGTCGTGCACGAGCGCTATGAGCATGGCCATGAACGCGTCGACGTTGATGTCTGCGGGCGGGATGGCCGACACGACCTTGGGCAGGTTTGTGCCGGCGGCGCGGCGCACCATCGGCGCGTCGTCGCGGACGAGATTGTCGTAGATGCTGACGAGGCCCTCGACGGAGGCCGCGTCAGCGGCACCACTGCTGTAGAGCGCGCGCAGCGTGGCCGGGAAGATACCGGCTGTGGCAATGCGGCTGCTGAACCAGTCCGAGGACGCAAGGTACTGCACGAGCGGCACGAACTTGGCCACGAGGTCGTCCGCAGGCATCTGCGGGGCAATGTTCGACAGCGACGTGACGGCAGCCTCGCGCACGGTCGGCTCCTCGCACGTCACAAGGTCGGACAGCGGCTTGAGCAGCAGGTACGCGTAGGGCGGTCCGCCGACGAGCGGCACGAACTCGCCGAGCTGGTCGGCCAGCGACGTGAGAATCTCGTCCTCGTCCTCCTGCGCGACGTCGGTCAGGAACTCGAGCAGCTCGCCGCGCGTGCGCTCCTCGCCGAGCGCCGTCGCGATGGTTTTGAGGCGGCCCATCGCCGCCACGCGCGTTGCCGCGTTCTCATGCTTCAGGTCGTCGATGAGGACGGCAAGCGGGAAGATCTCCTGGTCGGACATCGCTGCTTGCTGGTGGGGTCGGGGTCTTGGGGGGGTGGTGCTGCTGCAACGGAGGCCGCGGGTGCTGTTGTTATTATGGGCGCACTTCCCACTCGTGCCCCTCCACGACCGGTCGCGGGGGGTTGTGGTCAGCTGAGGATATTGTGTCGTTCGCCGTATGTAGTAGCCATTGGTGGGCCGGCTGTGCGCCGGCCCACAACCGCACAAATAAATTTACGCCGCGAAGTAAACAAAGCGATGGCCGGCGACCCCTTCGACAAGACCAAGGCCGACATCCTCGCCGACCTCGGCGTCGTCGATTACTCCCCTAAAGGCTCTGTAGATAAAGAGATCGTGCCATTGATAAACCTAGTGAACGCGCACGCCGACCTCGTCACAACGTCGTCGTGCGCAGGCCGCGTGAGCGTGTTCATCGAGGGCGACAAGCGGCCCGTGAACGCGAAGATGAAGGTCGGCGGCAAGGGCGTCGGTGGCCACTGGCTGTTCTTCACGCACGACCCGCGCGAGCTGCAGCCGTCGTGGCGCAACGGCCTCGACGCGTACGAGCACAGCGAGATTGTCGACGCCGACGCGCCGCGCCGCTACGTGCTGTACAAGTTTGAGCCGTTCATTCTGCACGTGAAGTGCCGCGACCACCAGACGGCGCGCCGGCTGTTTTCGCTCGCGCTGTTCTGCGGCTTCCGCGAGTCCGGCATCGGCTCAAACGACAACGTCGCCATCCGCATCTCGATGCGCATCGACGCGCCCATCGGCTACCTTGAAGGCCGCCGAATTCACAAGCTCGCGCCGCCCGCGTACCTCGAGGAGCTCGACAAAATGGCGCTCGAGCTGTTCGACAAGAACAACCGCCGCATCGGCCAACTCACTCAGCACATAGCCAGCTTTGGCGCGGCGCCGGGGCCGCAAAAGGAGTGGGAGGACGCCGAGAGCCGCAAGCTGCGGCTGCGTGAGGAGGGGCTGCGCCGCCAGAAGGAGCTGCGCCAGAAGGAGCCGCGCCAAGATAGCGCGCCCGATGCCGGTGCGCCTAGAGCCGACGACGCGCCGGACGCAATTGACGGGCTGGGACAACTTTTCTAACCTTCGTTCTGATCACCTATTCACTCAATGTGCACACGTGGGTAGCTCAATGCTTCGTGTACTACCCTTAGACACTGCTCTGGGCAGGCCAATAGACGAACGGCTGTCCTCTATACATACTTCCACTGCTCGCCTACATTTAATACTTGGCTGTCTGCTGAAGAACTGGCCAATCCGTATACAGGCGTCAAGCAGGGTAGCAGAATCGCATTCCATAAAATAATTGCCAGCGCATGCTGCGCACGCTACGCATTTCTGCGCACGGCCAATCAGTTCAACTGCATTTCCGCTTTCGACGCCGGATTAATGCCCCATAGCGCCCTGCCGGCATCTTAGATCAGCTGCATACTAATAACCACCACACTACATGGCCACGCGCTGAGCAACGTTTGTTCGGCCATGTCTTCGCTCTTCCGACGCACGGATCGCCGCGCGAACCTCAAAATGTTCCTGCTCGCAGGCTTCGTGGGCTCGGAGCTCATGTGGATCATCCGCACCGACAACAAGCGTGCGGATCTCGACCGGCAGTCGGCGGCACAGATCAAAATCACGCGCAACATCATTGAGCGGCTGAAGAATGGCGAGAAGGTCGACGTCGAGAAGGAGCTGCTCACGGGCGCGCACGGCGTCACGCCCACGGGCGACGAAAGCCAGTCCGTGAGCTCCATTCTGCAGAACCTCGAGGCGATGGACTCGCAGTGGTCGCAGGCCGGCGGCGCCGTGCTGAAGGCGCCGCCCGCAGAGAAGCCTGCGCCAGCGAGCGATAACGACAAGGGCTCGGGCTTTCTCTAGAGCTTGAACGGCAAGGGCTTCTTCTAAAGCTAAGACGGCAAGAGCCCCGGCTTTCTCCCTAGTGTTTGTCGATGGCCGTTGCGCTTCGCTTTAATCCAAGGATCTCGTCCATGGCTTCCAATTAAAGAGCAAGTTTAAGAATTTTGGGCTCGGCGCTACATACGCGTGAGTGTGTATATATGTATAATTGTACCCTTTTTCAGGACTCAGAACGCGAGGCCCGGCACGCCGGCAATCGACGAGCGCAGCGTGCGCAGGGCTGCGCTGATGATGTCCGAGTCGCTGTACATCTGGAGCTGCGAGACAAAGTCGCGCAGCATATTACAGTAGTATTCGGCGTCGGCCTGGTTGTCGCTCGTGGTGTACATTAGCGCGGCAAACAGGCCGATGACGGCGAACTGGTATGCGGATGCAAAGTACCAGAACTGCTGCAGGTGCTGCGGCCGCAGCGCCGCGACGAGGCTCGCCGCGACCTCTAGCCGGTCCCGCGCCGAGGACTTCACGATCTGCAGCAGCTCCGGATTTTTGGACGCCGGCGGCACGGCCTGCGCCGTGATGGCCCGGATGATGAACCGGTGCAGCGACACCTCCGCGGCAATGTAGGACAGCCGCAGCGAGTAGTTGCCCGTGGGCTTCTCGCCCTCGATGTTGAGGAGCGCCGACGGCAGCCCGTTGTACCACTGCCGCAGGCGGATCTGGATCGGCTTGATGAGCTCGAGAATCTCCTCGACAGATCGGCCCTCGGCCGGCGGCTCAGCAAGCCGCGACGGCGTTGAGGGGCCGGGCTTCGGGCTGCCGGTCTGGCTGCTGTTGCTGCCTGTATCGCCGTAGTTGTTTGTGTCGACGGCGGGCGACTCGCCCTCCATGGCCAATATTTTCTTGGCGCTGAAGTGGCCCGGCATGTCGGCCGCCCAACGGTTCGTGTTTGCGTTGTTGGACGTGGCCTGCTCGACGGAGGTCGGGCTCGAGTACATGAGCAGCAAACTCGACGAGAGCAGGTTGTGGATATCGTGCACAATGAGGCTGAGCTTGTTGATCTGGATGAACAGGGCGCCGCCCTGCGAGGGCTCGTAGGTGCCTGAGTCGAAGTTGTCGGTGCTCAGCGGCGACAGGAACCACGAGGAGTCCTGCGTGAGCGGCGGAATCGACTCGAACAGCGAGATCCAAGTGCTCTGCGAGTATGCGGCCCAGCTCAGGCGTAGGCGCAGATTGATCTCCCACTTAGGCAGCTTCCAGTGCAAGCAGTTGCGGTTCAGGGCGAGGCGGTAGGCCGTTGTGTTGATGACGGAGCAGATGCTGAGGTGCCGCGTCTCGGCGAACGAGCACTGCAGTAGCAGCAGGCCGGCCTGAATGAGCGACAGCGACGCGCCGCCGCTGGACTTGAAGAAGTTGGCAATAACAAGGTCATACAGCGCGGGCATGACGTGGTGCGGGCGCGCGACGGTGGCGAGCTCGGGGCTGTGGTACCACCAGCGCATTCCCTGGAGGTAGACGGCGCCGAGCAGGGCCGGCATGAGCTCGCGGTACGTGCGCAGATACTTCTCAATAAATATTTTCTCGTGCAGCACGGGGTACTCCGGGTGGAAGAACATGAAGAAGCTGTTCACGAGGGCGCGGCCGTACGGGTAGACGGTGCGCTCGATCTCGTCGCAGTCGCGGATCCAGTCGCTGTGGCCGCCCTCGTTGCGGACCATGAACCAGCTGTCGTTGCCGACCTTGCGCAGCGACAGGTTTGCCGAGATGCGCGCCTGGCCGGACTTGTCGAGCACAACGCTCTCGAGCACGCGCTGGTCCCACAGGCCGTGCTGGCCGACGGAGAACGACGAGCGCGGGTGCTGCAGCGACAGCGACTTCTTGAGCAGCGAGCGGCCCGGCAGCTGCGAGTAGTCCTCAATGGGCTCACCGCGGTCTCTTGCCAGTGACATGCACAAATACGAGTGCCATGTATGATCCACGCGGCCGCCGAGAGCACCGAAAGCCAAGAATTTTTTGATCGGGCGCCCTGGCTGGTCGTATCG
>JAKUBX010000062.1:0-36771 GCA_030566975.1 Entelexis potacharoeniae
CCTCGGCCGGCGCAGGGGCAGCCTCGGCCGCAGGCTCGGCGCCACCAACGGGCGCGGGCGGCGCGTTGGCCTCCTCGTCCTCGTAGTAGATCATCTTCTGGTCCTTGGCGTAGCTGAGCACCTCGCGTCGCAGCGAGAGCGCGGCGTCGTAGCCCTGGTATTGAAGCTTCAGCGTGCGCTGCGCCATGCCCGCGAGCGTGGGCGACGGGCCAATCTCGACGATGCGCTCGGCCTTCATGTCGCGCAGAAACACATCCTGCGTCTCAATCCAGCGGACCGGAGATGCGAACTGGTATGCCAGCAGCTCCGTCAGAAGGACGTGCGCCAGCTCTTGTTCCACCTGAGGCTTCATTCTGTGGTTCGATGCGCTAGGTGTGAAGAGAAGGAAATCTAAATTTCTTGTGAGTGGTTTCAACAGGGTTGGGTGCGCCCCAACGCGCAGAACCCCAACGTCAGGTGACTTAGCGAACTAACCAGGCGCTGGCGCGGCGCCGGCGAGGCCAATTTCGGCAGCGCCGTTCTAGACGTGCGCGCATGCCGAGACAAGAGCGACTGCGCAGTTTCCGTGCTTGGCGCGACACTGGACTGTGCGTTGGGTCCGCGTTGTTGAGGTCCAATTTCAACAAGCTCACATGATCCTCATCCGGCCGCGTCGGAAGCATTTCTGCATTTGCGTGATAGCGGCCTGGACGCGTGGCAAGATGATGCCAACTAGAAATTTGGGACTGCGGAGAATTGTGTAACGCAGCAGCATAAATTACAGCGCTCTTTGGCGTCCTGCTGCGGTGGGCCCAGTGGTGCGACCGTTATCCCAATGCATATATCATGCAGAACCCTGGCCCACGCGATAGGTCGCGCACGCGCCGCAGTGCTACAACTCCGGTCGTGCGCTCAACGGACCAAGCGATCGGTCAACGGATCACGCACTCGGTTGAGGGGTACAAAACGTGGCGAACTAGGTGCTAGTGTTTCTATGACGCTGCTATACTGTGTCTTTGTTTGGAAAGTATCGCTGAATTCTTAAATACACAGGCGATGCTGCCGCGTGTTTGAAGCAGGTAGGCAGACGTTCAATTATGACAGGCTCAACGTCACTGCGTATTCGGCTGGGGAGGCGAGTTGCGAGTCGCTTCGACCACGTCATATGCCGGCTGCGCCAGGCGCCGCGTAAGCCCACTTCAAGCCGCCGCCACACTTGGCTGGGCTGCGTCTACTGCGGCCGCTGGGGGGGCGCTGCGCCGTATCGTGGCGTCTTGGGCGGCCTGCCGTATGTTGTGGCGCGCGGGCGGTCTCGCTTACCCAAGACACCATTTCTTTTTGGACCGGCACGCACATGACGCGGTACACACCTGTGCACGCGGGCAGCTGAGATTAAGAGGCTTGCCGGCGCGATTGGCCGATCGTGGGCTGAGCCGGGGCCGAGCCCTAGCCCACCTTCTCTATTCGTCGGCACGAACCCAGGCGTGAGTTCCCGTTTGGGACCAATCATGCGCCCAATCGGCGGAATCGGCTGAGCAAGCATGGAAATGACGCAGAACGGCGGGCCGGCAGGCGAGTCGGAGGGAAATCGGCCGGGCGCGGCGCGCGCGCGGCACCGAGAGCTGTGCATGCCGGGAATCTGAAACATTTTCCCCCGGCTGGAATGTGGTCGTGCCTGCGTCGATAACGCAAATGATACGACGGCGCGCTTATGCACAGGCCGGGGTAGCCTTAGGCAGCAAAGCGGCGCACTGAATAAACACAAACACCAGGCGCCTAGGCAAGGGTAGCCAGGCGTGGGTGCGCTGCTTACGGCATCTGGGACGTTAGGCTCGCCGCCCGCCAAATCTTTCTCCAACTACCACTTCGCGGCCCATTTCGGTGAGTTCAAGCGCGGAGCGGCAGATCGAGGGGTGATGAGCTACGACAGGGACGGGTACAACCCCTACAGCAACCCGTACAACACGGGTCCGGCCGCGTCGGGCGGCGGGGTCGACGAGTTCGTGGCCACGCCATACGAACAGTACACAGCCCCGGCCCATCCGCAGCCGGCCGCCACGACCGGCGGTGCGTACGCCCAGCAGCCGCTGCAGTCCCAGGCGTACGCGCAGCCCGCGGCACCGCAGCAGCAGGTCCAGCAGCAGGTGCCGGCGACGCAGGGCCAGGAGAGCTACGAGCTGGACGAGAACACAAACTTTGCGTTTTTCGGCGAGGTCGACGACATCAAGCGCAACCTTGTGCAGTATGAGGACAATATCGAGCGCATTGAGGGCCTGCACAAGCGATCACTCGCGGAGACGAACGTAGAGAACGAGCAGATGATCCAGCGGCAGCTCGACAGTCTGCAGGCCGACACGCGGGGCCTGGCCGAGACGCTGAAGACGCGCATCAAGCAGCTCGAGGCGACGTCGCAGCGCGACGCGACGAAGCACGCACAGACGCAGAACCTGAAGCGGCAGTTCATGTCGATGATCCAAAAATTCCAGGCGACGGAGGCCGCGTTCCGCCAGCGCTACCGCGACGTGGCCGAGCGCCAGTACCGCATTGTTGAGCCCGAAGCCACCGACGCCGAGGTGCAGCAGGCGATTGACGATACTAATGGCCAGCAGGTGTTTTCGCAGGCGCTCATGCAGTCGAACCGCCGCGGCGAGGCGCGTGCCGCGCTCACCGAGGTGCAGTCGCGACACCGCGAGATCCTGAAGATCGAGCAGACGCTGCTCGAGCTGGCGCAGCTGTTCCACGACATGGAGATCATGGTCGCGGAGCAGGAGGAGCAGGTGCAGAACGTCGAGACAAACGTCTACACGGCGCAGAAGGACATCGAGAAGGGCGTCGACAACCAGTACCAGGCGATCAAAAAGGCGCGCGCATGGCGCAAGAAGAAGTGGTGGTGCCTGGCGCTGCTCATTATTGTCGTGCTGTTCTGCGCGCTGTTCTTCGGCATTTACTTTGGCACCGACGCGCACGACCATTGAACGCGGCCCGGCCGCGGTTTTGGTACGCATTTGGCGCGGCCCGCCCGCGCACCGTATTTCTAACTCGCTGATGCATTTACACGACCCTCGGAAGGCAGCGGCCACACCGGCAGCAGCGGCCCCACCGGCAGCAGCGGCGCCAGTAGTAGCAGCGGCGCCAGTAGCAGCAGCGGCGCCAGTAGCAGCAGCGGCGCCAGTAGCAGCAGCAGCATCAGTAGCAGCAGCGGGGACCCCTCGACTGTTCAACTCTTGTTATATATTGTGCTCCCACGTCACATTTAATATTCTTACGTGTCCTTGCGCGCAGCTCTGGCTCCGTCCACAAGGAGGCCTGAACATATTGTTGTCCCGTGCTCGGCGCTTGGAGCACATCTATTATTAAATAACGTCACCCTGAAAAACCTCAAGCGCAGGAGAGCTGCCACTTCTATTTTAAGTAAGCGCCGCTGACACGACCGCGAACAAGAAGAACAAGAACACCACCACGCGCCGGGTCAGCAATTTAGCCACCTACTGCCGCGCGGAAAACAAGTAGGCCCCCCCTCCAAAAAAATGCAGCGGTACGAGCAGCACGAGAACCCGTTCGCCGCCGGCGACCAGAGCTACGAAATGCAGGACCACAAGTACGCGTTCTTCGACGAGGTCGACAACATCAAGAAGCTGCTGCTGCAGTACGAGGACGACATCGAGCGCGTCGAGGGCCTGCAGCGCCGCTCGCTGGCCGAGACGCGGCAGGAGGAGCACGAGTTTCTGCAGCGGCAGATCGACGCGATGGTGCAGGACAGCCGCGGGCTTGCGGGCGAGCTGCGGACGCGCATCAAGGCGCTCGAGGCGCAGAGCTTCCGCGACACGACAAAGAACGTGCAGGCAAACAACCTGAAGGAGCAGTTCAAGTCGCTCATCCAGAAGTTCCAGACCACCGAGGCCGCGTTCCGCCAGCGCACGCGCGACGTGGCCGCGCGCCAGTACCGCATTGTCGACCCGTCCGCCACGGACGCCGAGGTCGAGCAGGCCATCGACGACGCGTCCGGGCAGCAGGTCTTTTCGCAGGCGCTCATGCAGTCGAACCGCCGCGGCGAGGCGCGCGCCGCGCTGTCGGAGGTGCAGTCGCGGCACCGCGAGATCCTGAAGATCGAGCAGACGATAACCGAGCTCGCGCAGCTGTTCCACGACATGGAGATCATGGTCGCCGAGCAGGAGGAGCAGGTCCAGGGCGTCGAGACCAACGTGTACGCGGCCGAGGATGACATACAGCGCGGCATCGACAACCAGCACTCGGGCATCCGCAAGGCGCGGTCGGCGCGGCGCATGAAGTGGTGCTGCGTCGGCTTTGTGATTGTAGCGTGCGTGGTGCTTGCGCTCGTGCTTGGTATTTATTTCGGCACTCACCACTGATTGCCACTCGCATGTTAAAACTAATGTATCAACGACTAATATTACGCTGGCGCGACCGCCGCAGGCAAACGCTGAAGGCGCGGACGACACACAAAAACGGCGGCGCGATGCGGCGCACAAAAGTGCAGCTCGGCAGCAGAGCCGCACTCACGCCGTGAACGCTGTACACAGACGCACGGCTCAGGAAACAAGCTAAAGTACTCTATATTACCGTTATTCAACGTATTTGAAGCGCCGCGCGCGCGCGTTTGTCCGCGTTTGTCCGCGTTTGTCCGGCGGTTCGGCCGCCCTTTGTGGCCGTCAGGTGACGCCCGCATATTATTTATCTTTTTTCAAAAGTTCAGCCCATCCGGCGCGTGCGTTCGCTATGCGGAACTTGGTGCCTCTGGTTGTTTCGCAGCTCGACACGGCTGCGGAGACCCCGCTGCCCCTCCACAAGGTTGCAGTCGACCAGGACTTCGTGTTCTGCTGCTTCGCGTCCCCCGAAACTGAATCGGCCGCGCTGCACAGCTGGTCGCCGCAAACTCAATGGGATGCCCAGGTCGAGTGGCCGCTTGCCGAGGCTGACGCGCGCGTTGTGGGGCTCAAGGGCGACAGCATCGACAACTCTGCAACCGTCGTGCTGAGCAATGGCGACGTCGTGGCCGTCTCCCTGGCCGAGGGCGTGGCGACCATTGTTGGGTCGCTAGAGACCGAAGTTGTTGCGTGCGAATGGAGTCCCGACGGCGAGATTCTGTGTCTCGTGCTCAGTCCCGGGCGCGTCGTGTTTTTGAGCGCGTCGTTCGAGGAGCTGGCGGACCACGCCATGACTAGCGCCGACCTCGCGCTCGCCGAAAAGCACGTCACCGTCGGCTGGGGCAAGCGCGAGACGCAGTTCCAGGGCCGCGGCGCGAAGCGCGACCCGACGCTGCTCGACAGAATCGAGACGCGAGAGCCCAGCGACCTCGACGACGCAAAAACATACATCAGCTGGCGCGGCGACGGCGAGTACATTGTTGTGAACGCCGTGGACCCCGAGAGCCAGCGGCGCGCGCTGCGCGTGTTCTCGCGCGCCGGCGAACTCAGTAGCGTCAGCGAGCCCGCGGACCATGTGCTGGGCCTCGTCGCGTGGCAGCCCGTCGGCGCCCTCATTGCCTGCGTCAAACACAGCCCCGACGCCGGCTGCGTGCAGTTCTTCGAGCGCAATGGCCTGCGGCGCTACTCGTTCGACATCCCGGCCTCCAAAGATGTCACCTCGCTGGCCTGGAGCGCCGACTCGGCCGTGCTGTCCGTCGCCTACACGTCGCACATCGATCTCTGGACCATGAAGAACTACCATTGGTACCGCAAGCAGTCCATCAGCGTCAGCCGCACGCCGGGGCTCGAGCCCATGTGGCACCCAGAGAAGCCCGGGACGCTCGTCGTGCCGTGTGACGACGGCATCCAGTTCCGCACGTACCGCTTTGCCTACAACAGCGACGAGGGCTTAGTGGCTGTGATCGATAACAACGAGGTCAAGGTCACGCCGCTGGCGTACGCAAACATGCCGCCTCCCATGGCGTTTGCGTCGGCCCTGTTTGACTCGCAGCCCGCGGCCGTTGCCGTTAAGGCGCCGGACCTTGTCGCCGTGGCCACGAGCGATGCAGTCAAGCTGTTCCAGCTGAACGTCGAGGACGAGGAGCTGACCGAGATCGACGTATGGACGCTGCCGCAGGCAAGACTGCTCTCGTTCTCGGGATCGCAGCTCCTGGCATACACCGACGATGCGATTCTTCTTGAGCTAGTCCGCGGCGGCCACGCAAGCCCGTGTCTGCAGCAGCCGCCGTTCGCGGTAACGGCAATGTATGCCGGTTACTATTTGTGCAACTCGCGCATTTACGGCGTTGAAAGCGGCGACCTTGTTGCTGATCTCGAGGAGCCCTGCCTGGACTTTGTGGCCAAGGACAGACACAGCTTTGCGCTGACCCGATCGGGCAAGCTGCTGCATGGCAGCACGCGCACCGTGTTGAATCATAACGTCACGTCAATGGCCCTGGCCACTGACCACTTGCTGTTTACGACGCTCACCAAACTCGTGTTTGTTCACTTGGTGGGCCACAGCGAGACGTCAGTGCCGACTCTGCCGAGTGGGGACGACGTCCGGTCGGAGCAGAGCCGCGAGATCGAGCGCGGCTCGCTTCTCGTGTCTGTTGTGCCGTCGGCCATGACGACTGTGCTGCAGGCGCCGCGCGGCAACATTGAGACAATCTACCCGCGCATGCTTGTGCTGGGCGTTGTGCGCCGCAGCATCATAGAGGGCGACTACCTGCGGGCGTTCCAGACATGCAAGGTGCACCGCATCGACATGAGCATTCTCTACGATCTAAACCCGGAGCAGTACCTGGCGCAGATTCCCCAGATTCTGAGCAGCCTCGGCAGCGACACGCAAGTCGACCTGCTGCTGTCGTCGATGTCTGACGAGGACGTGACGAAGACGAAGTACATAGACACGGCCGCGCAGAAGACTGCGAGCCCCGGCGTCGTTGCCGGCAAGGCCAACAGCGTGCTGGACGCAATGCTGCCGCACCTGTCGCCGCAGTGCACGATCACGGCGCTGGCCCTGAAGCAGCCGCCGCAGCTTGCCGAGGCGCTTGTGGCGGCGGCCAAGAATGTGAAGCTCGTGAAGCACCTGTGCTTTTTGACCGACGCGGACCAGCTGTACAAAACGGCGCTCAGCGTTTACGACCCAGCGCTGGCGCTTGTTGTTGCACAGCAGGCGCAGATGGACCCGAAGGAATACCTGCCGTTTTTGCGCGCGCGGCAGAGCGAGAACGTGCACCGCCGGCGGTTCAACATTGATCTGTACCTGCGCAACTACGAGAAAGCGCTGGCGAGCCTTGTTGCTGAGGAATCGAGCGACAACGACGCGGAACTCGTGCAGTTTGTGAACCGGCACGAGTTGCACGCGCAGGCGCTTGAGCTTCTGCGGGGCTCGAGCCGCGCCGCCAAGGATGCGATCATGGAGGCGCAGGCCGAGAAGTGGTTTACGAGCGCGAACTACGTGGATGCGGGGCGCAACTTCGAGGCCCTGGGCCAGCTCGAGCGCGCGACGGAGGCGTACGTTCTGGGCGGCGACTGGCGCAAGGCGCTGGCGCTGGCGCCGTCGCGCGAGGCGCTGCGGGCGACCGCCGTCAAGCTCTCGGAGTCGCTGGAAGTGAACAAGAAGTACGCCGACGCGGCGCACCTGTTTGCGTACTACCTGGACGAGCCGCTACGGGCCGTTGAGTGCTACTGCCTCGCGAACCAGTTTGACGATGCCGTTCTGCTTGGCAAGACGCGCGGGCTCGAGGAGCGGCTCGGCGAGGCGCTGCGCGAGAGCTACGCGACGTTCCAGGAGCTGCTTGCCGACTGCGCGACACAGATCCCGGCGCAGCTGCGGCGGCTGCGGGAGCTGCGCGCGAAGCGCGAGGAAGACACGCTCGGGTTCGAGCACCAGATGGAGGACCTGGACGTGGCCGACAACCTGTCAGTTGCCGGAACAGAGACGACGAACAACTCGATCTTCACGCGGTACACCGACAAGTCGAGCGTCGGCACGGCGGCGACGAACGCGACACGGCGCACGGCGAAGAACCAGCGGCGGCAGGACCGCAAGCGGGCGATGGGCAAGAAGGGGTCCGTGTACGAGGAGGAGTACCTGATTTCGTCGACAGGACGCCTTGTGGAGCGCCTGCAGCATGTGCGCGGCGACCTGCAGAACCTTGTTGTTGCACTCGAGCGCTGCGGCCTCGGCGTGTACGCGGGGCAGCTTGTGTCAGAGGACGTGAAGGTGCTTGGCATGCTGCGGGAAAACATTGACGAGGTTTACACGGTGGATGAGCGTGCGCTGGTACGGTACGATGAGAGCGGGCACGAGTACATTGCGAGCGCGCCCGTGAAGCCGAGCGTGCCGGCGGCCATCCACTACTAGCCTGTCGTAACAGAGCCCACGCTGAAGGTACTCTGAAGGTACCCTGGCAACCCACCAAGTACATAGACATCACACGGCCAAGTCCACTAATAAAGCTAACAACACTACAAAAGCCAATCATAAATTACAAACGAGTCAAATCTACAGGGCGCATTACAACGAACAGCGTTACGAGCGAAGCGGCGGACCCTGGAAAGGCAGACAGCAGCACTCCAATGCCATCTACTGGACCACTTCAGAATGCGCGCGTGTGCTGAATGCGTGACGGCGTGCTTCCACAAGAGCTTCTCCACGATACGCACGGCGCCGGCTTATCTGCGTGCAGCGGGCGACATGGGGTGAAGTCAGCAAGCCCCGTCTCAGCTCGAATGTCGCCACCTCGCCACGCCAACAACCCGCGCAACCAGCCGCCAGCACCGCCGCCGCCGCCAAAAATGGATCTCCGCAAAGACGCGTTCTACTTCTTCACCTCGATGGTCATTGGCGCCTCTGTCGTGACGCTCTGCATGCTCTGAGCGCCGGCGCCGACGCCGCCGCCCGCAGCGCGCGCGCGCCTATTTAAGCCCCGTTTTTACTTTAGCCATAATGTTCACTGACTTGCCGCGCGCGCGCGCCGACCGGCGGCCGCGCGCCGGGCTCTGCCGACGAAACGCAGTGCGCCGGCCGGCCGCCGCCGTCGTCGTCGCCGTCTCCTAGCAGTACCGCGTAGAGCCTCGCCATGCGCATCGCCGTCGTCGGCTGCTGCCATGGCGAGCTGAACCGCGTCTACGACGCGATTGCCGCGGCGGCCGGGCCGCCGCCGGACCTCGTCATCATGTGCGGCGACTTCCAGGCCGCGCGCACCGCCGCCGACCTCGAGAGCATGAGCGTGCCCGCGAAGTACCGCCGCATGGGCGACTTCCACGAGTACTTCAGCGGCGCGCGCGAGGCGCCGTACCTCACGCTCGTCGTTGGCGGAAACCACGAGGCCAGCGCGCACATGTCGCTGCACGCTGGCGGTGGCTGGCTCGCGCCGCGCATCTGGTACCTGGGCGACGCAGGCGTCGTCCGCGTTGGCGGCGTGCGCATCGGCGGGCTGTCCGGCATTTTTTACGAGCCGGACTACCTGCGCGCGCGTTTCGAGCACAAGCTGTTCCGGCGGCGCTGGCCCGCGCGCGGCCGCGGTGGCGTGCGCCAGGACGCCGTGTACTCCGTGTACCACGTCCGCAAGCGCGACGTCGATCTGCTGCTGCAGCTTGCGCCACAGCAGCTCGACGTGTTTGTGTCGCACGACTGGCCGCAGGGCGTGGCCGAGCACGGCGACCTCGCGCGCCTGCTGGCGCTGAAGCCGTGGTTCGCGCAGGACGTGGCCGCGGGCAAGCTCGGCTCGCCGCCGGGCCGCGAGCTGCTCACGACGCTGCAGCCCGCGTGGTGGTTCAGCGCGCACATGCACGTGTACTACGAGGCGCAGTGGGGCCGCACGCGGTTCGTGGCGCTGGACAAGCCGCTGGAGCGGCGCATGTTTCTCAAGTTCGTGGACGTTGGCGCAGCCGTGCAGGCGCCGTGCCGCATCGAGCCGGACCCGGAGTGGGAGCGGCTGCGGCGCGCGGCCAAGAAGGAGCGGCGCGCGGCGCGCACGCCGGACGCACCAACTGAACCTGCGCCGAACACACGCACCCAGCCTGCGCCGAACAGTGCTCCAACGCTAAATGACATGCCAAACGGCACACCAAGTCATGCACACAAAGGCCCGCCAAGAAGCGCGCGTTTGGACTCGCCGAGCAATGCGCGCTCAGGCTCGCCGGGCTCACCGGCAGAGCCACGAGATCACGCCAAGGCATACGCCATTTAACGCGCGCAGTGAAAGTCGAGCAAACGGGCGCAAGGTACTGCGCAAAAAGGCGAACTCTAGATAGACGAATTACGAAAGCTTAGGTACGACAGTTCTACTTCATGGGGTCCTGCGCACAACCAACGCGCCACGAGAATATGCAATGTCCAGCGCGTCGCATGGGCAGCTCGAGGTATTTTGACGCCTTTTTGGACCGGCGTGCGCGGTTAGGGTATAGCCCCGTCTGGTTTTTGGCGGCGGACTGGCCTACGACTGGGCCTTGGCGCGACGCGCCGCAATAGCCTCGTTTACTGCCTTGCGGAGCGCCGCAATCGCCTCCTTCGGCACATCCGCGCCGTACACACCCGTGCCCGAGACAATGCAGTTCGCACCGGCCGCCGCGCAGCACCCCACGTTGTCGGGGCCTATGCCGCCGTCGACCTCGACGTCGAGGTCCGGCTTGCGCTCGCGCACAAACTCGACCTTCGGCATCATGTCCGGCATGAACTTCTGACCGCCAAAGCCGGGCTCGACCGTCATGACCAGAATCATGTCGACGTCGTCGAGATAGGGCAGCACAACATCGATCGGCGTCTTGGGCTTCACGGCCAGGCTCGCGCGCATGCCGTGCTCCTTGATGAGCTTGATCGTCTCGCCCACGTCGCCGTCGGCCTCGTAGTGGAACGTGTACTGGTCGGCGCCGGCATCCGCCATGGGCTTCACCCACTCCTGCGGGTTCTGCACCATCATGTGGCAGTCGAAGAACGCGTGGCCCTTCGGAATGCGCTTGCGCATGGCCTTGACGACGGGCGGGCCGAACGTCAGGTTCGGCACAAACGCGCCGTCCATCACGTCGACGTGCAGCCAGTCGGGGCCGTTCGCCAGCATGTTCTTCCAGTCCGTGTTCATGTCGGAGAAGTCTCCGGACAGAATACTCGGCGCGACAATGGACCTCGACATCTTGACTCTAACGCTGCAGAACGAACTGGCGAGCTAACGATGGATATGGCCAGCGGTTATTGCGGTCACGGGCGGCAGGGCTAGGGCCGCCGCCCTCGCGAAACGGCGGCCGACTGATACGCAGCGCGGGGCGGCGGCGCTACAAAATGCTGCGCGGCGGGGCGGCGCTACAAAACGCTTTGCTCGACTGCCGCGGCAAGCAACCTCGCGCAGGTGGATTTGCTCAGCGGCGTACTCGCCGCCCTTACGTACTTAAGTGGTTGATGAAATGGTGTGTGGGCCGCTCTGCGCAGCTCAAGACTACGCTGCGTCCAGCTTGTAGTATTGTTGTTGCACATGTTTGTTGCACATGTGCGCGTATATATTCAACACCTGGCCTTTAAATTTACTCGCCGGCTGAGGTAGACGTTACAACTGCATTTGTAGTTGGCGAGCAATTGAGCACCGGTGGGTGAAGCCAGTCAATGCCTAGCGTAATTACTCTCAGCGTCACTTCACAGTGTAGCCAGTGTAGTTCGTAGCATAGTCAGTGCGTAGCGTAGTCAGTGCGTAGTGCAGTCAGTGCGTAGTGCAGTCAGTGCATGATTAATGGTGCCGCGTAGGCCTTTCGTTGTATACTGTGCTAACGGAATTAGTTGCTTCACAAGTGTTAATTACTGCAAACCATTTTCTGTTCCTCTTTGAGGATGGCTCGCTCGCAGCGGCGTTGACATCGCGCGCCATTGACGTCGCGCCATTGCCCACGTGACTGGCGACACTGTAATCCATCCCGGCCGCGAGCCGCCACAACTCGCTCTCAGAAACACCGGTTAGACCCCCAACATGCCCCCGAAAGCAGACTGGGAGAAGCACCAGCCGCCCGTCGACGACGACAAGGAGCCCGAGAAGGACATTGTCCCCCTCTCGGAGGGCGACATCGAGGTGCTCAAGTCCTACGGCGCGGGGCCCTACCAGCAGCAGCTGAAGCAGATCGACAAGGACATCTCGACGCTGCAGCAGTCGATCAGCGAGAAGGTCGGCATCACCGAGAGCGACACAGGCCTTGCGCCGCCGAACCAGTGGGACCTCATGGCCGACAACCAGAGCATGAAGCAGGACCAGCCCCTGCAAGTGGCGCGGTGCACGAAGATCATCCAGGACGAGTCGCAGCCGGACAAGGCGTCGTACGCCATCGACATCAAGCAGATCGCGAAGTTCATTGTCGCACTCGGCGACCAGGTCAGCCCGACCGATATTGAGGAGGGCATGCGCGTGGGTGTCGAGCGCAGCAAGTACCGCATCATGCTGCCGCTGCCGCCGCGCATTGACCCCAGCGTGACGATGATGACCGTGGAGGAGAAGCCTGACGTGACGTACGGCGACGTCGGCGGGTCGAAGGACCAGATCGAGAAGCTGCGCGAGGTCGTCGAGCTGCCGCTGCTCAACCCGGAGCGGTTCGCAAACCTCGGCATCGACCCGCCGAAGGGCATTCTGCTGTACGGCCCACCCGGCACAGGCAAGACGCTGTGCGCGCGCGCCGTCGCGAACCGCACGGACGCGACGTTCATCCGCGTCATCGGCTCGGAGCTCGTGCAGAAGTACGTCGGCGAGGGCGCGCGCATGGTGCGCGAGCTGTTCGAGATGGCGCGCACCAAGAGCGCGTGCATCATTTTCTTCGACGAGATCGACGCGATCGGCGGCGCACGCTTCGACGACGGCGCAGGCGGCGACAACGAGGTGCAGCGTACAATGCTCGAGCTCATCACGCAGCTCGACGGCTTCGACGCGCGCGGAAACATCAAGGTCATGTTCGCAACAAACCGGCCGAACACGCTCGACCCGGCGCTGCTGCGCCCGGGGCGCATCGACCGCAAGGTCGAGTTCTCGCTGCCGGACGTCGACGGCCGCGCTAACATCTTCCGCATCCACTCCAAGAGCATGAGCGTCGAGCGCGGGATTCGCTGGGAGCTCATCTCGCGCCTGTGCCCGAACAGCACCGGCGCCGAGCTGCGGTCCGTGTGCACAGAGGCCGGCATGTACGCGATTCGCGCGCGGCGGAAGCTGGCCACGGAGAAGGACTTTTTGGCCGCCGTCGACAAGGTCATCAAGGGAAACCTCAAGTTCTCGAGCACGTCCGAGTACATGCAGTACAACTAATGTAAGTGTAGCCATAGAGCGTGCGCTCGCCGCAGCCGCACGAAAACGTACACCGCGAAACGAAATGCACTACGCAATTACAATAAATAAATAGTCTAGTCCGGTTTCACTGCCACCACGCAATGAGGCCAAGGCCCTCAACCGAGCAGCTGCCCACAACGCGCATGCCGTGCTTCCCATACACAAGCTGCTCGACGCGGAAGCGCAGCTTCTCGTTAGTGTCCAGATACAGCTCCATCTCGTTCACGTTCCACACCCACGCCTGCTCCTTGGCCACAAACTGGCTGCCCTCGAACAGCATGTGGTTCGGAATAAATATGTCGTCGAAGAACTCCATGCGCACGTTGATGCCCTCGGGCGTGCAGCTCGAGATCCATCCAACAAGAATCTCGCCCACGAACGGCGCAAACACCACGAGCCGAAACGTGCAGTCGACAAAAATCGCGCCGTCTCCGTCGCGCAGAATGCCGTCGCTCGCGCTGTGCACGTCGTACAGCGCTATGCACAGCCCAACGTCCGGCAGCACCTTGTTGGCGAACTTCTCATTGACCGCCTGCGACAGCGCGTCGTGGTGCGAGCTATCGAACGTGTCTGGGTCGAGCCGGATCGAGTCCGACACCGTTGCCAGCGTGAACATGAAATTTCAGGAGACCAGGATATGGCTACCGTATATGCCGCGTGACGGGTCTATTGGATCCGCGAGGCCAGAGTGCCTTGGCTCGGATTTAGGTGTGGAGTTTCTAGGCTCGCTGCGCATATAACTAGTATGAGGAGCTCAGACGGAGCGCGGGGTTGTAATTGCAAGTAAAAATAAATAATTAGGCGCTGCATCCAAGAGCAAAAACGGCTCGGCTGGCTCCGCGACAGCTAGCAGCGCGGACCACAGGCTATCAGCCAAGCAAGACGCAGGCAAATTACAGCAGCCACGCGGGCTTCTATTTAGGCATCAGCAGCGCGCCAGCCGCACGGGCCGGGGCCAAAAAAAAGGGACCGCGTCAGCCGACGCTCGCACCGCGTGGGGGGTCGCACACGTGATACGGGTATTCCACGGACCAATTACGAAGCCGTGAATTAAGCACTCCCATTACCGCGTGAGCGGGCTGACTAGCGAGTCCGGGGTTCACGACACTCTCTTTTCACCCACAACCCCACGCACCACCATCCTAAACGATGCTGAGGTACTCGACGCGGCTCACGCGGAGAGCGTTTAGCAGCAGCGCGCGCCGTCAGGTCACGGCGTCCGTGGACGAAATCAAGGGCAAGAACGCGGCGTCCAGCCTCACGAAGAAGTACCATGTGATTGACCACGAATACGACGCGGTGGTCGTGGGCGCAGGCGGAGCCGGTCTACGCGCCGCCTTCGGCCTCGCGCAGTCCGGGTTCAAGACCGCCTGCATCTCGAAGCTGTTCCCGACGCGCAGCCACACCGTCGCCGCGCAGGGCGGCATCAACGCCGCCCTCGGCAACATGCACGCCGACGACTGGCACTGGCACATGTACGACACCGTGAAGGGCAGCGACTGGCTCGGCGACCAGGACGCCATCCACTACATGGCGCGCGAGGCGCCGCCGGCCATCATCGAGCTCGAGCACTTCGGCGTGCCGTTCAGCCGCACTGAGGAGGGCCGCATCTACCAGCGCGCGTTTGGCGGTCAGTCCAAGAACTTCGGCAAGGGCGGCCAGGCCTACCGCACGTGTGCCGTCGCCGACCGCACGGGCCACGCCCTGCTGCACACGCTGTACGGCCAGTCTCTGCGCCACAACACGCAGTTCTTCATTGAGTTCTTCGCGCTCGACCTGCTCATGGAGGACGGCGAGTGCCGCGGTGTCATCGCCTACAACCAGGAGGACGGCACGCTGCACCGCTTCTTCTCTCACAACACCGTCATCGCCACGGGCGGTTACGGCCGCGCCTACTTCTCGGCTACGTCCGCGCACACCTGTACGGGCGACGGTATGGCTATGGTCTCGCGCGCGGGCCTGCCCCTGCAGGACCTCGAGTTTGTACAGTTCCACCCGACGGGTATCTATGGCAGCGGCTGCCTCATCACCGAGGGCTCGCGCGGTGAGGGCGGGTACCTGCTGAACTCGGAGGGCGAGCGTTTCATGGAGCGCTACGCGCCCACGGCGAAGGATCTGGCATCGCGCGACGTTGTGTCGCGCTCCATGACGCTGGAGATCCGCGAGGGCCGCGGCGTCGGCCCCAAGAAGGACCACATTTACCTGCAACTGTCGCACCTGCCTCCTGAGGTGCTGCACCTGCGTCTGCCCGGTATCTCGAAGACGGCCGAGATTTTCGCTGGCGTGGACGTCACGAAGGAGCCCATTCCTGTGCTGCCGACCGTGCATTACAACATGGGCGGCATCCCGACGAACTACCACGGCGAGGTGCTGACGCGCGAGAACGGCGAGGACAAGGTCGTGAAGGGCCTGTACGCGTGCGGTGAGGCCGGCTGCGTGAGCGTCCACGGCGCGAACCGTCTTGGTGCCAACTCGCTGCTCGACCTTGTCGTGTTTGGCCGCGCTGTTGAGAAGCGCATTAGTGACACGCAGGAGCCCGGGCGGCCGCTGCCGAAGACGAGCGACACGATCGGCCAGTTCTCGATCGACAACCTGGACTTTGTGCGCACGGCGTCAGGCCCGCGCTCGACGGCAGCAATCCGCGAGGACATGCAGCGCACAATGCAGAACGACGTGGCCGTGTTCCGCATGCAGGAGTCGCTGGACGAGGGTGTGAAGAACATCAACCGCGTGGACAAGTACCTGCCCGAGCTGGGCACGCAGGACCGCAGCATGATCTGGAACTCGGACCTTGTGGAGTCGCTCGAGCTGCAGAACCTGATGACGTGCGCGACGCAGACGGCACACAGCGCGGCCGCGCGCAAGGAGTCGCGCGGCGCGCACGCGCGCGAGGACTACCCCGAGCGCGACGATGTGAACTGGATGAAGCACACGCTGTCGTGGCAGCCGAAGAGCGGCGACGAGGTGCGTCTCGACTACCGCCAGAACATCCGTCACACGCTCGACGAGAACGAGGCGAAGCCCGTTCCGCCGGGCAAGCGTGTCTACTAAGCGTGCCTACGAAGCGTGCCTACGGATCTGATCTACTTGGATTTACAGCGCGGTGCGGTGCGGTGCCTCGTGGCACGCAGCGCACGCGGGCACGACGCGGGGCTTTTTGGCGCCCTGCGCACACATAGATGTTATACTTACAGATAAAACTCAGTAACCCAACCCGCCTAGGTGGCCCGGCTAATAATAACACGCGCAATACGGACCTCAACCCGCTGGGTGCATGTCTTAGGCAGCAACCCTGCGACGGCCTTGCAGCCCGAGGTTGGGGTTCCGGTCGATGGCAGCCCAAAACGGCCGCTTTTTTTTGCATAACGGCACATAACTAATCAGCCCATGTGCATTGGTGCGGAGACGCCTCAGCGGCCGAGCGAGGCAGACCAAAATACGCCGGCACTAAATAACTGCGAATAACATGCTGCAATGCGCGTGGGCCCCGGCCCGGGCCGAGCACGGCCTCAAATACTTGGTGGCTTCCCCCAACTGCCCCCGCCCTGCCGCAACCGCCAGCCAACGAGCCCGCCGCTGAGTGACAAAGCCAGCGACACCGCCAGTCCGGGGAACGCCTAACCCTGGGCCTTATATCACGCAGCGGCGCCAATTTGGCGGGCGCCCTTCCTCCAGCCAGCGTTCTCCCTCGAGAAAGCATTTTCATGTCCAGAAACGTGCACACGCTGCTTCTGTCGGAGTCGGCCGAGCCCGAGCTCGGGCCGGGCGAGGTCCTCGAGCTGCCGATCCCCGCCGAGCCGTACACGCTGCGCATTGTCATTCCGGGCACGTCGCCGGCGCTGAATCTCGGCGCGCCGCTGCGCTGCAACTACCCACCACAGGGAACCGAGTTCGAGCGCAGCAAGTTCTACGAGTATGACCTGCGCAGCGAGCTCACGGGCAACTGCGAGGTCGACATTGCCGTGCACCACTCCGGCGCGTTCACGGTGCAGATCGGCGACAAGATCGAGTGGAACTTTGTTGTGAAGTGCGGCTTCGAGATCGGCGGCCGCAAAATCACCGCGAACGCGCTCGCCGTGCAGTCGCTGCTCTCGAAGCTCGTGCCGGGCGACACCGTCCGCGCGCCGGAATGGCGCAAGACCCTCGAGGATATCGCCTACAAGGGCTACAACATGATCCACTTCGTGCCCCTGCAGCCACGCGGCGAGTCCGGCTCGCCGTTCAGCCTGCTCGACCAGCTCAGCTGGGACCCCAAAACGTTCCCCGGCCAGGACAAGGACATCGACTACCTTGTCGAGCAGCTCACCGAGCTCGGCATCCTTGCCCTCAGCGACATCGTTCTCAACCACACCGCCAGCGACTCGCCCTGGCTCAAGGACCACCCCGAGGCGGGCTACTCCGTCAAGACGGCGCCGCACCTCGAGGTTGCCATTGAGCTCGACACGCAGCTGCTCAAGGCCACGGGCTTCTCCATTGCATCCGGCGACGACCTCGCCCAAATCGACCAGGTCGTGCACGATGCCGCCGAGGCCGTGCGCCTGTGGGAGTTCTACGTGGTCGACGTCAAGTCGTTGGCCGCGACCGTCTCTGAGCATCCGTTCCAGGGCACGCCGCCCAGCGACCTCCCGCGCAGTCTCGAGGAGCTTGGCGCGAAGCTCGCCGCCGAGGCCGGCCGTAACCTCGACGTCCTGGGGCCGCGCTTCGGCCGCGCGCTCGACTCGACCGTGCTCGCTGAGTTTGTCGCCGGCTCCGCGTTCTCGGCCACCGACCTCGTTAACCAGGTCAACGAGCGCCTGTACGATGAGTACAACGAGGACTTGAGTGCCGCCATCCGGTCCATCAAGGACCGCCAGCGCTACCTGCGGCTCGACGGCAACGGCCCGCAGATCGGCCACGAGGTCGGGCCCAAGACGCCCATCATCGAGTCGTACTTCAACCGCCAGCACGGCCCCGCGCTCGCCTGCAACGGCTGGGTCTGGGGCGGTAACCCGCTAATCGACCACGCGGGGCCTCAGTGCAAGGCGTACATCCGGCGCGAGCTCATTGTGTGGGGCGACTGCACGAAGCTGCGCTACGGCAGCGGTCCGGACGACTCGCCGTACATCTGGCGCCGCATGGGCGACTACGCGCGTCTTTTGGCCAAGCACTTCGCGGGCCTGCGCCTCGACAACGCCCACTCCACGCCGCTGCACGTCGGCGAGTACATTTTGGACGAGGCCCGCAAGGTCCGCCCGAACTTGTACGTTGTGGCTGAGCTGTTCAGCGGCTCGCAGGAAATGGACAAGCTGTATGTGGAGCGCCTCGGAATCGCGTCGCTGCTGCGCGAAGCCATCATGCCCGGAGACCCGAAGGACCTGTCGACCACCGTGCACATCAACGGCGGCCTGGCCATCGGCTCGTTCGTCGAGCCCGTCGTCGTGGGCAGCAAGACCCACGCATGGCTCATGGAGGTCACACACGACAACGAGACCATGTACGAGAAGCGCACGGTCGAGGACACGCTGTCGACGGCAGGCCTTGTTGCGATGTGCCAGGTCGCGTCCGGGTCCACATACGGCTCGGACGAGTGCTACCCACACGCGCTGAACGTCGTCAGCGAGGAGCGCCGCTATGTGTTGGGCGGTGGCATCACAAAGGCCAAGCGCGTGCTGAACCAGCTGCACAAGGACATGGCGGTCGCAAACATGTTTGAGAGCTACACAGACTATCAGGGACAGTATATCACTGTGCACCGCGTGAATCCCGAGAGCGGCGAAGGTGTGTTCCTTGTCGCGCGGACAAAGTTCTGGGACGCTGGCGACCAGGCACTTGCGCCCATCCGGCTCGAGGCCTCAAAGGCCTCGTGGCACGCTGGATGGTCGCTCATTAAGACCGGTGAGCCCGATGAGGACAGAACAAAAATCGTGCCGGTGCCCACCGAGCTGCGCGACCTCGAGCCAATCGCGACAGAGTTCGACGGTACGTCGTCAACAATCACCGTTGACTCCTCGAAGTTCCCGCAGGGCTCAGTTGCCGTATGGCGCACGTCGCGCACGTTCGATGCGTCGAAGATCGAGAACCTTGTGCGCACGGGCGCCGACAAGGCTGTTGCGAACCTGAACCTGCTCGACCTGAACGTTTTGCTCTACCACGCCGAGGGCGAGGAACGTGCAACCTCAGACTGGAAGCGTGGGACCTATAACATTCCGGACTATGGGAACCTCGTGTACGCTGGCCTGCAAGGGTGGGAGTCACTACTGCGCAACATTGTGCTCACGCAGGACCTCGGACACCCTCTGTGCAACAATGTGCGCAACGGGCTGTGGGCGTTCGAGTACCTCACCGAGCGCGCGCCCACTAAAGCTGTGAAGCAGTGGCTCGGCGAGCGCCTTGACGCGACGCGCAAGGTGCCCAGCTTCTTGCGGCCGCGCTACTTCGCTGCCGCGGTGCTGGGCCTCTATGACGCGGCCACCACGCGCGCTGTGTCGCTCATGCACTTGGATCCGGCCAAGATCTCCGAGTTCTACCGACGGCTCGTGCTTACAAGCGTTCAGATGGTCGGCGTGCTGCCTAACTGCTCTCTGTTCCCGAACAAGACCGTGGCCACGATGGCGGCTGGTCTGCCGCACTTCAGCGAGGGTGTCATGCGGTGCTGGGGCCGCGACTGCTTCCTGTCGCTGAGCGGTCTGCTTATCCGCCTAAACCGTCTTGAGCGGGCGCGTGAGCACATTCTCGGGTTCGGCGCCACGCTGAAGTACGGCCTTATCCCGAATCTGCTGGACTCGGGCCGGAACCCACGGTATAACGCTCGCGACGCGACGTGGTTCTTTGCCCAGAGCGTGCAGGACTACTGCAAGGCAACGGGCTCCTACGACCTGCTGCACGAGGAGGTCAGGCGCCGGTTCCCGCTCGACGACTCCTACACGGAGGAGACGAGTCAGTCGTACTCGACTGTTGGCGAGCTAGTGTTTGAGATTCTGAGCCGGCACGCGGCTGGCATCAAGTTCCGCGAGCACGACGCTGGCCCGCAGATCGACATGCACATGAAGTCGAATGGGTTCAACCAGCACATCTGGACGGACTGGGAGACCGGCCTCGTGTTTGGCGGCAACCAGGACAACTGCGGCACCTGGATGGACAAGATGGGTGAGTCACCGATGGCTGGTAGCGAGGGCGTTCCCGGCACGCCGCGCGACGGCGCAGCAATCGAGATCACTGGTTTGTTGAAGAGCTGCCTGCGGTGGGTTCTTGAGGTCCGCAAGGACGAGGGGTACCCGTTCCCTGGCTCTGTGAAGAACGAGAAGGGCGAGCAGGTGAACCTCGAGCACTGGAACGAGCTAATCCAGAAGTCGTTCGAGAAGTGCTACTGGATTCCCGAGTCGCCCGAGGCGGCCGAGGGCAAGGATTACGACGTTGACTGGAAGATTGTGAACCGGCGCGGCATTTACAAGGACGTCTACCGCTCGGGCAAGCCGTACGAGGACTACCAGTTCCGGGGCCAGTTCGCGATTGCGGTGAACGCGGCGCCGGAGCTGTTTGACCTGGCCAAGATCACGAAGACGCTCGAGCTGGCCGACAAGGTGCTGCGCGGGCCCGTGGGCATGGCGACGCTGGACCCGAGCGACTGGAACTACCGGCCGTACTACATCAACGGCGTGGAAAGCACGGACTTCGCGACGTCGCGCGGGCGCAACTACCACCAGGGCCCTGAGTGGATCTGGGTGGAGGGCGAGTTCCTGCAGGCGTACGTGCGGACGCAGCTGCGCGCAGGCAAGCCGCGGACGGAGGTGATCAACGCGCTGCGCGAGCGCGTGCAGGGCCATGTTAAGTGGATTCGCGAGTCGCCGTGGGCCGGCCTGACGGAGCTGACGCAGAAGAACGGCGAGCTGTGCCCGGACTCGTCGCCGACGCAGGCGTGGTCGTCTGCACAGATCATTGAGGCGCTCGCGGCCGTGGCTGCGTAACCAAAACATTACCAACACTAAAAAGCACTTTGCTCTAACATTTCTCTAGAGTATATATACCACTAACTTGAAGCACATAAAAGTGAAGCCCATAAAGGCGGAGCCCACAACGCTGGAGCCCGTAATAATGGAGCCCATAACAGCGGCGGCCTGAGAATCAGGCAGCTTGAACAGCAAGCCATCAAAGTGCTGTACGTTACACAAACTAAATACTTAAACCAGTCTGTGTTGTTGGCCTGGCTTCACTGCTCGTAGTGCAACTTTCATAGAGAGTCTCAGCATTTTGATTTCTAACGCATTTAGTGGGCAGTATCGTGTCCGGGCACCAGCATTTCAATTATCTGACTGTATTTCTTTATTTACTTGGCCACTCGAGGCGCACGGATTCAAGGATTGCATGTCTGTTTTCGCTACCTCGGTGCGGTTCCCGACATCGCCCCTAACGGCCGCCGGTCCCGGCGACCCATACCCCCGCATGCACACCCGCACATCTGAGCGACATTTGTGGCAGACCACTTTAACAACCTGACAAACTGCGCGACAGAATGCCGGAGACAAAGACGATTGTGCTGCTTCCGGGCGACCACGTGGGCCCCGAGGTGACGGCCGAGGCCGTGAAGGTGCTGCAGGCCGTCGAGAGCGTGTCGAGCGAGGTTGCGTTCGACTTCCAGCAGCACCTCATTGGCGGCGCCGCGATTGACGCGGCCGGCGTGCCGCTGCCGGACGACGCGCTGGCCGCGGCGAAGAAGGCGCACGCCGTGCTGCTCGGCGCCGTCGGCGGGCCGAAGTGGGGCACCGGCGCGGTGCGGCCCGAGCAGGGCCTGCTCAAGATCCGCAAGGAGCTGAATCTGTACGCGAACCTGCGGCCGTGCAACATCATCTCGCCCGAGTTCGCGAAGCTGAGCCCGCTCAAGGAGGAGAACGTCGTGGGCACGGATATCACGATTGTGCGCGAGCTGACCGGCGGCATCTACTTCGGCGAGCGCACTGAGGCTGACGCGTCGGCCACGGGCGATGGCGTGGCTGCGTGGGACACCGAGAAGTACAGCGTCGGCGAGATCACGCGCATTGCGCGCATGTCCGGCTTCCTGGCGCGGCAGGCGAACCCGCCGCTGCCCGTGTGGAGCCTCGACAAGGCGAACGTGCTGGCGTCGAGCCGCCTGTGGCGCAACGTCGTGACGCGCGTGTTCGCCGAGGAGTTCCCGGACGTCAAGCTCGAGCACCAGCTCATCGACTCGGCGGCCATGATCCTCGTCAAGAACCCGCGCCAGCTTAACGGCGTCGTGTGCACGACGAACATGTTCGGCGACATCATCAGCGACGAGGCCAGCGTCATCCCGGGCTCGCTCGGGCTGCTGCCCTCGGCGTCGCTGTCGAGCCTGCCGGACACAAACTCCGCGTTCGGCCTCTACGAGCCGTGCCATGGCTCGGCGCCGGACCTGCCGCCCAACAAGGTGAACCCCGTGGCGACGATTCTGAGCGCGGCGATGATGCTGCGCCTTTCGCTCGGCCAGCCCAAGGCCGCCGACGCCGTCGAGCGCGCCGTCAAAAACGTGCTCGTCAGCGGCGTGTGCACGGCCGACCTGGGCGGCAAGTCGTCGACGGCCGAGGTTGGCGACGCAATTGCCGCCGAGACCGTCAAGCTGCTTTCTTAAGCACTAACGATAGGACACGACTATTATGTACGACTATAATGTACACGACTATACCCGAGCTTAACGTACACGAGTGTAGCGATACGAGTATAACAGCACAACTGCAATGTGCTGGACAGCTATCGTGGAAGAGTATAACTGTACTGTACAGCTGTGCTGCACCGCACGACTAATGTAACTACGATGTAGCACGCCTAACTGCTCTTCTGGCTCCAACACTCTTGGGTAGGTATGTTCAATTTGGGTATATAAAGGCACGGCACGGCGTTGTGCCTAGCCCGTGCGCCGGTGCACGCGCAGTGTAGCGCCCTGCGCTCGTTCGGTCGTTTCTAAATTTCGGTTCTATCAATAGCGACTACAGTTTATGCTCGCCGGACTCCACGCGGTCCCATGCCGCCGTGGTCAGCGGCTTGTACTCCTCGCCCACAAGCCAGTAGATCGTCTCGTCCGGGCCCGCGGGAATCTTCTGGTCGCGGAAGATTTTCTTCTGGATCTTGTTGTTTCCGGTCGTCGGCACCTCGGTCACAAACTTGATGAAAAGCGGCACGGCGTAGCGCGGCAGCCGGTCGAGCAGCAGCTTCCCGAGTCGGTGGATGTCTGGCAGCTTCTCGGGGTCGATCGGCTTCACCACCGCGAACCCGGCGCGGCCCTCGTGCTTCGGCACCTTGACGCCGACGCACACAGCCACGTCGACGCCGCCAATCTCCGTGATCGCCTGCTCCACCTCGTTCGTGCTCACGTTCTCGCTCTTCCACCGGAACGTGTCGCCGAGCCGGTCCACAAAGTACACGTGGTTGTTCTCGTCGAAGCGCAGCAGGTCGCCCGTTCGCACGTACGCGTCGCCCTTCTGGAACACGTCGAACGCGAGCTTCTCGTTCGTCGCCTCGGGATTGTTTGCGTAGCCCTGGTACTCCTCGGTCACGTTCGCCTTGTCGACCTTGAACAAAAACTCGCCGGGCTCGCCCACGCGCGTCGGGCGGCCAAACCCAGTGGTCGGGTCGCGCCAGATCTCTTGCGTATCCGGGTCAATGGCGGCAATGTTCCACTTCGACTTCCGCAAGATCGCCGTGGCCAGCGTGCCGTACGCGCCGCACGAGCCCACCCCGTAGATGCCGCTTTGCAGGTTCGTGATGGCGCTGGGGAACTCGGTGGCGCCGTAGAACTCACCGATGATGCCAATGTTGAACCGCTCCTTGAACTGCATCCACACGTCCGGGCGCATGCCGTTCCCGAACGCGGCACGCACCTTGTGGTTGCGCTCGTCTGGCGATGGCGCCGCGTTCAGCAGATACCGGCACGTCTCGCCAACGTACTGGATGGCCGTGGCGTGCGAGAGCCGCACCTGCGTCCAGAACGTCGACGTCGAGAACTTGTGGCCGATCGCGTACGCACCGCCCTTCTGGAGAATGGCAAGGAGCCCCAGCGCTGCCGCCGTCGAGTGGTATAGCGGCATCGCCGAGTACAGCACATCACTGTTGCGGTACTGGTTCACGTTGCCGTACAGCATGCTACCCCAGAACGCCTTCTTCCACGAGAAGTGCGCCGCCTTGGGCAGGCCAGTCGTGCCCGAGGTATAAATGTAGCAGGCCGGGCTGGACTCCTTAATGTCCTTGTCGACGACGAGCGGCGAGTAGTTGCGCCGCGCGTTCTCGAGCTGGTCGCGGTCCGCGACGACGGTGGTTGTGCCGAGCGCCTTCAGCTCGTCGGCAATGCCGAGACCGGCACTGCTAACCTCGTCATCCACAATAAACAGCTTCGAGTTCGCGACCTTCACGCAGTGCAGCAGCGACTTGCCCTGCAAGTTGTAGTTGATGAGCGCCGGAAACGCGCCGAGGTTCCACAGCGCCAGCCACACAATCACCATCTCGGGCTTGTTCACAAAGTCAATGGCCACGCAGTCGCCCTGCTTGATGCCGTACTCGGTGGCCAGCAGATTCGAGTACCGCAGCACGAGCTCGTACGTCTCGCCGTACGTATACGAGCGCACGATGAACTGGTCCTCAATGGGATTGTCGGTCCTGCCGCTAGGCTCGGTAACCGGCTCCGGGTACACCAGAAACGTGTGGTTTGGCTGCGTCTTGGCCCAGTGCTCGAATGGATACCACATGCTGACCTTGCCGCGGCGTTTTGCAATTGACCAAGCCAGCGTAGCTCCAATGAGCTGCTTCGCCCGCACCAGGTCGTAGAAGAAGTCATAGCGCGAGTCTATATACCCTGCCGAGAGCGCGCCGAGCAACACAAGTTCAATTCCGCTCATCGTTGCTGGGTCAAAGGGGGGGGTGGTCGATGGTGCAGGCGTGGTGGGATCCGCGGGCCTTTTCAGTGCCCCCGCGAGGGCCGTGCCACGTGACGCGAAAATGTGGGGTAGGATGATGCGTGCTCGGCAGGGCCTGGCGAGCTGCCGAGGCGACCGCTGACACGCTGAATATGGGCCTGCTGCCATTGGCGCGCAGCGCGGCCCGCGCTGGCCACAGTTTGAAACGGCTTCGGAGTCACGAGCAGTGCAGGATGAAACGCGCGACTCATGCCTCGAGCACGAAAAGCCGCGCCGCTCGGCGTGGAGTCGGTCCGGGCTTTAGCTATTTACGCATTTACAGAGTTGTTTATGGTAAAATCATTAGCGACATACACGACGGTCCGAAGCGCCGTTGTTACGGGCTTCCGGTGACGTTTTCGCCGGCGACTCGGCCCGTCCGCGATCACGCGCTTATCACGAGAATGTAGGCTGCTTATCTAGTGCTCGATTCACCCGCTGAAAAATCCGCCGCCCAGACCCCGACGGCATCGACATATGCAAAGGGTAGGTCTCAGATAGCACGAGCATGGGCAGCTGTGCACGCCCCAATTCAGCATGGTGAAAACCACTTCACGGTGCACCTCAATCAATGTTTCACTTTGGGCTATGATACGTCACTACACATCCATACTTATTTAATAACATTGCAGGGCCCAATATCTCTGTACATGTCTGAACATATTTGAGCCTGTTAGTCCTCTTGGTTCACCTGTTGGTCACCTTGGTTTGTTGGCCGTATAATTATAGAACAGGCCAGAATAAAACACACCGGGCCCGGTGTGCTGAGGAATGTCAGTCCATCGACCGCTATGGTAAGCGCCCTGCATGCGCTGTCAGTTGAGCATATCGCTCCTGACCCTGAAACGCCTCATGTTTACATCTCATGCAGCTGGACACAGACGGTTGGAGGCTTTGCGAGAGCGACTCGGCGAGAATGCGGCAGACCTGCGCAACCAGAAAGTTGAGAAGCACTAGTCGCCACCAACATGTTCTGCTGTTGCCGGCGAAATACGCAGCAACGCATGCGCATATAGCTCGAGCCGAGTGTTTTGGGCCCTAGCCCACGCTGCCTAAACAGGACACGAGAGTAAATAAAAAACAGCAGTACGTAACCACAAGTAAATAAATACAAAGCGCAGCGCTCTCCCACCACCCTTGGCCAGCAGACCAGCAGACCAGGTGTTTCAGTCTCCCCGCAACACGCTCGCGCGCACCAGGCAACATGGCGTCTATGCCACTAATTGAGTATCTCCGCGACAAAATCTATCTTGGTGCGTACGACTATGTGCCCGACGACACTGATACCCAGGTCTTCCTCACCGTGGACGACACGCTCGTGTACAACAACTTCCACCACGACTTCGGCCCGCTGAGTATTGCGCACGTCTACCGCTTTGCCGTGATTCTGCACGACATTCTCGGCAAGCCCGAGAACCAGGGGAAGGCGATTGTGTTCTACAGCTACACCGACGCAAAGAGCAGAGCCAATGCCATGTGTCTGCTCGCGAGCTACATGGTCGTTATCCAGAGCTGGCTGCCGCACCAGGCCCTGGCGCCGATTGCGCAGGCGCCACCGGTCATGCCGTTCCGCGACGCGGGCTACAGCGTCGCCGACTTCACAATCACGGTGCAGGACGTTGTGTACGCGCTGTGGCGCGCGAAGTCGAACAAGCTGCTCGAGATGCGCCAGTTCGACCTCGAGGAGTACGAGCAGTACGAGCTCGTTGAGTACGGCGACCTGAATGCCGTCGGCAACCACTTTGTCGCGTTCGCCAGCCCCGTCACGGGCAGCCCCAGTGTCGAGCCTGTGCTCGAGTACTTCCAGAAGCACAACGTGAAGCTTGTTGTGCGGCTGAACTCGCACCTCTACGACAAGGAGATCTTCGAGCAGATCGGAATCAAGCATATAGACCTCATTTTCGAGGACGGAACCTGCCCAACGATGACATTTGTGAAGGGGTTCATTGGCGCCGTCGAGGGCGTCATAAAAGAGGGCGGCAAGGTCGCCGTGCACTGCCGGGCGGGCCTCGGCCGCACGGGCTGCCTCATAGGCGCGCACCTCATCTACACATACGGCTTCACGGCCCAGGAGGCGATTGCGTACATGCGGTTTTTGCGCCCCGGCATGGTTGTTGGCCCGCAGCAGCACTGGCTGTACCAGCACCAGAACGAGTTCCGCGAGTGGCGCTACACGACGCGCGTGTCGCGCACGCCAGACGAGAGCCTTGCGGGCTACTCGCCGCTCGTAGACGCCGCGCTCGCGTCGCGGCAGGCCAGCCAAAGCATGCAGCTGCAGCCGCGCACGCCCGAGCGCAACATTCTTGGCCCGCGCAGTCCGTCGTCCGCGAACGCGTGTCTACCGCAGCCGACGCCGGGCCAGCCGCGCAAGTCGCCCTCGCCGCTGCGCGTGCGCACGGCGCCGCAGGCGTCGCGCTACTACTCGATTGAGGACGCTGGCCGCGGCGCCGACGACGGCACAAACTCCGACGAGGAGAGCCTGTACGAATGCGAGGTTGGCGACGACGAGCCCGAGGTCCTGCAGGCAAAGCGTTCGCCGTCGCGCGTGGTATCGCGTGGCAGCAAGCCGCTCGTAGGCAAAGCGCGGTCGCGCACGTCGTCGCGCACGGTCTCGGGCTCGAAGCGCGTCGACCCCGACGCGAACGCCGAGAACAGCGCGCTCGCCGTGTCGCGCCAGCGCCGTAACATCACGGACTACACAACGCGCTCGCAGCAGATGGCGCTCGCGCGGCAGATCCGCGTGGCATCGAACCCGTCGCCGCGAAGACGGTCGCGCCGCGAGGACAGCGAGGGCACGACGGCGAGCATGCCGCTCGTCGACTCGCCGAACACCGCACGGGTCGCGAGCGCCGCAAAGTAGCGCTTGCCGCCGCGCATATATACCTGGCAATGAGATTCTATGAATGGCATGTAACCTTATTGAACTGTTTACGACTGACTAGACCTCTAATAATAGCACCTGGACAACACTGACCCGTGCTGAAGTGCCGTTCATCGGGTGCAAATTGAGCCGCCGGTGCGAACTTCAAAGCTGCACTAGAGGCGCGAACCGCCGTGCTCCCAGTCGATTGACTGCTTTCGACACCGCCAGCACGAAACTGTACAGCATCAGTGAACTGAGCTAACTTGATACTACACTAAATAGGCCACACTAAGTAGGCCACGCTAACAAAGCCACACTAACAGCCTTTTAAAACTCTGCACATGCTGTACATATTGGCCACACTTTATTACTGCCCAGCCGGCAAAAAACCGTTGGCTGGTATGTCTTATCTGCCACCATCGACTTGCCGCCTGACTCTGTGGCTCGCAGCGAGGCGGTTTCCTAATGTCAGCACGGTTCGGCAGGACCCGGATTAGGTCATATCCGAGTCTAGGGAAGGGGCACGGTGGTTTGGAGACGCTCGCGGTCGAGCCCCGCTCGCTGATACGCAGGCGAAACGTCGCTTCTATCGGCCGCACCGCACACACACGGCGTGCGTTCACGCATGGCCCCCGCGCGGCCATGGACTATTACTGTCCTAGCAGAAACGGGCGCAGCACGGGCTGCATAATTATGCGCAGTATTATGCTCGCGCCTATATTTGGGTTCAGCCCATGTACGAATCGCCGCACAGATATGCATACCCGCATTCGCCTGCACGACGCGAGACACATGATGACGCTTTCCCAGCTCCGCGGGAGCCCACATATGATGATGCGCAGCGGTCCGCTGCGTACCCTAGGAACGCAAAGGCCCGTGGGGCGGGCCCGCAAACGGTCGTGCAGGCGGGCAGGTGCCTTAGCGAGCGGCTCGGCCCGAGTCCCGAGCAGCGCAAAGCCTCTTTTGGGCTGCCTTTCCGCACAGTAAACCTGCGCGGCCAATGGACCACGTGGTATGGCCGCGAGTACTCTACTGCTATTGCACGGCACCAGCCTAGGTTTAGGTTCACCAAACCACAATAGTGGTTATGACCTTTGCTCGTGAGTGGTTGCAGCGAAAATTCGCTGCACTGGGCCCAACGGGGAAAAAAAAATAGAAGCGGGTAAATGCGTCACTGGGCATGCGCTATTAGCAAAACCCAGCCGGCACTGCGAGCCGGGCCAATGACCAGACTCAACGGAACGGCGGCCGTCGCACAATGCCTCGGTGGTGTTGCCCCGTGCGCACGAAAAATAAATTTAGCGGCCACGGCTAAGCCTGCTGAGCGCGGCCGCCGCATCGGCATATTTGCCCTAGCAAAGAGGCAATGCAGGTCTCGGGGTTCGGGCGCACAGCAGAGGTAAGGGTCTGGGCGACCGCCTCGGATCGCGTCGATCCTGAGATCACAATCCACACATCCTTTTTATACGTCTGCAACCCAGCCTTCTCGCGGAAAACAGGTTTCCAGCATGAAGTTCACTGGGATCGGAGTGTTGGCGCTACAGGTGGGCGCCGTCCTCGGCAAGGGCGACTCGCCGTACGTGCCCGTCCAAACGTCGTGCCCGTCGTCGAACTTCGACCTTGTGCGCACGGCCGACTCGCTGTCGCAGGGCGAGCAGGACTTCCTGCAAAAGCGCGACGAGATCACGCGCGACGCGCTCATTGACTGGCTGGGCAAGAGCAACCTCAGCAACTTCGACGCAAAGAGTTTCCTTGGCAACAAAACGATCCGCTACGGCCTCGCGTTCAGTGGCGGTGGATACCGCGCCATGCTGGCCGGCGCGGGCCAGCTCGCGGCCGCGGACAACCGCACAGACCACTCCACTGACAACGGCCACATCGGCGGCCTGCTGCAGGCGTCGACGTACCTCGCCGGCCTGTCGGGCGGCAACTGGCTTGTCGGCTCTATTGTCGTGAACAACTTCACGTCCGTGCAGGAGATCCAGAACGACGGCAAGCTGTGGAACATTGAGCACAGCCTGATTGCGCCCGGCGGCGTGAACATCATCAAGACGTTCAGCTACTGGGACGACATCATCGACGATGTTGAGGACAAGAAGGACGCCGGCTGGAACACAAGTCTGACCGATCTGTGGGGCCGCGGCCTTGGCTATCAGCTGTTCAATGCGTCGAAGGGCGGCCGGGGTCTGCAGTACTCCGCGATCCGCGACTACGATGTGTTCAAGAACGCGGAGATGCCGTTCCCCGTCCACGTCACGGACCACCGTAAGATCGGCACGCAGATCATCTCGCTGAACAGTTCCGTGTTCGAGTTCAACCCCTACGAGCTCGGCTCCTGGGACCCGAATACGTACCACTTCGCGGACCTGCGCTACATCGGCTCCGACGTCGACCAGGGCAAGCCCACGTCGTCGAACTCGAGCGGCGCCTGCGCAACGAACTACGACAACGTCGGCTTCATGATCGGCACGTCGGCCACGCTGTTCAACCAGTTCATTCTGCGTCTGAACTCGACCGGCCTCAGCGGCGAGGTGTACAAGCTCGCGCGCAGCATTCTTGGCGACATTGGCGAGAAGAATGATGATGTGTCGATCTTCGACCCGAACCCGTTCTACGGCCTTGACGGCGTGGTTGACTCCGACGACCACGACCTGACGCTCGTCGACGGTGGTGAGGATAACGAGAACATTCCGCTTGTGCCGCTGTACCAGCCGCAGCGCGAGGTGGATCTTATCTTTGCGTTCGACAACTCGGCCGACACGGAAGACTCGAACCCGCTCGGTGGTTCGTGGCCCGATGGTGCGTCGCTTGTCGCGACGTATGAGCGCCAGTTCGACGCGCAGGCTAACGGCACGCACTTCCCTTACGTGCCGGACACTAACACATTCCTGTGGGGCGGCCTCACGCTGCAGCCGACGTTCTTCGGCTGCAACCTGACGAACCTGTCGTCGCTGTATAACGACTCGGCGAAGTTCAACACTTCGGACCCGAGCAACATCCCGCCCGTCATTGTGTACATCGCCAACTCGGAGCACTCGTTCGCGTCGAACGAGTCCACCTTCAAGCTGAGCTACTCGAACGAGGACCGTGACGCGATGATCGAGAACGGATACAACACGTTCTCGCAGAACAACGGTACGCTTGACTCCGAGTGGCGCTCCTGCATTGGCTGCGCGCTGATCCTGCGCGAGCAGCAGCGCCGCAACCAGACCCCGACCGACCAGTGCCAGCGCTGCTTCTCGAAGTACTGCTGGGATGGCAGCACCGTCGGCAACTCGTCGAGCTCGCCGAAGCGTCGCGACGGCAAGTCGAACATTGTCAACACGACGGCGGTGCACTCCGCGGCCTCGGCCTCGGCCTCGGCTGCGTCGTCTGCATCGAGCACGGGCAAGAAGAAGAAGAACGGCGCCGCCACGACCTCGGTCTCGACCGGTGCCCTCGCCTCTGTCTTCGGTCTGCTCTTCATGCTCTTGTAAGTTATGTGCTAGGCCAGACAGACATTCTATATATAATATGCTTGTGAGGCGTTTGTTAACATTCGTTGGCGGCCCTGCGGCCGCCAGTATTGCATAACCATATGAAATCGTTAAATTACCAATGTTCGTAACGGAGGCGCGGGGGGAGCCCGACGGAAAAAGGAACTTCAAAGGGAGCTCAAAGGAAGCTAAGCTGGCGCTGGCGTATTTGTGCTCAAAATTCCAGGGTCAGACTGCTCAGATTGTCGTGCTCATAGAATGTGAGTTCGTACCTCGTGCCCACTGCAGGCTCACGCGTTCGAGCGCGCGCGGATGCCCTGCACAAGGCCCTGCTCGTACATCCAGAGCTGCCCGCTCGAGCCCTTGTCTTTCGCGTGCTGCTTCGTGCGCGCGTCCTTCCAGGCGGCCACGCGCCCGACGCGCGAGCCATCGTGCTGCGCAAACGCCTCGGCGTCGTCCCAGCCCTGCGTGAAGCCCTCCTCGAACCGCCAGTGCTCCCACTTCTGCTTGCTGTCCTGGGACTCCCAGTACTGCTTGTGCTGGCCCAGCGCCTGCTGCAATGCCTCGTCCTTGTTGCCGTGGCCCGGCGCGACGCGGGGCACAGCGACGCCCTGCTGCGACATGGTGCGCCAGTCCCACGAGCCGCCGTTGCCCTGGCCGAACTTGAACGTCCAGAAGAAGTTACCCGCGAGCTGCGTGTAGTTCTGCAACTGGCTTTCCCCGTACTTCGCTTCGCCCTGGCCGCGGTCGATCTGGCACTTCTGCCACGACGCCTCGTCCAGGCAGCAGGACCACTCGCCGACAATGGCGTCGACTTCGTCGCTGGGCTGCACAGATTGGTGCGCGTTCTTAATGTGCTCCTCGGCGCTCTTAGCCTTGTCCTCGTCCGAGAACGTGCGGTAGACGTGCGTGTCGATCACAAAGCCCGTGCTGCCGCGCGCTTCCTTGTCGAACCCCTTCACGATGTCGACCCACTCGTTGTAGTTCCAGCCGTCGCTGATGATGAGCGGCAGGCTCTTGCCGAGCTTCGACGCGTGCCGGATGTTCGACGCCGCATCGAGGTAGAAGCCCTTCATTTTGGACTCGCCCCACGGCGCCTCGTTCACGAGCTGCAAACCAACAACATTCGAGTGCTTCTCGAGCAGCTTTACGCACTCGACGTACGCGTCGATCGCGTGGTTACGGTACTTGTGGTGCTCCCACAGCTCGGCCTTGCCGCTGCTTGTGCCGCTGTGCTCGTCGCCGTTTGCGCCGCCTGGAAGCGCGTGGAAGTCGACGAGCACGCCAATGCCGTAGTTCTCCGCGTCCTGCAGCACCTTCTCCACGTACTTCCAGCTGTTTTCGTAGACCTTCGCGTACTTCTCGAACGGCGTCTTTGCCGTGAACCGCTTTGCATCCGGCAGCGACCAGAACCCGATAGGCAGGCGCACGGCAGTGACGTCCTTCGAGCGCAGAAGGTCCCAGTCTTCGGGCGTCACAAACGATTCCCAATGCGACTCCCACTTGCGCTGTAGCTCGTCGAGGTCAGGGTGCTTGCCCCACGACTCGAGTGCGCCGAGCTCGGACCCGCCCGTGTCGGTACCGTCCTTGAACAGGCTGCTGTCGATCCACTTTTCTTGCACAAACAATGCGCCAAGGTTCGGGCCCGTCTGGTACCGGTTCACAATGATCTCCTCCTTCGTAGGCGTCTTGCCGTGCACGGCCGGCTCGGCCGCGACGGGGTCCTTCGTGGCAAGGTTGTGCAATAATGATGAGACACCCATAGTTTCGAAAGCCTTTAGCAAAAACGCCGCGGATCCTGGGCCGCGTTACTTATATATGTATGTATATATGTATGTGTACCCGCCCCCAGCAACGTTGATGTGGTTGTGGGGCAGGGCACATGCATGAGGCTTTGTTACGCGGGTATGGGCAAGGGTGGGCACGCCGGCCTGGCAGTGAATGGCAATGGCCACTCACGCGCTTGCTGCGCTTTTAGGCTCGCGGCGCTTGCTTGTGGGCTGAGTCGCCGCGCCGTTGGAGATCCTGGCGTGCGCAGGCGTTGCGTACACCTGTCAATGCGCGTGTGCAGCGCGGTTGGCGCGGGCGCCTCCGCCGCATGAGCGTCCTGCATTGCAGATCCACATCGCCAACGGCATAGCGCAGCTTGTGCCCCATATTAGGGCTGCGCGCGGGCGCTATTCGCGGGCAAGGCCGCGAGCCGTATCTACGTCGCGCAATGGCGCGCAATGCCGCTTGCACAATGCCGCCCACGAAACGCCGCCCAGGCTGGGCCAATAATACTTACACTTAGCTCCTACATAGCAGCAGCACTAATTAGCGAGCGCTCTAAGAATCCGGCTGCGCGTCGCAGTGCCGCGAGTGCCGATCACTGTGGCCTCGTCTGCGCTACGCCGAGACTATCTACGTTCAGGGCGCCTGCACGCTGGCAATGATCTCGCTCGCGCTCTGCAGCGTCGACACCATGCGCTTGCACTCCTCGCGCCGTTGCACGACGTAGTCGCTCTCCTGCATGAGCTCCTTGTATGCCTGCGTTCCGTAGAGGCGCTTGAGCAGCTCGTTCTGCAGCCCGCGCTTCGACTTCTCCACGAGGTTCAGCATCACCGCCTTCGGGACCATGTCCGCGGCCGTGCGCTTCACGATGTTGAAGTACGACTTGATGAGCAGCTTGATGACGTCTGTCTCCATGAGCTCGCGCTCGCTCAGCGTGCCGCTGGCCTTCAGGACCGTGGGCGGCGCCTCCATGGACGCCATCTTCTTCTTCGACGACTTTGTGCTGAAGAACGAGCCGAAGAAGCCGTCCTTCGAGCTCGACGTTTGCGGCTTCATCGGCTGCAGCATCGTGTTGGCCGTGCTCGTCTCCTTGGCGCGGTACTTCTGCGACACCTCTTCCATCGCCTTGTGCCCGTCAACAAAGTCGGGGTGGCCCGTGTTGATGTAGGCGGCTTCCATGGAGATCATGTCGGTCACAAGCTTGCGCGCCGGCGCCGTGAGGTCCTGCAAGTAGCTGACGCACTCCGCGTTGAGCTGGTCGCGCAGCCGCGGGTACCGCCGGAACTCGGGCTGGGTCAGCGTATGAGCAATGATGCGCACGAGCTCCTCGTACACGAGGGTGATGCAGCGCAGCGACGGGTCCTCGAACCGCCTGATCTGCTGCTTCACAATGACCTCGAAGCCCTGCGTGGCCACGAACAGCGATGGCGTGCTGCCGGACGAGTTGTACAAAATCGTGCGGATGTCGACGTCCTTGACCTGTTCAAACGGGTCGATGCTCTGCACACCGTTCGTGTACAGCTCGTGGAACACGAACGAGATGCGCGCGCCGCCGCTCAGCTCGTTCACGCTGAGGTCCTCGGCCTGGCCGTCGAGGCTGTCGGCGAACTCGCGGCACAGATGCGTGATGATATTGAGCAGCACGTTGCTGGGGTCGCCCATGAGCTCGGGCTCGCCCAGCTTCTCGAGCTCGTCGCGATACTTGGCCAGCGCCGTCTCTACTTTGATCTTTGTTTCCGGCAGCGTGCGCTCGATGTGGCGCTGCAGGTAGCGGCTGAGCTGGCGGGCGAGGAACGGCGTGCCGCAATACGACGCGTTGTTGCGGTACGCCGGGTGGTTCTCGAAGAACTGGCGCTCGTTGTCGAGCGCGGCCTCGATCGACTTGTGGTTGTTGATGTCCTGCTGCGAGCGGTTGATGACGGGCACGAACCCGAGCCGCAGCCTAATCACCTTCTGGGCGAGGATGTCGACGACGTCGGTGCCCTCGTCCATGAGGTCGATTTTCGTGAGCACGCCGATGGTGCGCTCGCCGCGCGGGTCGACCTCCTGGGCCAGCTTCAGCCCGTCCGAGTTGGCGAGGTCCGTGTTCGCGGCCGTGACGCTAAGAATGAGGCAGCTCGGCTTCGAGATGTACTGCAGGATCATGCTGCGGATCTGCTGCTCGATGTCTGGCGGCTGATCGCCGACGGGCACCTTCGTCATGCCGGGCAGATCAACGAGCGTCAGCGTGAGCACGCGCGGCGAGAAAATGCGCAGGTTAATAGGCACGGACGAGATGCCGACGTTCTTGCCCGTCTTGGCCTCGGTCTCGCGCACGATTTCCTCCCGGATCTCGTTGAAGTCGTGGAACTTCTTGCCGGGTAGGTGCGTGAACTCGCCCCACTCGTAGTCGTTTGTTTTGTTGTCCGGGATGTCGGAGAGCTCGACACCTGGCGGCAGCTTCGTGGTCTGCAGCATGAGAATGAGCGGGCGGCGCGTGACAATGCCCGACCCGCGGGGCAAGAAGTCGCGCATACATATGTTCTCGAGGACGGAGCTCTTGCCCGTGCTCTGGGAGCCCACGACAGCGATCTGCGGGAGGTCAAACGCGAGGCTGCCCTTGCCGAGCGACGCGAACACGTCCTGGAGCTTGTTGGTCAGGCCAATTAGCTGCTGGTCCATGGCGCAAAGGGCGGTTTGGACGGTGGCCGGTGGGTTGATAGCTGCGAGACGAGCCACGCGCTTACACGCTGCCCGGTTACGTAACGGGCCTGTCGGTGCCACACGCATAAACAGGACCACACGCCACCTCGAGCCGCGAAACGGACGGCGGAAACGGGCTGGTAAATAATTAAGAATGAACGTTAAGGCGTGGGAGAACGTGCACTGAACCCAATTGCGCCGTGCCGAAGTGTTTTGCACCGACATTTTTCTCTGCAGACTAGCTAACCCCCACCAGCCACAGCGCTAACGCAGCGCTCCGCACGTTATGCGCGCGCGCAGTAACGCATCGTGTTCGTTGATGCGCTCCATAGCGCCATGCATCAAATTCGTTGACCTATATGTGTACTACAGTTAGCCCGGCTTTTAAGGAGCGGCTGGTGCCACACGTTTTGTAGCTCAGTCCCAGTCGTCGTCGTTCTCATCTTCGTCGTCGGACGCCGTCACCTTGCTCTTGCGCGCGCTGAGCGCGGCAGCAAGCGCGCCGGCAAGGTCGCCGCCGCCGCCAGGAGGAGGTGCGCCGCCGCCGCTGCCACCGGACGGCGCCTGGCCCTTTGCCTCCTGCAGCGCCGCGCTCGGCCGCTCGAGGTGCGACTTGTCGACCTTCTTCAGCGTGCCAATGCCGGCCTGCGTGATCGACGACAGCAGGTCGTTCGACAGCACCGGCGGTGGCGCGTCTCCGCCGGGCGACGTGGGCGGCCCGCCGAAGCTTGGCGGCGGCCCGGCCACTTGATCCAGCGGAACAGGATCGCGAGCGGCGTCTCGGACACGACAACGTGCACGGGCTCCTTGGCCGTGCCACGAGAGCCGTTCAGGTCCTGCAGGCGGCCAAACACGTTGCTC
>JAKUBX010000063.1:0-36669 GCA_030566975.1 Entelexis potacharoeniae
CGGTCGTGGCGCCCGAGCCGCGCGCGCGCAGCTCCGTCGCCGGCGCGCCGGGCACGCCCGCGCCGACCCTGCGCCCGACGATGCAGGAGATGTGCGACGTGTCGCCGTACGAGTACATGCGGCGCGTTGCCGCGCAGTTCCGCGCCTACGGAATCGTCAAGATCGTGCCGCCGCGCGGGTTTGCGCGCGACTGGCTGCCGTTCGGCTACGACATCTCGGGCCTCAAGTGCGAGAAGCAGGTGTTCATGCGCCGCGGCGACGCGGCCGCGTTCAGCGAGCGCGCGCTGCGCCGCGGCTTCTTCCGCGCCCTCGTCCGCTTCCACGACACCGCGCCCGTCGAGAAGGGCCGCCGCCGCATCCAGAAGCTGCCCTCCTTCGACCGCCGGCCCATCGACCTCTACCGCCTGTTCCGCGCCGTGCGCGTGCGCGGCGGCCTCGACCAGGTCGTCAAGCGCAAGGAGTGGGCCCAGGTCGGCCGCGAGCTCGGCTACGCCAGCCAGGCCCTGCCCACGCTCTCGTCCACGCTGCGCCAGGCGTATCTGCGCGCCGTCCAGCCGTTCGAGGCGTTTCTCGAGCAGAACGGCGTCGTGCTGCACCCGCACGTTCTGCCCCGCCTCGACGTCGAGGACGAGGATCGGCCGGCCAAGCCGCGCTCGGGCGTGCGCGTGCTCGCGAACGGCATCATTGTCGAGGCTCAGGACAGCGCCCAAACGAACAGTGCCCAAACGCCCAACTCCCAAACCACTGACGCCCAAATCGGGGCCCAAACCGCTGAGGCCCACACTGAGGCCTACACCGAGGCCCAAACCGGGGCCCCAACCGACGCGCGCGACCGCGCAATCGTCGTGCTCGACGAGACCCGCAACCAGGGGCCCTCAGTCACCCTCAAGGCCTTCCGCCTCAAGGCCCTCGCCCACACCGCCGTGTCCCCAAAGCTCTCCATCGACGCCCTCGAGTCGCACTACTGGCGTCTGCCCGCGTACTTCGAGGTCGAGCAGAGCGCCAGCCGCCCGGGCGTGCGCCTGCTCCCGTTTCCGGACGTCATCGCGCCAAGCGTCTCGGTCGCCGCCAACCTGAATAGCTCATACAGCTCCTGGAAGCTGTCAACAATCACCATCCACGACGAGGGCTTGTCGCGGCTCGTGCACGAGGACATCGACGACCTCGTGGTCCCGCAGCTCCATGTCGGCCAGCAGTTCTCGACCCAGGACTGGGCCGCCGCGCCCATGGGCGCGTACCGCCTCAGCTCGCTCGTCGACGGCCAGCCCCGCACGTGGTACACCGAGAACAACGTGTTCGTCGACCAGCAGCTCGGCGAGTTTGTGCTCGTGTTCCCGACCGTCAAGACGCTGAGCTGGTGCCACGGCTACAGCGTCACAGAGAATGTGAGCCTGTTCCCGGGCTTCGACTGGCTCGATCTCGCTGTCACCGACGAGGTCATGACCAAGCCGATGCGCTTCTGCGTCCAGCGCCTCGTCTACAACGCGGCGCACTCGCCCGTGCCGCCCGAGGTCCAGGACGAGGTCGTGAAGGCCGTGGACGCGCTGCGGCGGCGCGAGGAGAACATTGTAGACAATCTCGGGCACCTGAAGCGCGCCACGCCTGACCCGTCGCTCAGCTCGGACTCTATCGTGTGCGCCGTCACCGGCGCCAAGCGGTTTTTCTCGTGGGTTCTTGTGGACGGCGAGACGTGGTCGCCCGAGGCCGTGATAGAGCGCAAGCCCGTGGCAACAAATATCGCGCTCGTGAGCCGGTACGTCGACATCTCGGCGTTCTTCGACGAGATGAAGGCAGCAGCAGCAGGCGAGGAAACAAAGTTCGAGAACTGGGGCCAACAAGTGATCCAGACGCTCAGCGGCGAAAAAATGCCCGAGGCCTCGGTGCTGTACCAGCTCTCGAGCACGGCGCCCGAGCTCATTGACGACCGCCGCGTTGCCGCACACCTGCTCGCGACGGTCAAGGCCATGCAGAAATGGCTGGCTATGTATGAAAACCATAAAGGCGATGCAGGGCCCGCGGATCTACACGAGGAATTTAACGCGCTGATCGGGTGCAAGGACGAAGCCAACACAGTGGGCCTTGCACGCGAGCAGGCGGCTGAGGACGAGCGCCAAGTACAGATGTACTGGACGAAGCTGCGCGACGAGCTCGTGGCCGGCAAGATGCCTGACATGACCATCCCGCTCGATCTTGAGCGAATACTTCCGCGGTACCCGTACGTGCGGCCGTTTGTTGAGTCGCTGACGGCGATCTGCGAGTGGACGAAGCGCGTGGCACAGAAGACGTGCGAGGTTCCCGTGAACTTCCGCGAGCTCATGCAGCTGAAGGAGCAAAGCGCGCAACTGAACATTCCGCCCACGGCCGAGAGCATGCGGGTCATCGACCGGCACCTGAAGTGGGGCATGCGGAATGTTGCCGACGTGGACAACTTTTTGATGGAGCGGCGCGCGCTTGACGGCAACGCAATCCGGCACTTCCAAAACACGGTGGACATATTAGCGCTGCAGCCCGAGACGCGGGACAAGTTCCTGACGCTCGCGTATAACCTTCCGCTCATCGACCGCATGACTGACCCGGACCTGCTGAAGCGGCCGAAGCGCTCGGAGGCCGAAGTGCTGAACGTGTTCCCGGCGTTCGCGTATGCGGTGAGCGACCTGAACGCGTGGCTGGCGAGCGCGCAGGCGCTGGACTGGCTGGCGATCCTTGGGCAGCTGCAGAAGCTGGCGACGCAAGCGCCGGCAACGCCGCCGGCACAGCGGATCTCGACGAGCCAGCTCATGGCGGTGCGGAGCAAGATGTACGAGCTGCGGATTGTGCCGAACGACATTGAGCCTGTGCAAAAAACAATCGAGGACTCGGCGCGGGCGCTGGAGGCGGCGCCCCTGGAGCGGCGTGCGGCTTACGGGTTCGATCCATGAAGGGGCGCTAAACGCTGCCACAAAGGTAAACCGCGGAAGCACACGATTAGCGCATAAAGACAAGGGGAGTCAAACGCGACATCAAGGAGCGCCAAAATTAGCGAAAGCTGAGGCGTAAACGAGGGCGCGCCAAAGTTCAGACATCAAGGGGAACGATCAACTAGGACATTACTTATCTTATCAGTGTACAACTGTACAATAATTCTTCTCGCTGTACAATGATTCTATGTACACCATTTCTTATACCTGTAGCAGCACGAGGACATGCCCCAACACGTCCCCGGGAGAGGACGGCCGCGCATGATGACCATCACGGAGACCATATTGACGCGAGATAACGTACAATACTCCTCATACTTATAGATTGAAGCAGCAATCACACGCAGACAAACCAGCGGCATCGAAGGCGTCAAAAAGCGCTAACTTGACGGGCGTGATGATAATCCTCGGAGCCAGCAGCACACAGACACACGCAGACATACCCGCGAGCATCGAAGGAGCGATACGGCATCGAAGTCGTCTCGGAGCGCACGGTTTTAACCACTAAAAATTTAAGTACAGCGTCACCAGGACGTCACTAAGCCAGCTTAATTATATATATGGTATTCCGGCTCGCGCTAGTTCGCCGGCTTGTGGATCCAGTCGTTAAGGCCGTGGCGGTTGCGGAAGATTTCGATGGCATCGAACTGGACGCGGAAGGCAAAGAGCGTGTTCTCCTGCGTGTACTCGCCGTCGCTGTTTGTGCGCAGCAGCGTGCCGAAGTTGTAGTCCGGGACCTTCTTTTCGTACTTCTGGGCGAACTTGAACCACTTTGCCTTGCCGTCCTTGCCCTTCATGGCGTCCTCGTTCAGAACCTTCGCGGCCTCCGGGTTCTCCTTGAACTCGGGGAAGGTTTCGACGAGATCGTCGTAGAGCTCGTTGTCGCAGCCCGTGAGCTGCAACCGGGAGGGGCCGAACTTCTCGAGGAGCGACCAGTAAGTGGACGCGTGCTCGACGGCCTTGACGGCGAACTGCTTCTCGATGTCCTCGAGGTTCTCAGCCTGCTCGGGGTCGAAATTGGACGGAACGGCGGCCATTTTTGCGGGTGGAAACGATGCAGCTAGCGCTATTTAGGGCCGACGCATTTTTTGCCGCGGACAGCCCTAGCCCTGGATCTCTGTCGCCACGCAGCCGTATTTCGTAGTCGAGGCGGGCCACGAACCGTCGCGAAGGCATTGACGGCGGCGTCCCCCCTAAAAGTACAGCAATTGACAAGACGCGAGCCCCGGGATGGAACTTATGCGCGAAGAGCGAACGAAACACACCGAGGAGCGCACCCTCGACATGCACACAACTAAGCACGCATCGCGCCCGCGCGTGCAGTTCAAACAGAGAAATAGAACCAGGACTAGAAACAGAAATAGCACATAGAAATAGCGAAAACAAGACGCGAACCTGCCGCCGCGCGCGCCTAAAAAGAAACCGCCGCCGCTCGCCGTTTCGCGGGGCCGCGTTACGCGCAGCTGACACAGCGCCGCGGCGTAACGGCGGTTCACACCGGAAGCCTGCGGACGCGACTTTGATGACGCAGGAGGACGTTCCCGGAGTGGTGATCGAGCCCGGGTCGCGCCACACGCGCTTCGGCGTGGCCGGCGACGTGGCGCCGCACACCGTGGCCCCGAGCGCGGTCCTGCGCGACGGCGACAGCACGAGCTACCGCATCTCCGCGAGCGGGCCCGCGCCGCCCGGCGCCGAGGTGTGGACGCCCGTTATTGACGGCGTCGTGCACGACTTTGACGTCGTTGCCGGCCTGTGGCGGCACCTCGCCGGCTCGCGGCTCGGGTTCAGCCTCGACGAGCAGCCGCTGACCGTGACGGAGGAGGTGTGGAACCCCGCCGCGAGCCGGCACAAGCTGCTCGAGACGGTGTTTGAGGAGCTGCAGGTGCCGCTGTTCCAGCTCGTGAAGGCGCCGCTTGCCGCGACGTTCGAGTCCTCGCGCGCAAACGCGCTGGTTGTGAGCGTTGGCGCGGCGATGACGTCGGCCACGCCCGTTGTCGACGGCATTGTGCGCTCGAAGGCGGCCACGCACACGCGGTTTGCCGGCGACTTTGTGGACGCGCACGTTCTGCAGCAGCTCGACCACGCGCGCGACGAAATCATCCCGCAGTACCAGATCCGCAGCAAGCACCGCGGCGCGGACCAGAACGTGCCTGTGAGCTCGGCGCAAGGGTTCGAGGTGCACCCGCGCGGCACCGAGAGCTACCACAGCTACCAGCTGAGCCGGCTGCTCGACGACTTCAAGCGCGTGTGCTGCGCAGCCAGCCCGACGCCGCTCACGGGGCCCGAGATCAAGGGCACGCGCCTCTACGAGTTCCCGTCGGGCTACAGCATGCTTGTGGGCCACGAGCGGCTTGTGGCCGTGGAGGCGCTGTTCAACCCGACGATCTCGAGCCTATCGGACGGCACGACGCCGGGCCTGAACAGCCTCGGGCTCAGCGAGGTCATCTACAACACGGTGCAGAAGGTCGACGCGCCGCCCGAGGTGGTGCTGAGCCTGCTGTCGAACGTCGTGCTGCACGGCGGCACCTCGCACACGCCGGGGCTGGCGCGGCGGATCGAGAACGACCTTGGCGTGCTGCTCCCGAACTACGCGGTGCACATCCACCACCCGCGCGAGCACCCCGTGTGGACCGGCGCGAGCGTGCTTGCGTCGCTGAGCGAGTTTGACGAGTCGACGTGGATCACGAAGCAGCAGTACCAGGAGCTGGGCGTGCAGCACCTGCTGGAGCGCGTGTCGGAGGACTAGCGACGAACTAACTATATTTGTACTGGAGGGCCACACTGTACTGGAGGGCCACACTGGCAAAAAGTAACGCGACTGCGAATGTATAATTACTGCCACGGCAGCTTACACTAGGAACTAATCACGGTAGGAACCAACAATGAGCAGCTTACGCTAGGAGCCAACAATTAAGGCAGCGTAGCACTAAGTGCGAAGAATTACGGCAGCTTACGCTAGGAGCCAACTGCTACGCCGGCTTGGGCGCTGCGAGTAACGTCTATCATAATTCAGCGCCAACGAGGCCACGAATGGGACCACAAAGCGGCTGCCAAGGAGGTGTAGAATACACGGAACCTGCGCGTTACAGCATGCGGGAAACTGTATTAGAGCAATCGTAAATTAGAGCAATCGTAAATTAGAGCAATCGTAAATTAGAGCAATCGTAAACTAACTCGAGTTGATCATTAAGAACCTAAACTACTCACATCTTCATGCTGCGGAAGCGCATGGCCAGCGTCGCCTCGGCCACGTTCGGCGTCGCGAGGAAAAACTTGTTGTACGGCGGCAGATAGTACGAGAGCGAGCCCTTGACGGGGTGGTCTTCGCCGCCGGGGAAGTTCTCGAACAGGAGGGCCGGGACCATGATTGCCTTTTGGCGTTGGTCGAGGGGCGCGACGCACTTCCAGCGGACGTCACCGTTGCCCGAGCGGGTTGAGCTGGCTGAGATGGCCGAGCTGCTGCCGAACGCGGCCTTCGCAGCGGCGGCGACTCCGCTCGCTGTACCGATTCCGCCAGCGCCGGGCGTTGCGTCGCTCGCGTTTGCCGAGCGGCTCACGGCTCTGTTGATAACGCCGCCAACCGTGCCACCAGCAGTACCAGCAGCACTAGTAGCACTAGTAGCACCAGCAGAACTAGCGGCACTAGTAGCACTAGTAGCACTAGCAGTACTAGCAGCACCAGCGGCACCAGCAGCACCAGCGGCACCAGCAGCACCAGCAGCACTAGCAGCACCATTCACAGCACTAGCAGCAGCACTTGCGGCAACACTCGCGCCCACGCCTGTATTTTCGGTAAACGCACTGGCGTTTGTCGGGTCCGAGCCGCCCGCTTCCGCGTGTGCCGCGCTGGCGGCCGCGGCGCTGGCCGGATCAATGCGCTGCACGAGCTGAATGTCCCAGTCGTTCTGGCGCGAGAGCAGGCTGTGCAGCACGGGGTCGAGCATCTGCGCGCCGAGCGACTCGACAATGTCGCGGTACTCGTCGCCGAACCACGAGACGTGGGAGTCGAGCCAGCACTGCGCGATCTCGCGCTCGGTGAGCCCGTTATCAAAGAACGAGAGCATGCGCAAAACAAACTGCATGAACGCGGCGTCGACGAGGCTCGGGACGACGCGGTGGCCGGCGTCGAGGCGCTGCACGAGCCAGGCGTCGCGCGCGGCGCGCGTGGCCGGCGTCGCCTCGTAGTCGCGGCGGAACTGCAGCATGTGGCGCGTGACGGCGAGCCGCGGGATGTCCTCGACCTCGAACGCGTTGAGCACGAGGGTGGCCAGCTCGTAGAAATCCATCTCGTGCTCGGGCTGCTCGAGCAGGATGTGCGCGGCTGTGGCGTGGATGATTTCGCAGGGCGCGTTGTTGATTTTGAGCTTCGCGCTCAGCTTGGCCGACGTGGCGACGCGCACCTCGTACGCGCCGCTTGCCGACGGCGCGGGCGTACGCGGAGCCATGCGGCGAGCTCGGGTCGGGCGCGCAGCGCGGCGGCGCGGCCTGGGATTCGGGCAGGACGTCGTCGTCTGCCGCTTCGGGGAGGGGGAGACGCGCCGTTGGCAGGGCGCGGCGGTTCAGCAAGCGGTAATGTGCAGAGCAAGCTAGCGGGGGCCCACGGAAAGAGCGCAGCAGAGCCAGGGGCGGGCCAAAAGCGGCAAATTCGCAACAAGCGAGCCTATCGAGGAGAGAGCGCTACCAGCACGCGAACTTATCGAGGTGGGGTGCGGTCCCGAGTGACTTGAAGGTTGTGCATGAATGCAGGGCTAGGCGTCAGATGTCATGGGCAAGGTTTTTGTGCCGACAGTCGCTGACCTCGCCCCTACGGATAATGCATGCGCCTTGCAGAACCCGACGACGGCGCGGGCCGCCAGCACGGCGAGTTTGGCGCGCGCTGGGGCCGCGGCCGCGCGTGCACGCAGCGGCGCCGGTGCGGGACCGGCCTATCTGCGTCTGGTGCCCGGCCAGTACATATGCCGCACCGGTCGGCGGGGCTGTTTCTGGCAACGTCATGCTCACATCATGTGTCTGAGCAAAAGACAGGCGATTGGCTCGGATAAATCCCCGTGCATGATCGTCCCAGCAGCGAGCGCCATTGTAATTCGCTTGACTAAGCGCGTGAGCTGCATATGCGTGCTCTCATGCACTCGCCATATATCAAACCCTACCGGGGTGGTTTCAGATATGGCCGCTCGCTGAAAGAGCAAATGGCAGCCGCGCGCGGGCCAAAAACGCGGCGCGCGGGGCCAAACGGCTGCTGGCTAGGCACGGCTCGGACCCGGCGTCTCGGCGCGGCGCGCCGCGCTGAGCAATGCCCAGAGCAGCGAGAGTCGCTCCGCCGATGTGTGGCCGCCGGGTGTGCATTTGCAGGGGTACCCTAGCACTAAAAATCTTCAGGGCGTCGCGAGGTGCATATGCAGTTTGCAGCGAACGAGCCACGCTTGACGCATTCCGCTGCAGAAACAGCGCAGCGAAAACGGCGCGGATTGCCGCGAGAAGGTTTGATACCGGGTCGCGCGCAAGGGCCGCCAGCGCTTCGGGAGGGCCGTCTGCGCGCGCGGGCCGTGACTAAGGGCCGAACTACGGGCATCGGATCGGTGCCGAGCGCTGGCTGCGGCACATTGCTTAGAGCTCCGCATGTGACCGCGACCTCACCGCAGCGCTGACGGAACCGCACGTAATTAGAAGGTGAGACATAGGCCGCAGCTGCATGCATGACGCGGGGTCGGCACGAGCCGCGACACGCGGCCGGCGCGAGCAACCAGATAGAATATTATTTAGACTGAAACACTAGCTGCAGCGCATTACTAACGGCGGCGGCGGGCCTGGCGCCGCCGCGCTAAACGACGGCCGCGCGACGCAGCCCCGCAAATAAAAAGACGCAGAGCAATGCCGCGCGGCCCCGGAATCCGAGCTTATTTTGTCTGCACGCGCGCGCGCCGCCGCGCGTCGAGAACAAACGCCCAGCACAACAAGCGCCCAACACAACAAACGCCCAGCACAACCGCCGCGCAACAACCGCCGCGCACACCAAACACGATCGCGGCGGCTAGCCGCCGGTGGGGATGACTCGTAGCCAGCCGCAGGGCATCGCAATCGGAGCAGTGCATCGCAATCGGGGGCATGCAGCATGCAGGCCGTGCTGCAGCGCGCCGGCACGTAATTCCCGCATGTAGCCGCTGCGCGCAGCAATGTTTCAGTGCGCCATGCAGCGGCACCTCCGGCCGGCCAGCGGGGCAACGGCGCGGTCTTGGCGGCAAGCAAGCGCGCGGCAAGCAGTGGCGCGGCAGAGCGCAGCAGAGAATTTACCGGCTGCGCGCGCGGCCGCAAACCGCGCGGAACCGCGTGGTGGCGCTGCGCCACGCGCCACGCAGGCTGGTCGGCGCGCCAAATTACGCATGCAGCCCATGTTTCCCGGGGGTACAGAAACAGAGAGACATTAGCCGAGCACTGGGCCGCGCAAGCCGCGGCACACAGCCGGCAAAGCCGCACACAGCCGGCAAGGCCGCACACAGCCGGCAACCCTGCACAAAGCCGGCAAAGCCGCGGCGCAGCGCCCGAACTGCGCAGCGAGAACCGGCCGCCAGAACTGGACAGCACCGCGACTGAACGGTACCGGGCAATGCCGCCAAGCCGTTCGTTTAATCCCCTTGCTAGCCCCCAAGCAGCGCACAGGCCCCAGCGCCTCGTCTCAAGAAGCGCAAAGCGCCTCAGCCGTATGTACAAATAAATAAGTGCGTCGCTGCTCAATTGAGCAAATAAATAACCGCCGAGATCGTGCTCCCGCTCTCGTTCCTGCGTTAGACCTCGTTCCCGCGTTAGATCTTTTTCTAAATCGCGCTCCCGCACTCGGGGCACGCGCCGGGGCGCTCGCCGCGGCTGCGGAAAAACGCGTCGTAGCACCGCTCGTGCAGCCGCGCCGCGCACGCGAAGTTCGAGCACAGGCGCCCGGCCAGAAACCACTGCTCGCAGCCGATGCAGCGGAACAGCGTCTTGCCGCCGTAGCGCTCGGCCAGGTACGGCTGCAGCTCGTAGAGGCAGCGCGTGCTGATGAAGACGCGGCCCGCCGCGGCGCCGCGCAGCTCCTCGAGCCAGCCGTGGCGCAGCAGGCGCTCGACAATCTCGCCGCGGCCCGGAAACCGGTCCTGCGGCAGGTCCTGCGCGGGGCTGACGCCCTCGCAGCGCGCGTCGCCGAACATGACGTCGAGCATGTCCTTGAACTGCGGCGCCTGGGCCGCGGGCAGGAAGCGCCGGTCGAGCCCCGGCGGCAGCGGCGCCTTGTTCACAAGCACAAACCAGAAGCGGCCCGCGTCGAAGTCGTTGCGCACGCGCAGCAGCTCCATCTCGACGGCGTCGAGCGCCTCGTTCGCGGCCATGAGCAGCGGCTCGAGCTCGCGCTGCTCGGCCGCGGGCCGCCGCGCGTTCAGCGTCACCAGAAGCTGCTCAACGCGCTCCTCGGGCATCGCCGGCGCCGCAAGCACTGCCTGCAAAAACAGCTGCGGCACAGACGCCTCATGGTCGCTCATGTTTACCGACGCGTGTGAGGTAAGCGCTAATTAGGCGTGGCCGGCGGCGCGGGCGGACGCGAATTTTGCACGCTCACAGAGACTAAATCCACTAAAGCTGTGGTGCGGCGGTGCTCGTAAAGACAGCCGGCGACGGCTGGCGCCCTCAGCGGAAGGCCCTTTTGTGCAACCGCCTCTTAAGTAAGGTTACTCCTCTCTGGCCGCTCGACTCGCTGTACTGCTCGTTATTATACTATTCATTATACTATTCATTATACAACTCATTGTAATGCTCATTATACTGCTCATTATACTGCTCTTCATACGGCCCATTATACTGCTCATTGTACGGCTCATCATACTACCCAATATTGCCCTGCGCATTACCACAGCTCATAGGACTTCAATAGGCGCCAGCCATTTACGCGCCAGGCGCGCCTTCACGCGGTGCTCGCAGTCGAGAGCGTATCCCGCGGGGCGCGATGACACTCCCATTACGTAACAAGCTCCCAGCGCCCCCGTCGCCGCCGCAGCCAGCGCACAAACATAGTAGGCGACCGTGGCCGCAGCTCAGCTTCGTTCCAGACCCCGAATCCGCCCATGTCCAGCGCAGAGCCGTACGACCCATACATCCCGGCGTCTCATACCGGCGGAGAGTCGCGGACCGCGGCGATCCAGGCGCAGATCGACGACACCGTCGGCATCATGCGCGAAAACATCAACAACGTCGCCGCCCGCGGCCGCGGCCTCGACGACCTCCAGGACAAGACCGACAACCTTGCCGCCAGCGCCGCAGGCTTCCACAGCGGCGCAAACCGCGTCCGCAAGCAGATGTGGTGGAAGGACATGAAGATGCGCATGTGCCTCATTGCCGTCGTCATCATTGTGATCATCGTTGTCGTTGTTGTGCCCGTGGCGACGCTTGTGCGCAAGTGAGCGGCCCGCCGCCGCGCCGCCGCCGTTTTGTGTTCCCGCGGGCCCCGCCCGCAGCACGCCGTTTGCTGTCGGCAGGCGCGTGCTACATATGATATATTTATGAGCGCCTAAGTATTATAGCCAGGCCGATCCGCCGCGCGTTCGGTGAACCATGCAATGCGCCTTCACGCCGCCAACAAGTCCGGCTCGCACCAACAAATTCGGGCCCACACGAACGAGTTCGGGCCCGCACCAACGAGTTCGGGTCCGCACCAACAAGCTTGGGCCCACACGAACAAGTTCGGGTTCACACCAACGAGTTCGGGCTCACACCGACTAGTCCGGCCTGGGACTTCATAGAGTGGGTGACCGATGGTAGGTGAGTAGATCGTCTCTTTTTGCTGAGCTGCGCAAACGAACTTCGCAAATCGTGCTGCAGTTGCGCACTCACTTACCTTGTTCAGCGAGCGCCGCTCACGTTTGTACAGACCCGCGCACGGACCCCGTAATACGCCCCTGAAACACACCTGCCGCAGGCGATTGTCACCGATACGTGTGCTCACCACGCCGTGCAGATGCAGCCATAATTGCTTGGCGCTGCTCACATTGGCTCGTTAGTGCAAGCGCAGACTCACATCCCTTGCGCAAACGAATATAAGAAACTAGCGTAACATTTAAAACCTGTCGTGGACGTTCATACGTAGTTCAAACACACCTTCCATAGACGATATGCTATCCACTGGTTCTGTGACCACGCCGTGCTCAGAATTGACTACGTTGATTCGCAGCCTAAGACTTATCTGAATCGACTACGTTGATTAAGCTTAGTACGCTAGTTTAGTAGCTTAGTACGGGAGCGGGAACGACGACGCCCACGCGCTGACCTCCTCGCGCAGCTGCTTCAGCTGCCCGTCCTTGTCGGCCGTCGCCGCGGCCTTGAAGTCCTTCAGGCGGTTCGCGTCCTTGGGCAGCGACGCCTGCAGCTCCTTCGAGTACACAACGGCGCGGTCGATGAGCTGCGCAATGCGCGCGAAGTCCTGCTCGCCGAGGCCGCGCGTCGTCATCGCCGGCGCGCCGATGCGCACGCCGCCGGGCACGAGCGCCGACGAGTCGCCCGGGATCGAGTTCTTGTTGATGGCCAGGTTCATGAGCTCGGCAACGTGCTCGACGCGCGCGCCGTCCACGCCCTTCTCCTTCTTCGTCGACACAAGCACCATGTGCGAGTCCGTGCCGTCGCTGACCAGCTTGTAGCCGAGGCGCTTGAACTCGTTCTCGAGCGCCTTCGCGTTCTTGAGCACAAGCTCCTGGTACTCGCGGAACTCGGGCGTGCTCGCCTGCTTCAGCGCCACGGCCAGCGCCGTGATCGTGTGGTTGTGCGGGCCGCCCTGGTGCCCGGGGAACACCGAGAAGTTGATGCGCTGCTCGAGGTCGTACGGCACGTCGTTGCCCTTCGCGTCCTTGCGCGAGCCCTTGCGGAAGAAGATCATCGCGCCGCGCGGGCCCCGCAGCGACTTGTGCGTCGTCGTCGTCACGACGTCCGCGTACTCGAACGGCGACGGAATCACGCCGGCGGCAATCAGGCCCGAGATGTGCGCCATGTCCACCACAAGATACGCGCCAACCTTGTCGGCAATCTCGCGCATGCGCTTGTAGTCGATGAGCCGGCAGTACGCCGACGTGCCGGCAACAAGCACCTTGGGCCGGAACAGCTCCGCGTTCTCCTCCAGGCGCTCGTAGTCAATGATGCCCGTCTCCAGGTTCACGCGGTACGGCATCGTCTCGAAGTACGTCGACACGGCGCTGATCTTCTTGCTCGGAATCTGGTACCCGTGGCTCAGGTGCCCGCCGTGCGGCAGATCCAGGCCCATGAGCCGGCCGTGCGGCGGCATGAGCGCCTGGTACACCTGCAGGTTCGCCGGCGAGCCGCTCAGCGTCTGCACGTTCACGCCCCACTCCTCGGGACTGAGGTGGAACGCGTTCAGCGCGCGCTTCTGGCACAGGGTCTCAATCTCGTCGATGTTCTGGTTGCCGCCGTAGTAGCGCGCGCCGGGGTAGCCCTCCGAGTACTTGTTGCACATGGGCGTGCCGACGGCGTCGATGACGGCCTTCGACGTGAGGTTCTCCGACGCAATCAGCACAATTGACTCGCGCTGGCGCTTGATCTCGTTGTCGACGATCTGCTTCACCTCGGGGTCGAACGCCGCGAGGCCCTCGTCCATCAGCGCCTGGTGCTTCTCGCTCAAATGGTAGCTCATTGTAGTCTGCGGTTCCCGGGAAAATCAGCACGCAACTGAAAAATTAGCCAACCTGCCCGCGGGCCGCGCGTCACGTGGACCCCACCCACGCTGCGCCAGCACCGGCTATCACGAGAAACGCGCAGGTGATACGGCCTACTCGGGCCCGATAGCTTATCCGAGTCTGCGCCAAGCAGCGCCAAACACGAGTGAAAGTGGATCGCGAAAGTGGATCGCGAAAGCGTTCAACCGCGGGCGACCAGCTGGAGACCGCTCAATAAAATATGTAAATAAAGCGTACTTATACGACATGGACCGCTGATAACTCCGGCTAACCGCACAACGGCAGTCTCAGACAAGCTGCTGCCATCGCAGCCGCTGTCAACGCAGTCGCAACGCTGTCGCCAAACAATAGAACGAGTTGCTAAGCAGCCCTAACAACAACAGATATCAAATCACTAGGTGCTAACAGTAGGCGCTAGCGATATTCTCCACGAGAGACATGTGATCGCATTAGGCTCGGCTGGATAGCGTGTGGCTAGACAGTCACTACATATACATGTAGAAACTCAGCGGTTGAGGCAAAGCGAACAAAGGAAGGAAATAAAGACAGCGATTAAAGAAAGCGAATAAAGAAGAGAAAACGAATAAAGAAAGCAGACCAACGCAAAGTTAGACAAGCAAAGCAGACAAGCAAAGCTGAACAAAGCAAAGGTGCGCAGCACAACCCGCTCAAAGTTGTGGCCATATATAGATTAATTACCACTCACGGAGCCGTCTGATGCAGAGTATTAATTAACGCCTTACTAAAAATAGCCGCGCGACCACTTTGACGCCGTTCGCAGACGCCGAATCTCAAGCTCCAGAGCTGAGTGCACACAGAGCCGCATCGCAGCACCCTAACGCGCGTCCTCGCATCTGGGATATGCCATGAACCCAGCCTGCTTGAGTGAATATGCCGCCCACGCGCACGCCGCGCCTCAAATGCCCTGCTCGCTCACGTCGACCCAGCAGATAAGGGCCAGGGCCAGGGCGAGGGCGGGACTCCCGCTCACGCGACCCGAGATCACGTCCTATTTCACGATTCCTCTCCCGCCGACCCCAATTCACCCTGTTTAGTGCATGCGTGACGCCGGCTGGATCGACCAGACAACCGTCTGGCCCGGGCTCGCCGCTCAGGCCGCGCAGGCAGAGCCCTTCGTGGCCCTTTCGTCCTCGCTGCTCGGCGACCTGAAGTGCTTCGGGCCCCAGGGATTCGACTATTTCAACCCAGACACTGAGTTTGTTTCGTACTGCCTGGCCCTCATCGTCGGCGGCATCGTCTCCGCCCTGCTCGCGGGCCCGGTCGTCTACCGCATTTACGACTTGGGCCGCCACGAGCGCGGCGACTTGACTGTTTGCGGCCAGCTCGCAAAGCTCGCCGCGGCGCTCGTGCAGGTCCTGTTTCTGTCGTCGCTCTTCTTCTCGGACTCCACGCCCAACGCGATTGAGTGGTTCATCGCCGTTGTCGGTGCACTCGTGTCCATTTTGCACAACGTCCAGGACGGTCGCGTGTCCGTCGCCAGCCCCGAGATCCTGCTTTACTGGCTCGGCATGATCGGCGTGTACCTCAGCTTTGCCACGGACTCGATTCTGAGGCACGGAATTGTCCACTCGTGGATCCTCAGCGCCACTTCCGTGTTGGCCGTCGCCGCGTTCATGCTCGAGCTGTACAACCCATCGCGCGGCCACCGCGACGTTGTTGTGTTCGACGATGCCACGATCTTCGAGAAGATTTCGCTCTCTTACGCGAACCCGCTGCTCGCCAAGGGCGCCGTCGACCAGATCACGCGCGACGACCTGCCCAAGGTGCCCACGGGCCTCAACGCCGTGAACTGCTACTCCCAGTTCCAGACCGCCCTTGACAGCTACGGCGTCGATGCGCGCTGGCGCGTGCTGCGCGCCGTGCTGCTGATCATCCGCTCGCGACTGGCCCTGCTCATCGTTCTCGACACCCTGAACGAGGTCAGCACCTACATCGTGCCCTCTATCCTGGGCCTGTTCTTGAACTCGCTCACGCAGCTGGTCGATGGCTCCGCCCCGCTCTTCACCAGCATCTACTTCGCCATCCTCCTCGGCATCTTCCCGGTAATCACGACCGCCCTAGAGAACATGGTGTACATTCTGAGCAACCACATGTACATTGTGTCGCGCACGTCGCTCATCTCGCTCATTTACCGCAAGGCGCTTCAGCTCGGCCCGAAGGCCCGCGAGGAGTTCGACAGTGCTAAGATCATGAACCTGATCAACGTTGACTCAGACCAGATCGACGGTGTCGCCGGCGTCATTCCGAACCTAGTGAGTGCTCCCGTTGCCATTGTCGTGTCTACCTACCAGCTGTGGCGCTTCATTGGCCCGTCCATGTTCGCGGCGATCGCTTTCTACATCGTGAGTATCCCGCTCACTGGCTGGCTGTCGTCTCTCTTCGGCAAGCTCATGCCCGAGTTCATGAAGGCCAAGGATGAGCGCACAAAGCTCACCTCAAACGCGTTCCGTAACATCAAGTCTCTCAAGCTGTACGCTTGGGAGAAGCCGTTTTACGAGCGCATCAAGGAGGTTCGTGACACTAAGGAGATGGTCGTCGCACGCAAGATCGTCCTTCTCTCCATGGGAATGTCCATGATCTGGAACGTTCTCAGCGACCTCATCGGTGCCGCCGTTTTTATCACTTTCCTCTGGCTAAAGCAGGGCCCACTGTCTCCTGCAGTCGTCTTCCCGACGCTTATGCTGCTCCAGTATGCCACGTCGCCTTTTATGATGCTGCCGTTCGCTGTGGTAACCCTCACGCGCGCAATCACCTCGCAGAACCGTATCAACGAGCTGCTTGTCAGCTTGTCTCAGGACTATGCCAATTACTACCACAAGGCTGAGCCTGCCCATGGGTACGAGGAAAAGGCGCTCGATGTTCAAGATGCAACAATCTCCTGGAACGGCGATGCAACGGAAGAGAAGACCGCTTTGAAGAACGTGTCTTTTAGCGCCACGCGTGGTGATCTCGTATGCATCACGGGCCGTGTTGGCTCGGGTAAGACGGCCCTGCTCAAGGCCCTGGCTGGCGAGCTCGCCATCCTCAGCGGTAATATCAATATTAGCGGAAGCGTGGCTTACTGCACACAGGAAGCTTGGCTACAGAACAGGTCCTTGAAAGATAACATCTTGTTTGGACAAAAGCTCGACCAGGAGTGGTATGATCGTGTACTCGATGCTTGCGAGCTCCTTGATGACATCAAACAGCTTCCTCAGCACGACGAGACTAATGTTGGTGAGCGGGGCATCTCACTCAGCGGTGGACAGAAGGCTCGCGTTGCTCTTGCGCGTGCTGTTTATTCGAAGTCCAATATTTACCTGCTGGATGATGTGCTTTCGGCCGTTGATGAGCATGTGAGCGCTAAACTTGTTGCTAAGCTTTTCAGCAAGGATGGTCTGCTCGCTACGCGCACGATCGTTTTAGCTACAAACAACGTCAAGGTCCTGTCGCATGCTTCGTTGATCGTGGGTCTCCAGGACAAGCAGGTTGCTGAGAGTGACACGTTCAAAGATGTCGTCTCGAAACGGGAAAATAGCGCGATCTTCAACTTGATCAAAGAGTTTGGCCACGCCGCGGACCTCGAAGTCGAGGCTGAGCACATTGAGGATCGCCGCACTGGCGTAATCAGCCGTGAGTCTAGCTCGCCGAACCTTTACTTAACGTCTGAAGCTACCACAATGGTCGACGCAGGCACGGATTACCGCACCGCCGGAGATGACGAGGAAGAAGAGGAGAAGCAGGTTGTATCGTTGTGGATTTTCAAGCGCTATTTCACGGCAGTGAAACCTTGGTATGGCTGGTTCGGTCTTGGTATCATGGTTATCTCAGTTGTGGTTATGAACAGTCTGAATATCTACCTAGGTATCATCTCGAACCACAACTTCACGTCCCTGCTTGATGCACGGTATTATCTGATTGGATACCTGGCTTGGATTACCTTCTCTAGCGCTCTTCTCGTCTTGACTCACATCTGGTCTAATATCGTGATTGCTATCAACGCATCAAAGAGTCTCCACAACCAGATGGTGTGGAACACCATGCATGCTCCGATGTCTTTCTTCGACACTACCCCACTTGGGCGTCTTATCAACCGGTTCACGCGTGACATCTCTTCTTTGGATCAGAACCTGCCAACAATGATGTACTATACCGTTCGTTCGCTTATGAACGCAGTGTTGACTCTCGTTATTGTTGTCTCTAGTTCTCCAGCTGTCTCGATCGTCATTGTACCGCTTGTATGGCTCGGTAACAGCTACCGGAGAATGTACGTGCCCGCTTCTCGCAAGCTTTCTCGCATGTCATCGGCCACGAACTCTCCTATTTTGTCTCACATTGAGGAGAGTATTAAGGGACAGGCAATTGTGCGCACATTCGACCGGACGACGCAGTTCATTGATATATTCGATGGCCGTGTTGACTACTGGATCGATGCCACGTTTTTGCAAACAAACATTCAGCGCTGGCTTGTATTCCGTATTCGTGCCATGTCTTCCGTGCTTCAGCTTGTGACCGCTGTGTCCGTTGCACTCCTTGTCAATAGATCGACCATATCTGTGGGCTATGCCGCCGTGGTTCTCCACTTTGCCTCGCGCACTGGTGTCATGGTTCAGCAGATTTTGAGTTTCCTGGCTCAGATTGAAGTCAGTGGTGTCTCTTTGGAGCGCATCCTGGAATATATTGACGTGACTGGTGAAGCTGCATCCCATATACCTGAGACAGAGCCTTCTGCTGCTTGGCCTGAGCACGGTGAGGTCACATTCAAGGAATTAAGCGCTCGCTACAAAGAAGACGGGCCGGACGTTCTGAAAAACCTCACCTTCAGCCTGAACAAGGCTGAAAAGGTTGGGATTGTGGGCCGTACCGGAAGTGGCAAGAGCACATTGACCATGGCAATTTTCCGAATTTTGGAAGCCCGCAAGGGATGCATTGAGATCGATAAAGTGGATACGTCAAAGTTGGGATTATTTGATTTGCGCTCACGACTTTCGATCATTCCCCAGGATGCGCAGATTTTCGATGGTACGGTTCGAGAGAACCTGGATCCATTGCAGACCGTGGACGATGCACGCTTATGGGAGGTGCTCGAGCTATGCCACCTCAAGAATCACTTCCAGCAGTTGGGTACCGGCCTCGACACTGTACTCACGGATGGAGGCGAGAACTTGAGCCGTGGTCAGGCTCAACTTGTTTGTCTTGGCCGTGCTCTCATTCATAAGGCGCATGTTCTTGTGCTTGACGAAGCTACGGCATCAGTTGATGTCGAAACCGACAAAATCGTCCAGGAGACTATTCGCAAGCACTTCGGTGACCGTACAATTATCACTATTGCGCACCGATTGAACACTATCATGGATTCTGACCGTATCATCGTATTAGATGCTGGTGAGATTAAGGAGTTCGACACGCCCGAAAGATTGTTGGAGTCCAAGGGTCTATTTTATAGCCTCCACAATGCAGAGAAAAAGCACAAGGATACTGGTTACGAAGAGGCTATAGAGGAAGAGAGCGGTGAGCAGTCTTAAGTATCACTGTACCAAGGGATCTTATCCGATTGGAGCTCAGCAACAACCTCCGGCATTTACTTGAGTTAGTGCGGACTGGACTCGCGCGTAGCTTTCGATTTTGCTCCGTTCTGACCAAACAGAAAGTATAGAGTTACGTAGCTGACCTATAAGCCTCCACATGGTTGCTACGGATAATACAACCATGCAATGTAAATTTAGTATCGTGTTGTCTAATCTATCTTAGTCTGCGGCTTTCTGGCCGCAAGAATGTCTGACGCAGATCTTTTGATGGATATAATCGCTTCTTACGAGCACATGATTTGGTTATGAAGTTATCAGCATAGAGTCATTGAAGTAGCCAATTATTATTGTATCTGTCGAATGAAAATTACTATCAAGGCCATGGCACGTTTTGCTATTCTTCTTCATGAAAGCGTAGCAATTTACAACTGCTGTTTTGTTCGCCACCGCCAAGACTGCGCCATAGGTTAAGGGTGACGCCGTACGTCCGCAGGGGCATAACAGACTGACTGTTGAAACGAGCCCATTCAGGTGAAACTATGTATAAAAATTCGGATTGTAAAAAAGATTGTATTTTATTCGCATGATTGAACTATATGATAGAGGTTGATTACTCCCTCGACAATTCAGAAACGAGTCGAAAGTACATAAAAAAGAGTAAAAATATAACGACCTGATTAGGCTGCGTCAATCATGCGGCTCGGGCGGTTAGCGCAGTGTCGACGTCATAGATAAGCATCAGGGCCAAGGGAATCATTATTGAAGCAAACGCACGCGAGTATATAAAGGTATGGCACTTGCTTATTGGAAGGCATTAATGGGCTCCAAAATGCCATCATCACCTATCTTTGGAGCTCTTACTTGTTACAGCGAGAATGGGTTCATATATTTTGACCCCGAAACTTACTTCCCTTCGTATTGTTTGGTTCTCTCAATTGGCGCATTCATATCCGCCACGTCCAGCGCGCCGATTATATACCGCATACATGTTTTAACTAAACATGAAAAGGGCCATCATACTCTATGCGGTCAAATGGCAGTGGTGACTACTTTGCTTGTATCGTTTCTCTTCTTAACAGCGCTATGGCTAGCTGGCTCGACACCGAACTTTCTTGAGTGGTTTCTCATTATCATTGGTACGCTAGTTGCTTTGTTGCAGTACGTTCAGGATGGCCGCGTAGCAGTGTGTGGCCCCGAAATTCTCTTGTATTGGTTGGGAATGGTTGGTGTCTATTGTGGTATTGTATTGGACTCTATCTTGAGAAACGGTGTTAAACATTCTTGGGCTCTGATCACAGCCTCGGCCTTGTCTAACATATCATTTCTACTAGAGCTCTACAATCCCTCGCGGCAGAACCATGATTCCGTTGCGTATGATGATACTACAATTTTTGAGAAGGTTACCCTTTCGTTCACTAATCGGTTACTTGTGAAAGGAGCCACTAGTAAGATCAAGCGCGGAGACTTTCCTAAACCACCCCATGGACTGAACGCAAAGTCGAGTTATCTCCAGTTGGAAGACACCCTGGCTAGTTTTGAGACTGGCGCCAGATGGCGTCTACTCCGTGCTATATTGAGTGTTTCTGGGTCACGCTTGGTAATTTATTTTTTGCTGAACACACTGAGCACCATTTGCTATTACATTCTTCCTTATATTCTGAGCCTCTTTTTGAATTCTTTAACTGAGGCCTCAGAGGAACCGTCGCGGAAGTATGCGAGCTTTTATTATGCTGCTTTGCTTGGCGTTCTCCCCGTGTTCACACTATCACTTGAAAACCTGACAGCGCTCCTCAACAACGAAATTTATATTATCACTCGATCATCTCTCATTTCAATGATTTACCGGAAAGCGCTTGGATTGAGTCCCAAAGCCCGCGAAGAGTTTACTAGCTCCAAGATAATGAACCTTATCAATGTTGACTCGGCCCAGTTAGATGGTTTTACGGGGATAATCCCAACTTTGGTGAACGCGCCCTTGGGCATTGCCATATCAATTTACCAGCTATGGTTGTTTCTTGGTCCAGCGATGTTTGCTGCTGCAGGCGTTTACAGCTTGTCTATTCCTCTATCCTACTGGTCTACTGGTCGGATGGGTATATACCTCCCAGCATTCATGAAAAGCAAAGATGAGCGTGCGACACTTGCCAGCAACATGTTCCGAAATATGAAGTCCGTCAAATTTTATGCCTGGGAAAAGCCATTTTTTGAGCGCATAAGAGAAGTACGCGATAAGAAAGAACTGGCACTAGCAAGAAAGATAGTTGTTCTCAATCAAGTCATGGCCACTATTTGGAATATGCTAAGTGACTACATTGGCGCTGGGGTATTTATCGTTTTCCTTTGGCGCCAACAGGGTGAGCTTTCACCTGTGGTAGTATTTCCAGCGCTCTTGCTTCTTCAGAATGCGACACAACCCCTTGTGATGTTTCCGAATGCTGTGAACGTTCTGCTACGAGCTTTAGTCTCACAGAAACGCATCGATGACTTACTCTCAAGCCCTTCAAAGAACCATACGAACTACTTGAGTATTACAAGAGCAGATACCGCAAGCGCGTATGACGAAAGGTACGTCATTGTTGACAACGCGACAATTTCATGGAACGGATATCCGAGCGAAGATAACATTGTTCTCGAAAATATCAGCTTTCAGGCTCATCCCGGCAATCTAGTATGCATTTTAGGGAGGGTGGGAACCGGAAAGACCGCGCTATTGAAAGCGCTCGCTGGGGAGCTTGATGTTGTCGCTGGACAGATCCGTATTGGCGGTAATATTGCATATTGCACTCAGGATGTTTGGCTACAAAGCTTATCACTCAAGCGAAATATTCTTTTCGGTCAGAAATATGATGCAAAATGGTACGAGCGTGTATTGGATGCCTGCGAGCTCCTCGAGGACGTTAAGCAGCTCCCTCAAGGAGATGAGACCAATATAGGAGAGCGTGGGATAACCTTGAGCGGGGGACAGAAGGCTCGAGTTGCGCTTGCGCGAGCCATCTACTCGAATGCGGAAGTGTACTTATTGGATGACGTTCTTTCAGCTGTTGACCAGCATGTCTGTGCCAAACTCATAACTAAGATTTTGAGTAAGGACGGTCTGCTTGCAACTCGTATAGTTGTTCTGGCCACAAACAATGTTAAAGTCCTGTCTCACGCATCACAGATTTTGGATTTGCAAAATAAGCGGGTCGCGGAGTACAATACATTCCAAGGAATAATCTCAAAAGCAGAGAACAGTGCAATCTATAGACTCATCAAAGAGTTTGGCCATGCTAATGATCTGGATACAATGACCGCTGAGAAAGAGAATCGACCAGCAAATTTCGTTCGACGCGAATCAAGCTCAACGGACGCATACCCTACATTGGAGGCAGTTACTATAGCGGAACTCGACAACGATCGTCAGAGTTTCGATGATGACGAGGAAGAAGAGAGAAAAGTAGCCTCACTGTGGATCTTTGTGCGCTATTTTGCATCTGTGGGCCGTCATGTGGGCTTGATCGGTCTAGTTTTCATGATATCGTGCCGTTTAGCACTGAATGGTTTGAATGTCTACCTGGGATTTATGTCAAATCACAACTTCAGCTCGTTGTCAGATGCTCGGCTATTCGTGTTCGGCTACCTGGGTTGGATACTTGCGTCGACTTTGCTATTTGTCTTGAACAGTGTCTGGACACATGTCGTCATAGCGCTTCGTGCCTCTGATAAACTTCACAATCGAATGTTGTGGAATGTAATGCATGCCCCGCTGACATTCTTTGAAACCACACCGCTTGGACGTCTCATGAATCGCTTTACTGGCGACATATCCATGCTTGATCAGAATATGGCTTATATTGTACAGAGTGCTGAGCGGTCAATTCTAAATACTGTCATTTCTCTTGCAGCTCTCACGGCTGGCTCCCCCGTTCTCTTGTTTGTTGTGATACCTCTCGCGTGGATCGGTAACAGATTTCGTCGAATTTATGTCCCAGCATCGCGGAAACTATCTCGTATAGCATCAGCTGCGAAATCACCAATTTTGTCGCATGTCGAGGAAAGCATTAAGGGTCAAGCTACGATAAGTGCGTTCGGTCGCGTGTCGCAATTTTTGGACATATTTGATCAAAGAATTGATTATTGGATTGAAGCTACTTTTTCACAGATCAATATTCAGCGCTGGCTTTTGTTTCGTATGAACATTTTGACATCGGTACTTCGATTGGCAACTGCAGTGCTCGTCGCGCTACTAGTGAGTAGATCGCTTCTGTCAGTGGGATACGCAGCGGTAGTTCTCCAGTTCGCGTCACGGACTGGCCTCATGACTCGTCTAGTTATACAAAGCCTAGCTCAACTTGAGGTTAGTGGCGTTTCATTGGAGCGTATTTTTGAGTACACAGACCTTAAACGTGAAGCAGCTTCTCATATCCCTGAGACTGAACCACCAGTATCTTGGCCGGCGACAGGTAAAATATCGTTCAAAGATGTGAGTGTTCGCTATAGAGAAGAGGGGCCAGATGTTCTCAAGAGCATCAGTTTGAAAATAAAATCCGGAGAGAAGATAGGAGTTGTGGGCCGTACTGGAAGTGGAAAGAGTACGCTGACTTTGGCAGTTTTTCGAATGATGGAGGCACATAAGGGCCACATAGAAATAGACCAAGTCAATATCTCAACACTTGGGTTATTTGATCTCCGATCCCGATTGTCGATCATCCCACAGGACCCACAAATTTTCAAAGGAACGCTTCGCGAGAACTTGGATCCTTTTCATACAGCTGACGATGCTCGTCTTTGGGAAATACTCGAGCTGTGTCATCTAAAGCATCATTTTGCGCAACGCAATGCTGGTCTTGATGCGGCACTTACTGATGACGGTGATAACTTGAGCCATGGGCAAGCTCAGCTTGTGTGCTTGGGACGTGCACTTCTACACAACACACATGTGTTAGTATTAGATGAAGCTACGGCCTCCGTGGATGTTAAAACCGACAAGATTGTACAGGCGACAATTCGCAAATATTTTGCTGATCGCACAATTATCACTATTGCGCACCGTTTGAATACAATTATGGATTCCGACCGCATCATCGTGCTGGATGCTGGTGAAGTCAAAGAGTTCGACACACCGGAGAGATTGCTAGAATCAAAGGGCTTTTTCTACAGTCTTCATAATGTGGAGGAGAAACACAAGGATACTGGCTACGAAGAGGCCATCGAAGAAGAAATCAGTGAGCATCCCTATCTGCACTCAGAGGAATTATCGCGAAAGGACTAGCACTGTTGGCCCAAATATAACAGAAATGCCAAGAATGTTTTAGCCACGATGTTCTCTGTTGGATAAATGAGGACTGATTGATAGGTTTTGTTTGGCTCCGCCCTGGAAATGGCGCCTTTACTTCGCAGAGCTCGTTGTCTTTTGATTTTTACGACATTGGAACCTTAGAGAAGAGTGAGATTTATATCGCTCTAGAGTTACTATACTATCTTTAATTGCGTACAGCAGATTACTCGCTGTGATGACCTTGTCGGCGCAGTAGTTATATTTGTTAAATAGTTGCGTTCAATTCAGTATACGCCCAGGACGACCACAGTGGGCCCATTGAATTTTGCTAACTAAATTCTATTTCTAATTTCAGTCTTTGTTTCGCTTTCAATTTATCGTATCGATTTATCTCTGGAAGAGTCCAACAGGATGGCTATTCAGTGTATCAAATGCCTTGGCAGCGCCGTGTGGTCAAGGGTGATGCCGTGAATTCCATGCAAGCCGAAGAGTCATATGGCGATGGAGCGAAGTAAAAATTCAGTGAATCCATATGTAGCGATAAAAGGCATCATAGATTTTAGGGATTGTATGCTTCCAGTCAATGAGCACCCTCAGCACAAGAATATTAAACGCATAACTTATATGCCAAGTTTAGTCAAACGCATTATATGGGACTATAAAGCGCGTCAGGACGATCCCGTTGAGCCGTGCCTATCTGGTGGTGCCGGTCACCGTTGAGCACGCAGTGCGGAGATAAGCGTAAGGGTAAGGAATGCGCTCTTGGCACGACTCATGGATATGTATATATAGATGTGGCCATAGCCCCAAGGTAGCGATTATACCATATAAATAGCAGTGCCTAGCCAATGCGCGACACCAACCTTGTTGACCAGAATATTTTCTGGGCGACTCTCGATTTGTTGACCAAATCACCTGTAGTGATATCGTCTCTTGATGATCTTAAATGCTCTAGTACCGACGGGTGTGATTACTTCAACCCAGATACTGAGTTCCTTTCGTACTGCCTGATCTCATTTGTTGCTTTTGTCGTTTCAGTTCTATTCGTCGCACCTGTCATCTACCGCATTTGGGATCTAAGTCACTATAGGAAGGGTAGCCTTACTCTGTGTGGTCAACTTGCTAAACTTGCAGCTACATTTGCGCCATTCTTACTCTTGACATCTCTGTGGCTAACTGACTCTGCGCCGAATAAGTTTGAATGGTTGATTGCTATAGTGGGAGCTCTTGTTGCCTTGTTACAGAACATGCAAGATGGTCGTGTTCTCGTGTGTAGCCCGGAAATTCTCTTATACTGGTTGTGTATGTGCGGAGTCTACATAAGCTTCGCAGCCGACTCGATGTTAAGAATTGGAGCTACACATTCTTGGGCACTGGATGCCGCATCTGCGTTAGCGGTCACTACGTTTTTGCTCGAGCTGTACAATCCATCACGAGGTAATCAAGATGTTATTTCATTCGATGAAGTAACGCTGTTTGAGAAAATCAGTCTAGCGTATGCAAATCCTCTCCTTGCTAAGGGTGCTACGAGCAAGATCACTCGCGATGATTTACCCAGGCCTCCGAAGGAATTAAGTGCAGTAAGCTGCTTTGAGCAGCTTGATGGTGCTTTGTCGTCTCTAAACATCCGTTCTCGATGGCGCGTACTGCGTAGTGTTCTTATTGTAGTGCGTTCGCGTCTGATGCTACTGATAGCTCTAGATGTGTTAAGCGAAATCAGCACATACATTGTCCCTTCAATTCTGAGTCTCTTTTTGACTTCGTTAACTAGTGATCTAGATGGCTCAGCACCATCCTTCACTAGTGTTTATTTTGCTATTTTGTTGGGCGTCTTTCCAGTGATAATAGTGTCGCTTCAAAATATGGTAGCACTCTTGAGCAATCACATTTACATTGCAACGCGAACATCCCTCATTTCCCTGATTTATCGCAAGGCCCTCGAACTCTCGCCAAAGGCGCGTGAAGACTTTAACAGTGCGAAATTGATGAATTTCATAAACGTGGATTCGGCGCAAATTGATGGTGCAGCGGGAGCCATCCCCACTTTCGTGAGCGCACCCGTAGCAATCATAGTGTCCACTTATCAGCTCTGGAGATTCCTTGGTCCGGCGATGTTTGGAGCGGTGGCGTTTTATTTCTTGTTCATCCCTCTTTCAGGGTGGTCTTCTCGTCGAATTAGTGTTCTCATTCCTAACTTCATGAAAGCTAAAGACGAACGCACAAAGCTTATCAGCAATATGTTCCGCAACATGAAGTCGCTAAAGCTCTACGCATGGGAGAGGCCCTCGTATGACCGCGTTAAGGAAGTGCGAAACAATAAGGAAATGGCGATAGCATGCAAAATTGTACTGCTTAGCCAAATAATGGCCACAATATGGAACTTGTTGAGTGACTTCATTAGCTTTGCGGTCATTGTGACATTTCTTTGGCTGAAGCAGGGTGAGTTATCGCCCGCTGTCTTATTTCCAGCATTGATGTTGCTGCAGAATGCAACAGAGCCTTTCATGGCTCTTCCATCTGCTGTCAATACTCTTTTGCTTGCAACTACCTCACAAGATCGGATCAACGCCTTCCTAGAAAGCCCATCGCAGGACCATGCAAATTACATTCGCCACGACGTAGCATCGTGCGATTTTGATGAAAAAACAGTACATGTTCGAAATGCGACCATTTCTTGGAATGGAGATGTATCCGAGGACAAAATTGCGTTGAATGAGATTAGCCTCAATGCATCTCCTGGGGACTTGATCTGCATATTAGGCCGGGTGGGTGCAGGAAAAACAGCACTACTCAAAGCACTGGCTGGTGAACTCGCAATTATTGACGGTGATGTCCAACTTAGCGGCCGCATCGCTTATTGCAGTCAGGAGGTCTGGTTACAAAACCGGTCACTGAAAGACAATATTCTTTTTGGTCATATTTATGACAAGGGCTGGTACGAATGTGTGATAGATGCTTGCGAATTACTCGATGACATTGAGCAGCTTCCTCAGGGTGACGAGACTAGTGTCGGAGAGCGAGGTATTACCCTGAGTGGTGGCCAAAAAGCTCGTGTGGCACTGGCCCGGGCCGTTTATTCGAATGCTGATATATACCTCCTGGATGATGTGCTTTCAGCAGTGGATCAGCATGTAAGCGCAAAACTCACGAACAAAATCTTCAGCAAAACTGGCTTGTTGGCACATCGTACAATTTTATTGGCTACAAATAATGTCAAGATTTTGTCTCACGCGTCCTTGATTGTAAGCTTGCAAGACAAACAAGTCGCTGAAACGGACACATTTAGAGACGTTCTCACGAAAGGAACAAGAAGCGCTACATATAACTTGATCAAAGAGTTTGGGCATGCTGCAGATCTTGAAATAGATGCGGCGAATATCGTAGAGCGCCACTCAGGAAACATCAGCCTCGGGCAAGACTCATCGAGATTTTTCACTTCTCTGAAGTTTGTTCCCCTAGGAAACGCCGGGATCGACCATCGTAATGCCGGAGATGAAGAAGAAGAAGAAGAAAAACAAAGCGTCTCTTTGTGGATTTTCAAGAGATATTTCACCTCCATCAGCCTCTGGTATGTCTGGGCGGGCCTAGTGTTTATGCTGTCGTCGGTTGTAGCTATGAATGGCTTGAACGTGTATCTGGGAATCATGTCAAACAATAGCTTCACGTCTTTGGTCGATGCTCGGTACTACCTAATAGGGTATCTGGCACTGATTTGTCTATCGAGTTTGTTGTTCATCCTGAGCAGCATATGGTTGCATGTCGTGATAGCGCTCCGTGCTTCTAAGCTTATTCACAATCGTATGCTATGGAACACAATGCGTGCTCCTTTATCCTTATTTGATACTACACCGCTAGGGCGTCTGATGAACCGTTTTACTGGTGATATCTCCTCACTTGATCAAAACATTCCAACCAGAATACAGAATACCGTAAGCTCATTGATGAACGCTGCCATGGCACTCATAATTCTCATGACTGGAGCTCCTATCCTGTCGGTTGTCATCTTACCTCTTGTGTGGCTTGGCAATAAATATCGCCAAATCTACGTTCCTGCGTCGCGTAAGCTACTACGACTGTCTTCGGCTACAAACTCACCAATCCTATCTCACATTGAAGAGAGCATCAAGGGTCAAGCCACTGTACGCGCATTTGACCGCACTATCCAATTTACTGATGTTTTCGATGCACGGATTGACTATTGGATTGAAGCAACGTTCTCTCAGATCAACATCCAACGTTGGCTTTTATTTCGCATTCGTATAATGACATGTGTGCTTCGACTAGTAGCTGCAGTGTCAGTAGCATTGTTGGTTAAACGGTCCGCCATGTCTGTAGGCTACGGTGCTGTAATTCTCCACTTTGCTTCGCGCGTAGGGACCATGACACAAGTGGTGTTAGACTTTCTGGCACGCCTCGAGGTGAGCGGCGTATCATTGGAGCGTATTTTTGAGTATACGGATCTGAAAAGTGAGGCAGCAGCTCACATACCAGAGACCGAACCACAAGCTTCTTGGCCTGTTTCAGGTGAAATAGTAACTAAGGACTTGAGTGTTCGTTATGGGAAGGATGCACCCAACATTCTAAAAAATCTTACGCTGCGCGTGCAGGCAGGTGAAAAAGTAGGTATCGTGGGCCGCACTGGAAGTGGCAAGAGCACACTTACTTTGGCCATATTCCGCATTCTGGAAGCACACAACGGCCACATTGAGATTGATCAGGTCAATACGTCAAAGCTTGGCCTGTTCGACCTTCGATCACGACTGTCAATTATACCTCAAGACGCACAGATTTTTAATGGCACTGTTCGTGAGAACTTGGATCCTTTGCATGACGTGTCTGATGCGCATCTATGGGAGATATTGGAACTATGCCATCTGAAGGAGCATTTTCAGCACTTGCGCACTGGCCTCGACACTATACTTACAGATAGTGGTGACAACTTAAGTCACGGTCAAGCGCAACTCGTGTGTTTGGGTCGCGCACTTCTTCACGAATCACAGGTTTTACTGTTGGATGAAGCGACGGCATCCGTCGATGTTGAGACTGACAAAATCATTCAGCAGACGATTCGCACGCAGTTCAAGAATCGTACAATTCTCACCATCGCGCACCGGTTAAACACGATCATGGACTCTGACCGCATTCTTGTGCTCGACAACGGTGAGATAAAGGAGTTTGACACGCCAGAGAGATTACTGGACATGAAGGGCTTTTTCTTCAGTCTTTACAATGCAGAGAAAGAGCACAAAGATGTGGGGTACGAGATAGCTATAAATGAAAGCTAGACAGGTTTTGTAGCTCTATAAGAGAAAATGACGAATCCGTGACGTTGTCTGCGCCTTGAGGTTCTGTAGCACCGTAGCTTCATTGTGCGCATGCTTAGAGGGCTGCGCCACATATTTGGTCGCCATGAAGCATAGAAACTACCCAAACCCACACATAGTGTGATGTGTGACGTGCTTATCTGGGTAGTGGGAGCTTTGCCTCAGCCGTCGCTTATCCGAGATGCCAAAACATATGACTTTTCAAGCTCCCTCCACGTTACTGCTAAAAAGTTCCACACAGCTAGAGGGCACTGGCACAAAACAACGGTTCGCGATTCAGATTTCCAACCTCAGACCCACGCTGGCACCGCACGACTTTACTTCGAATCGAGCATACAGTGTTCTGGGGCTCGAAGCAGGTGTGTAAGAGTGGAAGGATGTCTGAGGCCCAAAAGGCACATGAATTGGCGGCACGCATCCAGGCTTCGCCTGCTCCACGCGAGCTCATTTCATGTTTGAGGGAGTTCCGCACAACATTTGATTTGGAAAAACAGTCCTCGTCACATACACTGGAGGTTTACGCCAGCATTATAACGTCTGCGCTAATTCCGCTGTTCATCACGGAGCCCAGCGTTTTAGACGAGCTTATACTTAATTTCAGCAACGCTGGCGGGCTAAGCGCCCTACTGTCGAGATTGGCATTAGCTCCACATCATGAAGTTGATGCGCTTGTCCGGCTGCTGGAACGAGTGCTTGAGCAGCCTAAAATTTTGAAGGAGCTCGTAGATGCTCAGCCTCGACAAGCCACTAGCCTTGTTTTTGGGTCCCGTATCCTGAATGTTGTGGCGTCAAAACTTGTGAATACGTGGGTGGGAGACACGCGGCAGTATACTGCGTGGCTTGCGCAGCAGCTAGTGTCGTCCTCCTCTTTAGCTGTGGATGCAGGATTGTTTGACAGGGCCGCCAAATTGGGTGCACCAACCGTGCTCGTACAGACGTATCTCCATCCCGAACACTTTGGTGCCTTTCGAGATCTTTGGCCTCGGTTGCGGACGACCCAGAAAAATTATATTCTTACCCGGGGCCTAATCGGAGTACTTCCTACGTCTCCATCTCAGGCGGGTCGTATTCTCCTTGATCTAGGAGTAGATGCTGAGCTTGTTTACGACTTGTGCGTGCGACTGCCAGCTGGACTGGCCACGATTCGCGCCGCCGTCGTTTTAGCTCGCGAGTCTGGAAAGCTCAAGCCCTTGGTCGAGAAGCTCATTGGTGAGTGGAGCAGTAAAGTCACACTAGAGTGCTCCACGCTTGTAGCCAGGCAAACACTTACGCAGCTAATCGTCGCCTCTTGTTGCTCCTTGTCGGCCAGTGACGCAGGACAGCTCTCTCATTCTCCGCAGCTTTTGGAGGGCGTGTCTCTACATCTCAGCTCGACATCTGCTAACACTCGCAAACTGGGCACGCTTGTAGCGGAGACATTTGCGAAAAAGGCTGGTCAGAAACTCGAGTTTGGTATCACTTACGATGAGTATGAATGGTGGCTGGGCGTTGACGCGCTCGACACAACAGAGCAGCCTCTGCCAACGGAACACTTGCAATCGATTTTGCGACCGGATCCGCCAAAACCGTCGGAGAATCAGACCAAAACCAAGGAAAAAGAGGATTCCGATGATGACGACGATGACGACGACTATGTTGACTCGGACGAAGAGGTGGTTCCGCCATTCTACATCAAGGACTTGGTCGCGTATCTTCAAAGTGACAAATATGGAGAAGTCTATTCGGGTCTTAAGACGGGAGCGTCGCTCATAGCCCGTAAAGCGCAGTTTGGCACAGAAGTTCCTCAGTACGCAGCAGATCTACTTCGCGTGGCGTGCTCGCTGACGGATAAATTCTCGATCACGAAGTTTGCCGAGCTGCGCCAGGGCATTCTGAATGCTGTGGTTGTGGCAGACCCGAAACAGGCGCCCGTAGTGGTGACCATGTTCAAGACCGGAGACTGGTCGCTTGCGCAGCGGCAGAGCCTGCTGAACGCGCTGGTGTTTGGCGCGCACGAGCTGGCCCAAGGACAAAACAAGGCCGAGTTTGAGCGGCTGCCTCCGGCTCTACACAAGCTGTTTGTAACGGGCGAGGAGGACGCGTCCAGATTTGCGGTGGCGGGAATGCAGACGCTGAGTATTACACCAAGGGCGGAGCGTGATGCCAGCGGGACAGTCGTGCGCCGGTCACAGCGCCTGGAACAGGCACGCAACAGAGAAGGGTCGGCGAGCACGCCCAAGCAGCGGAACCTGTTTTCGCCCGTGAGCCACCTCTTCTTCTTCCCGCTCGTGGCAGCGGCACCGCCTCTGCGAGCGAGCTCATACGACGCGCTTGTGTACGCGCAGTGGCTGCGCACGCTGGGAATCATTGCGGTTGAGGCGTACCCGACGCAGCACATACCGGACATGGTGGAAGAGCTGTGGCCCGTGCTGGTTGGGCTTGCGGTGCGTGGCGCTCATGAAGTCGTTATTGAAGAGGCATTATATACGTGTCTATTAATGATCGTTACGGTGGCCGGAGGCATCATTATGCAGAGCCATGCGGCAGACATCGGCGTGCTCATTGACAAAATTTTCGAGAGAGTACAGACGGTTGCGGAGCCGCGGACGCAGCAGCTAGCCGCGGCGGCCGGGGCAAAGCTTGCCGAGATGGCTGCGCAGATCGAGCAGCAGATGTTCGGGTCCACAGGCTCTGCTTAAAGGTTCACAGGCCCTGCTTGAAGGTCCACAGACTCTGCTTGAGAGCCTACTGGCTCTGCTTGAGGGCCCACTCCTCGGGGGTGAAGGTCTTCTGCGTGAACGCGTGCACGGACGCGATTTCATTTTTGAGCGCCGTGTTCACGGCCTTGTGGCGCAGGAGCTTTGAGCGGCCCTTGAACGCCTCGCTGACGACGGTGACCTCGAACGCCTGGCCGCAGCCGCCGCTCGTGTCGGAGACTTCAACGTGCGAGGCATTGAGCTGCTCGCGCAGGGCCTTCTCGAACGTCTGGGGAGTCAGCATGGCTGAAAGCAGAGGCGCGGCCGCGAGATTGTGCGCGGAATCGATGAAGGCGTTTTTGGTTTGTTCAATTAGCGAAATGAAAAATGACGTGAGGACACACGTGATACCGCCGTTGGCAATGCGGTGCCGCGGCTATCGATGACGTCCAACAGATGCAAGTGAGGGACGCCAATGACGCCAGCGACGGACGACAAAGGAAAAACGGCGCGCGCCTAATTGACGATTTCTGTCGTGCGCAGCGCTCAAATGTTAGAGCTTCACTCGTGCGGCGTAGACTTAGTCGGAACTTGTAGTGAACCCGGAGCAGCGGCGCCTAGAATTGGCGCAAGTATCGTCCCCCACAAAAAACACATCACTGTGTGTATTCTACGCCCAGTCACTCAGCACCATATGCCGCGGCGAGGGCGCTGGCGCGGTGCATGGTTCCTGCGTCTGCTTGCGCGCGACACGTGCAGCGCGATGTTTTTTGTCAGTCCCGCATCACGTGGGTGCCGTCGGCGCCGAGGACGAACGGCTGGCAACCCAGGCCGACGTTAATCCGCAACCGGCGATTGCGCCCGAGAATCGAGCAAACGTGGCAGACAAGGGGATGGTTCCGCGCGTGCAGAAAGTGAAGACAGTGGTCGAGGCGCTGCAGCGGCTGTATCCGAAGCAGCTGGCCGACAACTCGTGGGACAACACGGGGCTGCTGCTCGACACCGCTGCCACGGCGCCGCCGAAAATAAGCGAGCGCACGGAGCCGCGCGTGCTACTCACGATTGATCTCACGACGGACGTGTGCGACGAGGCGCTGGCGATGAATTCGGACCTTGTTGTGGCGTACCACCCTTTTATTTTCCGCGGGCTGAAGCAGATCTCGAGCACGAACCCGCAGCAGCTGTCGCTGCTGCGCCTCGCCCAGGCCGGCGTCTCCGTGTACTCGCCGCACACGGCCGTCGACGCGAGCACGGAGGGCGTGAACGACTGGCTGGCCGACGGCATTAGTGATGGCGGCGCAAACGAGCGCTCGCGCTCGACCGTGCAACCGCGCGACCACGGGCTGGAGGGCCACGCGAACGCCGGCTTCGGCCGGCTCGTCTCGCTGAAGAAGCCCATGCCGCTACCGCACCTCGTGCGCCTCGTGAAGGAGCACCTCGACCTGCAAACCGTACAGCTCGTGCTCGCCGAGCGGCACACGACTGGCCCCGTGCAGACCGTCGCAGTGTGCGCGGGCTCGGGCGGCTCGGTGCTGCAGGGCTGCGGCGCCGACGTGTGGGTGACAGGAGAGCTGGGCCACCACGAGATGCTGTATTTGCGCGAGAGCGGCACGAGCGTGATTGTGTGCGGGCACTCGAACACGGAGCGTGGGTTTCTGCCGGTGCTGAAGAGCCAGCTGGTGCAGGAGCTTGCGAAGGACGGCGTGAAGCCGCGCATTCGTGTCTCGCGCACCGACAAGGACCCGCTGCAGTATGTTTAGACCACTACATTACGGGTAGGCCCGCTGCAATGCAACTAATCAGTATGTTTTGACATGCAGCAGTACATTTAGACATGCAGCAGTACGTCTAGACACGCAGCACTCCGGCTTGGCTCGCAGCAGTACGCCTAGACCCGCAGCAGCGCACAGCTACGCACGGTGAAATCTCGACCCGCTGCATTACGTCTACGCACACTGCAGTGCAGCACTGGCCACCCGGCCATGCCGACCTGCAGCACTTCAACTCTGGAACGGTTCGAGTACACGCGAACGAACCAATTACCTGTTCAGCGGCGCACGGCCGCTGCTCTAAAATATTTAATCCCCTGCCACGCATTATCAAATCGAATATGCAATTCCTGGCATTGTAACGAACACGTACCGAAAAATGAGACCACTGTCATGGCAATGCGCGACGCAAACATAAACTGACCTGCTGCTCACGCAGTGTCAAGCTGATGCAACGTCGAGCCAATGCAATGTCGAGCTCATACAACATCGAGCTAATGCAACGTCGAGCTTCGCTACTCAATGTAGAGCTAATGCACTCTAAAACTGATCCTCGCTACCCATGCTGTGCTAATGCAATGTAGACTGAATACATACGTGCAGGGCCCGCGGCCCCGTCCTAAAATTACTGTACAGACAACGCGTTACTCGGGCGCCAGGTAGTTGGCCACGTCCATAAGGCTCGTCTTCATTTTCGGCTCGACGCCGCGCAGACCGCCAACCCACTCAGCCAGCTGGGCAATGTTGTCGCGGCCCTCTACGTAGAACAGGAGCGGCTCGGGCGGCGGCTTGGGGAAGTCTATTCTGAGCTTCGGGTAGCGCCGCTTCGGCTGCGAGCGCGGCGCGCCGTCGCCCGCGGCAGGCTTCGTGTCGGCGTCGCCCAGGCCGTCAGCGTCGGCCTCGGGTGCGCCGGTCTCTGAGCCGGGCTCGTCGCCGGCGGTGTTTTGGCGACCGCGCGCCTCCTTGCGCAGGCGCTTGCGCTCGGCAATCTTCTCGGCAACCATCGCGTCGCGGCCCGCGAGCACGGTGCTGACCTTGTGCCCGAACTCGCGGTGCCAGGCAGCAAGGTCTGCGGGGTCGTACACAAACTCACACATGATCCAGGACCCCCACGCCGCGTGCTCCTTGGACTTGTACTGCAGCGACCAGTACTTGTTGCCGAGGTCGTCGGTGGCCATGGGCGTTGTGCGCATGTTGAACTTGTGGAGCTTCTGGTAGAGCTGCTGCTGGGCGCGCCACGCCTTGTTGTCGGCGGCGCGCTGCGCGGCCGCGACCTTCTCGCGGTGGACCTGCTTGTCGACCTGTTTCAGCTTCGCGAGCTTGTGTTCGGTCTCCTTGAGCTTCGCGTAGACCTGGCGCACCTCGTCGTTGGCGTCCTTCTCGACAAACTTGAGCTGGTCCATGTCGGTCATGACGGTGATGCGGATGGTTTCTGTGCCCGTGCAGATGACCATGAGCCTGCGCACGAGATCGAGGCGGCCGACTTCGGACTCGGGCGGCGCCGTCGGCGCGTAGGCGTCGAGCTGCTCAACAAACTCGAGCAGCCAGTCCCAGATCCTCGGGTCCGCCGCATCGAGCTGGTCGATCTCGGCCATGTACGTGCGCACGCCCGAGTGCAGCGGCGTCGTGTCGTTCTGGATGAGCTTCAGCATGGCGAGCACGACGGCGCGGAACAGCTCGGGCGTCCACGGCGCGAGCGGGTCGTTCAGCGCCGCCGTGAACCGCGCCGGAATGCGGCACAGCTTGTCGAACCGGAGCAGAAACTCGCGCAGGTTCAGCCGGTGCCAGAACGCGTCGGCGTTGTCGGTGCGGATCGGCACAAACGCCGGCGGCTCGGCCGGGTTTGCGTACTTCAGCGTGACGATCTGCTTGGGCGCGCGCTTCGGAGGCGGCTCGAGGCCGGCCGCCACGGCCTGCGCAGCCTTGCGCTTTGTTTTGACGCCCTTCTTCGCGGCCGCGCTGCGCGCCTCGGACCGCGCGCGCTCAATGGCCAGGCGCTCCTCGCGCGCGCGGCGCAGCTCCTCGGACCGCGCGCTCACGGCGCGCACGCGGCCGCCGCGCCGCCGCACACCGTTCGCGTCCAGCGCCGCAGCAGGCTCAGCCGCAGGCTCAACTGCAGGCTCGCTGAGCCGCAGCTTCAGCGAGAACGCGGGCTGCGCGGCGCCGGCCTTCGCGTCAATAGCGCCATTCTCCGCGTCTGCAGAGCTGGCGCTTGCGGCCACTGCTGCGGCGTTTGCGTCTACGGATTCGGCGTTTGCGTCCGTGGCGGCATCCGTGGCGGCGTCCGTTGCGGCGTCCGTGGCGGCGTCCGGTTCGGGGCGTGCCTCTGCGGACTCAACTTAGTTGACGAGATGAACCCAGACACTTGCAAAGAGGAGCGTATCGTGGGATACTCACAGAAGCCTTTGTTATTCGCCGTTGACTTCAGAAAACTTGACCTTACAATTTCGAAAACAGAG
>JAKUBX010000064.1:0-35214 GCA_030566975.1 Entelexis potacharoeniae
GGGGCCAGCGGGCGCGGCGCGCGCGCGTCTCGCGCGGCGGCGTCTCTGTCGAGGTCTCTCGTTTCGAGGCCGCTCGTTTCGAGGCCGCCCGTTTCGAGGCCGCCCGTTTCGAGGTGTCGCGGGTCGAGGTGTCGCGGCTCGCGGTCTCTCGGGTCGAGGTCGCGCGGCTCGAAGTCTCGCGGTGCGAAGTCCCGGGCGGGGTCGCGCGCGGGGTCGGATTCGGTCGCTGGTTCGGATTCTGTCGCTGGGTCGGGGGCCGCAGACGGCTCGGGCTCGGGGGTCAAACGGGGCTTGTGCTTGACACCCCGGGACACATGTGTCGTGCGGCGAAGGCGGCCTGGGCGGCGGGAAACAATCAGCGGGTGGCGGCGCGAGGCAGGCTGACCCGGGCTGTGTCTGGATCCTGGTTTCGGGCGCGGCACGGCGGTGGCAGCGCGCAAATGTCGGCAGGAGGTGCGGACACAGGGGCTTTATGCAGGCGGTGAAAACTTGTCAACGGGCCGAACCTGCATATGCCGGCCCCGATTGTTTACCGGGCGAATGGCGCTTTCTCGCCGCCAGTTCTTGCTCACGTCCTGCAGGAGACGCCGCTGCCCTCCGCCCCCCTCTGTAAGCTGTATGCAGGGCGCGCGCCCTGGCCCGTACCCACGCATATGTGCACTTCGACGTCGACGGCCGCTCGCGTGTATTGCGAGCGCCCCCGCCGGCTCCGTGCCGTGGCACAGCGGAAATAAGGTTCCTGCTACGGGCGCTCGCATCCCGCGCCGTGTGCCGCTGTTGTTGAGCTTTCGACGGGCCGTGCGCGGCTAAGATGCCAATTGCAAGATCTCGAGTTTAATGCGACCAGAGACATGCTGGCGAGAAAGGGTTACCTCAGTGGCTGTGCTGCTCCGCGGCTGCGCGGAGCCGCTAAGGTGTATCGTTTAAGTGCGATCTAGAGTGCGAGGAGCAGTATTGCAGTGTGTGGGGTTCTGTGGGACGCGTTTGTACGATGCGTCGTGCGCCTGGTACGTGCCCTGCTGCGACGCCATTGCGTTGCTTGTTGTGTTGCTTGTTGTACGGTTTGTTGTACGATTGTTATGCGCTTGTTGTGCGCCGCACTGTGTGGCTTCGTGCGCAGTCTTGTCGTGGCGCCGTCGTGTACTGCGAAACAAACCGTCTTGCGCACCCTGATCTGGGTCTTTACGGGAGCCTTTATGGGATCCTTTAGGGGAGTCTTCAGGGGAGCCTTCAGGAGGTCTTTACGTGAGTCCTTAGGGAAGTCCTTATTTGAGTATTTATTTGAGGGCTAATGGGTGCGCTATCGCGAGGCCTTGCAGCCGCGGTGCCGGGGCAGCGCTCCGTGGCAGGGATGCCAGGGCATCGACATGGCCCCTGGTCCGGCGTCCTGGGCCGCAGCTAAGACCGCGTAGCCCCACGCAGGAACACAACATTAGTGTCCGCCCCGTGGTTTAGATTTGGCAGCGGTATGCAAGACCTAGCCCTCCGCAGTGAATGTTTCAGGTCCATACGAGAAGTCCTCGTCCTGCACGCGTTACAAACGGGGCACACCCGCAAGGCACGCCGCTGCTCGCCGGCTCACACCAACGCACCTCCTCTTTGCCTCGTAGACCGTCGCATACGTGCCACGAACGCCCGCGGCCGCTGTCCAGTGCCGGCGCGCCGATAACGTCGGCGTTTAGCGCGGCGCAACTGTAGGGTTATGTGAGTAATTGCGGCGACCTGAAACAGACGCAGGCCAAAAAAGCTGGCGCGCAGCATGCCAAGGCGCTTGGCAGCGGGGCCCGCGCATCGAGGTGGGTCTCTGCTGCCGCCCGCATTTTTCTCCCACTGCAAAGTGCGAGAACAAGCCAAGCGGGCTTTGGCTGCACCGGCGATGGGTCGTGACGTCACTCTATCGCAGGTTACAAAGCGTCGCAGGGTAGCGCTCGTGCATTTCTGGCGCTCGGGCCATGCGGAAAGCTAGCCGCGGCAGGCGCCCGGTCAGGTGATCCGGGAATTGAGCATTTTTTCGTCCTTTTTTTTTGGGCGGCCCGCTGCACATTCGGCCGTCTCGCGCTGCTGCTCCGCGCGCTGCCATTTGGCAGGCCCTCCGCGCCGCAAGTTGCTCGAATTGGTAATACCTCGTGGCGGGTTGGACCGCGCGCAGGCGAGATCTCTCCCAACGCTGAGTCCCGTGCCGCGGACCCCGGCGACGACATGGGGAGGCTCAAGCGGACTAATGACGGAACCCGTGCCCCGGTGAGCTTTGTTAAACCTTCTCGTTCTCCACACAAACTAAACCGCGCAAACCCATTGGCACACATCCCACAATGGTGTGGGAGCAGGTCAAGGACGAGGTGACGCGCCCGCACGTCGCGTACGCCACCACGGGCTTTGCGCTCATCCTGTTCGGCACCATCTCTCTCTTCATCAAGGAGAGGCTCTATATCGGCGAGGCGACCGTGGCAACCATATACGGGCTCATTGTTGGCCCGCACTGTCTCAATTGGTTCTCGCCCACAACATGGGGCAACACCGACTACATCACGCTTGAGATTAGCCGCATTGTTCTGATTGTGCAGATCTTTGCCGTCGCGGTCGAGCTGCCCAAGAAGTACATGCTCCGCCATTGGTGGAGCGTCACAATGCTGCTGGTGCCGGTCATGACCTACGGCTGGATCATCACGTCCGTGTTCGTGTGGAAGCTCGTGCCGTCGCTGCGCTGGATCCAGGCGCTGTGCATTGCCGGCTGCGTCACGGCAACGGACCCGGTGTTGGCATCGGCCGTCGTAGGCAAGGGCAAATTCGCGCGCCGCGTGCCGGGCCACCTGCGCAACCTGCTCAGCGCCGAGTCCGGCTGCAACGACGGCATGGCGTTTCCGTTCGTCATCATGGCCGTCTACATTCTGCGCGACGAGCACCATCCGGGCGAGATTGCCCGCGACTTCATTCTCATCGGCGTGCTCTACAGCTGCATTCTCGGAATTGTCATTGGCGCCGTCATCGGCTACGGCGCGCGCCACCTCATCAAGATTTCCGAGCGCTTCAATCTCATCGACCGCGAGTCGTTCCTCGTGTACTACTTCTGCGTCGCCCTCTTTTGCGCTGGCGTCGGCACGCTGTGCGGCGTCGACGACCTGCTTGTCGCCTTCAGCGCCGGCGCCGCGTTCAGCTGGGACGGCTGGTTCGCAAAGCAGACCGAGGAGAGCCACGTCTCGAACGTTATTGACGTATTGCTCAACACGGCGTTCTTTGTCTACTTCGGCGCCATCGTCCCGTGGCCCGACTTCAACAACGCAGACCTCGGCATCCGCGCCTGGAAGCTCGTGTGCCTGGCCATCATTGTGCTTGTTGTCCGACGCATTCCCATCATCATGGCGATCAAGGTCATAACCCCGGATATACACACGTGGCGCGAGGCGTTGTTCTGCGGCCACTTCGGGCCCATTGGCGTCGGCGCCATCTTCATGGCCATTCTGGCGCGCGCACAGCTCGAGACCGAGTCCGAGACGCCGCTCACAGAGTTGCCGCCAAGGAACGCGCAGAACTACTTCCTCATCTCCACCATATGGCCCATCACATGCTTCCTTGTGATAGCGTCCATCATCGTCCATGGGTCCTCGATCGCCGTGTTTACGCTCGGCAAGCGTATCAACAACATGGCAATCACCATGACCTACACGAGCGGCGGCAACGAGCCGTCGTGGCTGTCGCGTCTGCCGCGCCGCAACACCGAGGGCGGCAACATCTTGCAGCTGCAGCGCATGGAGACGGAGGAGCCGCTCGGCAAGAAGCTGCGCCGGCGGCGGCCCAAGAAGGCCAAGCGCGGCGGCCAGGAGGATATGCCGGCTGCCGCCGCGCAGCAGGCTCCGCACAAGCCTGGCGAGTCCCCGCACGCTAACGAGACCATCAAGCTGCGGCTCACCATGGAGCTGTCTGACGAGGGCATGCTCGAGCAGACGGACGACGTGTCGGCCAGTGCCTTTGAGCACAAGAATCTCGAAGAGATTAATGCATACCGCGAGGGCGATCACGTCGTTGTTGAGGACGAGGACGGCAATGTGCTGCACCAGTTCGACATCGGCGACTCCGGCGGCAAAATCAAGGGCCAGCCGCGTCTTCAGATCGTGGCGCCCGAGGATATGGAGGAAGAGATCAACGAGGAAGGCCTTGATTCTAGCCAGGCTAATGTCGAGACCGAGGGCGACGCCGAGCTTGAGCGCGAGCATGAGGCCGAGCCTGAGGGCGGTTACGATACGAGCCTAGAAACCAAGAGCGCCGAGGAAACGCCGCCCTCGGAGACGCCTGAGGACAGCCGCCGCCAAAGCGTGCAGCGTCCGCGGCGCCAGATTCCTCGCATGTCACGCCAGCGGTCGCAGCTCCCGGTGCCGCACTCTGGCGAACGCGTGTTCGCATATCAGATCGATGATACGGTGATTCTCGAAAACGAAGACGGTGACATTGTTCGCAAGTACAAGTATGTGGGTCGCGGCAGCTCTCCCAAGGGGAAGACGTCGTTCAAGTGGAAGAACTACCTGCCTGCGTTCTTGCGCAAGAAGGTCGACTCTGTCTCCCACACGCTTAGCAGCGAGCAGTCTGGCGAGAGCGACGAGGAGTTCAAGGACGTGGAGAACAACCCCGAAAACCTGCTCGTTCCCACGAACGAGGGACTGCCCATGGAGCACACGGCCAGCCAGGCCTTGAGCGTGGAGGACGAGCACATTGTCCGGAAGCGCCTGCAGCGGATGCTGAGCACTGGCAAGATCCAGCGCCGCGACTCGTCGATCAACACGCGGCACAACAGCGGGCTGCGCATTCCCGCGGCCTCGCTGGCGGCTAATTCAACGCGCAGCCAGGCTGTCAGTGATGACGACGACGAGTATGCGATGACCGACGAGGACGAGGATGCGGAGCCCGAGACGGCGATCGAGCGGCACCGCCGACTCGCCGCGCTCGGTGTCGAGGACAACAACGACGATGGTGCAGACGACGAGCGGGGCGGGCGCAACGAGGCGGACGAGGACGAGCCGCGGATTACGTTCAAGCTGCCCGAGCGACCGACCTAGTTTGGCGTGCTGCATTGTATTTATTTTTTTTCCCTCTAATTTCATTGTCGTGCCCCGCAACGTAACCATAGACCTTTAACTAAAAAACTAATCTAGGATACCCTATTACAGTGTCCCTTTCTTTTTTTTTCAATATTAATCGTGCGATACGAACTTAAGATTTTCGCTCCCCGCACGGCTAGTTTCCGCCCGTTGGCTGCCGCCCGCTGGCTGCCGACGCTGGCTGTCGCACGCTGGTGTGATATCAGCCTAGTCTCGGGAACTCACGACCCTAGTCCAGGTCACATTACCACCATCTCCGGCATGGAGTCCGAAGGGCAGGACTTGACACGTTCATAACGTTACACGGTAATTACCCCGCAAACTGGCAGCGCAACAAGTACAGAAATGCTTGGCGGGCTCACAAGTGCCATCATAGTGGCTGCGAATGCCGTGAACGACTCGCGGATTCCGTGGAAGCAGCTTGTCATTGGCGGCATCACCGCGAACTTTCTGTTTGAGACATTTCTCGACATCCGCCAGTACCGCGTGCAGTGCCGCGACTCTCCGCCCGACGCGGTGAAGGGCGAGGCGTTTGCCGACGAGGCCTCGTTCCGCAAGGGGCAGCAGTACAGCCGCGCGAAGCTTGTGTTTGGCGTTGTGGACCGGGTCATTTCGTTCTCGCTGCAGTTCTATCTCTACCGCATCGATGCGCTGCCGAAGCTCTGGCGCTACTTCATGGCCACGGCGCCGCAATACGTTGGTGGCGGCGAGAAGACGGCTGGGACGTTGCTGATGATCAGTTTGGCGGCGGTTGGCTCTGTGCTGGACCTGCCTGCGAAGCTGTACTACACGTTTGTGCTCGAGGAGAAGTTCGGGTTTAACAAGCAGACGCTCAAGCTGTGGATTATCGACCAGCTGAAGCAGTGGGGGCTTGGTCTTGTGTTCATTCCGCCGCTCATTGCCGCGATGCAGGGCATTATCATGCACTTCGGATACCGGTTCGTGGCGTACATGCTGGCGTTTGTGCTGGTGATCAACATCGCGGCGATGATTATCTATCCTGCCGTCATTCAGCCACTGTTCAACAAGTTCCAGCCGCTCGAGGACGGCGAGCTGCGCAGGGCGATTGAGCAGCTCGCGCGCTCGGAGGGCTTCCCGCTCACGCGACTCTACGTTGTGGATGGCAGCACGCGCTCGGCGCACTCGAATGCGTACTTCATGGGCCTGCCCTGGAACAAGCAGATTGTGCTGTTTGACACCCTGATCAAGGAGAGCTCGACGGAGGAGATTGTGGCCGTGCTTGCGCACGAGCTGGGCCACTGGCAGCGCAACCACCTGCTTCTGCAGTTCGCGTTCGTGCTGTCCATGCAGTTTGTGAACTTCTTCCTGCTCGGCCTGTTCCTGGAAAACACATCGTTCTACGAGTCGCTCGGGTTCACGAAAAACGAGACGCCCGCGATCATAGCGCTGATGGTGTACATGGACGTTCTGTCGCCCGTGCAGGCTCTTTTGACCTTTTTGCAGAACGCGCTGGTGCGGGCCTGCGAGTACGACGCTGATGCGTACGCGACGCACTCCGGGCACGGCGAGGAGCTCTCGCGCGCACTGGTCGGACTTAACAAGTCGAACCTCGGCGTTCTTGATGCTGACTGGCTATACTCGACGTTCCACTACAGCCATCCGATTCTGCACGAGCGGCTGGCGGCTATTGGGCTCATTATGAGGAAGAAGCATTAAAAGTTAATATAGGCGCAAACGGTTCTAATACGAGCAGTGTCAAGCTTTCTCCAGGCGGCTCGATTCTTATTGCCCACGCACTGCGATGCGTGGATTGCAGTCTGCAGGGGTGCGCTGGCGCGGAACATGATGACGCGCCTAGCTCTAAGTTGACCCTTGCCTTGATAAGCAATTGCGCAGATAGTGCTCGCGCCCGGCAGCGCTGCGTCGAGCCTCTACACACAGCGCGGCACGGCCTAGGAATGTATAAATAGCTGCAATAACGGGTTTAATTCACGCTGTTATAAGTTTTATTGTATACAGCGTAGCTGTGTCAGAATACGGAGTTTGCGTATGCTGGGCATGAGACTAACAACTATCGGCACTCGGGGAACTATGTTGCTTTGTGATACGAATTGACCGGTACTACGCCTCCATTCCCCCGGATCGGATTAATCGCGTTCGGAAAAAAGGTGCGCAGCCGAACCCCGCTGCAGGACCAGGCGCGCTGGCTATTCCGCGCACGCGAGGGGCCGCGAAACGCATCGAACACATGGGAACCCAGCAGCCCCAGAGTCCATGTGAGCGCATCCACGCAAGCATGCCCATGTGACTTGAGAAAAACCGTTGATCGTGGGCATGCTGCTGTGGATACGATAGGTTTAGGGTAATACCGTGAAAAAGTCCGCGGCTTGCTTTCGTGTCAACAAAGGTATTTAAATAGCAACGCCATCGGCATAGTTAATATTAAGAACAATGGTTGTAGGAGAGTCTGTTACACGCACGGGCAGGGACCTCGTGAACGAGGCGACGCAGACCACGAAGTTCGCCGAGGGCGATGTCGAGGGCGCCGTGAAGCAGGACGTACCTGGCGAGAGCGAGGTCGACCACCTGAAGTCAGCGTCGTCGTTCCGCGGCTCGACTGAGCGGCCCCACACGGGCGCGCACAAAACGCCTGGCGAGGCAGCCGAGAGGGCCGGCCAGAGCGAGGAGCAGCAGGCTGCGAGCAAGGCGAAGAAGCCGAACTTTTTCCAGAAGATCGGCCGCTTTTTCAAGGGCTGAAGGTGCAGCTGCCGTAGTTCACGTTTCTGGATGGCAGCCGCGCACGCCGCTTAATATCTGCTAGTATAGACGCTCTAATTTTGGCACCAATCAGGTTTTACATATTTTTGCTTCACAAAAGGAATAGCGAATACCTCCACGATTAGGCTGAACAGGAATAGCGATACGTCCTGCACGATTGGCTTTTTGCGATTAGGCTGAGCATAAATAGCGATTAGTTTTGCACGATTAGGCTGTGCGGATGTGCGGGAGATAAGGGCTGAGATGCAGGCACGTTGGCCCACCTAAACCCCCGCAGCGGGCGGAATACAGCACGCACATATGATTCGCGTTGCTGCTGCGTGGACGCCGCGCTTACGGCATCGTTTGCAGAGCGGACCCAGCGGGTTGGGGGACGCCGTGTAATCCAATCATGGATGGCACGCCCGATGCACATGCGTGACGCCTAACCTTGACTGCGAGGGCCGGCAACAGCGCAATTATCCAGGCGGTGTAGTGGCGTACGCGTGATGCAGGGCTGCTGTCCGTGCCTCGGCGCCACGGCTTATTGCGGTTCTGGTCCGCCCGCGAGCCCGAAAAAGCCTCAACAAGCGGTTCGATCAAGGTGATACTTTTCCCGAGGTTAGGGCCTGGCGGAGACATGCGGGCGCCAGACGGCGGTGTGACAGGGGACAGCCGGACAGGGGCCCGCCGAGTACCCGACGGCCTTACGGCGAGGCCGCATTTCGGGCGCACTAAAACGTAGAGTAGAAGATGGGCTGTGGCATTCCACCTGCTTTTCGATGACTGTAGACATTCCTCTAATCGACGTGGCCGGGCTGTACTCGGAGCGCATTGCGGACCGCGCGGCCGTGGCGCGCGAGATCGGCGCGGCCATTGACGGGCTCGGCTTCTTCTACGTGAAGAACCACGGCGTGAGCGAGGAGACGATGCGCGGCGTGCACGCGGCGGCGGTCGAGTTTTTTGCCATGAGCGACGCCGACAAAATGAAGTACTACGTCGGCCTCTCGCCCACACACAAGGGATACGTGCCCGAGGGCGAGGAGGACTTTGCTGTGGCGTCGCCGCTCGACCACAAGGAGGCGCTCGACATCGGCATGGAGCTCGACGCGAGCCACCCGGCCGTGCAGCAGCTTGTGCCCTTCCACGGGCACAACATGTGGCCCGCCGAGCTGCCGACGTTCCGCGCGCGCGTGCTTGCGTACTACGACGCCGTGTACGACCTGTCGAAGCGCATCATGCACGCGCTGGCGCTGTACCTCGGCTTCGAGGAGACGGCGTTCGACGGCTTTTTCACGGACCCGCTCGCCACGCTGCGGCTCATCCACTACCCGGACACGCCCGGCCAGGACGGGAGCGTCGGAATCAGCGAACACGAAGATTTCGAGTGCATCACGATCCTCATGTCCGACGCGCCCGGCCTCGAGCTCGATCTCGGCGACGACGGCTGGCTCGACGCGCCGCCCCGGCCGGGCGCGCTCATTGTGAACATCGGCGAGATGCTTGAGATCCTCACAAACGGCCGCGTCTCCCCGCGCAAGCACCGCGTGCGCGCCGTCGACGAGGAGCGCCTCTCGTTCCCGTTCTTCCTCGGCTGCAACTACGCGACCGAGATGAAGCCGATTCCGCAGCTGCTCGGCACGGGTCCTTTCGACACAAAGTACGCCGGCGTGCTCATGGGCGACCATCTCTGGTCGGCCATCATGCAGACGTACCGCTATCTCATTGACCGCGTCGAGCGCGGCGAGGCGCAGCTCCCGCCGGGCACGAAAATCCGCCGCCCGGAGTGGCTTCCGGCGTCCGAGACGTCGTGACCCATAGCTAACCTTCGATATTCGATCGTGCATCCGCCAATTACACATAGGCCATTCCTACATCCGCCAATGCGTCAACACGTACCTAAAACTACATCCGCCAATCTTACATCCGCCAATCGTACATCCGTCAATCGTACAGCCGCCAAACCATATATCTGCCAATCACATCTCCGTCAAAGGCACATCCGCCAAACCGTACTGAAGCATACGAATGCCAGGTCGTGCTACACCTGGGGCCACGCTAAACAGGGCCGTTGCATAGCTTAACCTACTTACACTGCTGCCAAAAGACTGATGCAGGCGCTCCTGCCAAACAGCATCGCCACCGCGTGACTGTCGAACTCGTGGCGCCTCAAAAAAGCACTAATTTCCGAGGCATTAATATACTTGACTTTCAAAAAAAAACTGCAGCACCTTCTGTTCTCGTATGGTCTCCCACTACAATACTTGGTAAGGCCCTCAGGTGTTTAAATAGGACTGATCGGACGGGAAGTCTTGTATTCACCTGGGTTTGGCCGCAGCTAATAACTCTTGATATAAAGTGTTTATGTAGACCAAGAAAAGAGAACAAAATCGTAAAAGCAGGATATCTCGCCTCAATTGGTGGAATAATGCCTTTCTCGGTAAAGCTTCTTCCGTACGTCTTGTCGTATGCACCCACGACAGCAATGAAAATTGATGGGCAAGCCTGAGAACGTTTGAGCTCGATGCGGGGGTTAACGAGCGCTAAATCAGAGTCATTTGAGTCGCGTCACGTCGCGCCCGCGCTTGTGATTAAGCGGCTAACGGTGGCAGCCTTAGCGGGCTTATGCGCCCGTTGAGAGCCTATTTAGAGTCCCCGTGATTGGTCGGAAGTGCGTGCTTCAAAAAATAAAGGAGTAGCTACGGAATAAGCGGGTGCGAAGTATCTACACAGCTACCCGATGGCGCATGATGCGCCGCCACAAAAAGGCAAGCGCGGCAAGCATGGCGCACACCGAGACGGCGCAAGCGCCTTTTGAGGTTGTTGTTGTGACCAGCCATCACTGGTCCCGAGCAGCCTAATTCGGACTGTGCATCACGTGCGTGTCTCACTAAATTTGCATCACACGCCACGACGTACGGCGCGCAGTGCAGCATGAATTATTCTTGGCGCTCAAACCCTGCGGACGCAGACCAGGGTAGCTGTCAGCGCCGTATGGGTAAACAAAAGCCGCAATAAGCGCCGAAGGGAACAAATTTTTTTCCTTGGCCTATGGAAATTTAGTGGGCTTGCTGCTGAGCAGCGCCTAGTATATGCCGCGGGCTAATTCGCGCATTCACGGCGGTACACAGGCGGGGCGCAGCGCCGCTCAGAATTGATCGATCTCGCTCGGCTAGAATGGGCGCAGGGAAATTTCTGCTGCGCGATCCCGAGGCGTGTTCTAGAAGACCAGGCGCAGCGGCGCCATTGACACGCAGGCTATATTTAGTCCCGGTTGCTGCGCATACGCGCGGCGCATATGCAAGAGCGGCGCGCACCCCTGGAGATATTTTTTCCTTGCTCCATCTGATCCCCCGCGTATTGGCCAACCCTAGCTGGTGGCTGCGGAGGGCGTCTCACCTTCTTTTGGTGGTGTTCTTCGTGCGTGCATGTGCGCATGACTAATCATAGTGGAGCGGGCTCTGCCGGGCTGCCAGTAGAAATGGCCGCGGCCCGGCGTAGCGCGGTTCTAACGCGCGAAAATAGGCTCGACTGCACCATTCTCGAGGCGCCGGCAAAATCCCGAGGCCAAGCCCTGGACGGCGGCGAGCCGTGCGCTGGACCGCCTTGGCCGCCCACTTCGCAGGCGCTTACGCACGCCCCAAAAAAATACCTTAACCTCACCCTCAGGAGCGCGGGTTTCCTAAGCCTATGCGCAACATCTCGCAAGGGTGTGGCGTGTGGGCTAGGTGAACGTAGGTACATGAAACATTTGTTTGTCCGTCACCAACAACCGCAGCCCGCTCCAAATTACTAGCCCCTCACCAAATCCAGAGCACCCTGGACACTGAAACATGTTTTTTAGCCATCCTGCAGCGCTGTGTACCGATCAGGGTACGCGAGCTGCGCGTGACTCAGCCACGGGTTAGATAATCACATAAGCGCCCCTGCAGCCTGCCTGCAAACCCCCGGGCCGCGCGCACCGGCCGAGCGAAACAGGATTTCGAAGACGCGCCGGCCACTGCGCACAGCGCAGCTCAATGCCGGAGTTGCCGGCACTGCGAGCGCGGGAAATTTCGTTGTTCCTGGCCGCATTGACCCCGCACGATTGCCGGCCCGGATCGGCTCGCGCAAAAAAAAATCTTGTAACCTGCATATCGACGTGCATGACAGCCCCTAACGGCCCCAGCGCGCTCAAGTATTAATAGGCCGCTGAGATGCGGTGCCCACTCTCCAGCCAAATGACCTCGGACGTCCAATCTTCCATTTCGTCGCTGCACACGGACTCTCCTGGGACGTACCACAAGACCGAGGCCGATGCGTACGCGACGGCCGCCGAGCCGAACCGTGTTCGCGGCAGCAAGCTGCCTGCGCCGGTGCCGGGTCCCGTTGCGGAGCCGCCGCTCGCGCCGAACAACGGTGCGCTCGTGAACCATGCAATTGCGTTCCTCGGCGAGTTCATTGGCACGTTCATGTTCCTGTGGATTGCGTTTGTGATTGCGCAGATTGCGAACCACGACGCCGTGCAGGAGGCCGCCGAGGCGCGCGACGGCGCGAAGACGCTGCTTGTGTCCACGCCGCGCATCATCATGATCTCGTTCGGCTTCGGCCTCGGCGTCATGGTCTGGGTGTTCATCATGTTCCGCGTCTCGGGCGGCAACCTGAACCCTGCCGTCACGCTGTCGCTTGTTCTTGTTGGCGCGGTTCCTCCCATCCGCGGTCTTGTCATGTGGATTGCCCAGTTCATTGCCGGCATTGCTGCGGCGTACGCCGCGTCGGCCATGACGCCGGGCCCCGTGCTGTTTGCCAACGCGATCGGCGGCGGCTGCTCGAAGTCGCGCGGCCTGTTCATCGAGATGTTCTGCACGGCTATTCTGTGCACGACCGTCCTGTTCATGGCCGTCGAGAAGCACCGCGCCACGTTCATGGCTCCGTTCGTCATTGGCATTGCCCTGCTGGTCGGCCACTTGATTGCTGTCTACTACACCGGCGCGGGCCTCAACCCGGCGCGCTCGCTCGGCCCGGCCATTGCCCTCGAGTTCTTCCCTGTGTACCACTGGATCTACTACGTCGGCCCCTTCCTTGGTGCGGCCCTCTCGTCCGCCGTTCTTCTTATCTTCAGGTACCTGCACTACGAGCTTGCGAACCCCGGCCAGGACGACGACGGTGGAGTCACGCTGCGTGCCTCGCTGAACCAGGGCGCCCCGGGCCCTTAAGCCATCTGCGGCTCCTCTAGCCTCCCCAAACCACTGCGTCGTTCGTTCGTTACGCTACGCCTAATAGCGAGGTCCCAGCAGACAGTCTTCACTCTTCAACTACCGTTCTAACGTAATTTGCTGCGGAAGATGTGCAGCGCATGCGCGCCAGCGTATATAGAATCATAGTGTGTTGTTAGCGGTACTAACTTATTAGAATTTCATCACTGATGCTCTACTGTGTCTACCAAGTCGACAGTGTAGCGGTATTAACTTAATACTCTACGTTTATTGAGCCGCTTTACGCTCGAGGTTTACGGTGTTGTGCGGGATGCGGTTAGGGCCTATCATTATGGGTAGGTGCGTGGATGTATGACAGGATGTATGAGTAGCATTGAGTGCCGAACGTGGCCCGTCTCTAGGTACATTATTGGATAATTAGCAAAATGTCGGTATTTTGGTACTTTTATTAGAGCTTCTCGCAGCCGCCGCACTCCTTGAACTGCACGGACCGGTTGAACGCCTGCGTGCTCGGCTTCACGTCCATGGCCGGGTTCTCCGTGAAGAAGCCGTGCGGGCGCAGGCCAACCTTCAGCTCCGTCTGCGGCATGATCGGCACCTCCTCGGGCCGCACGACGTGGTTCACGGCGAACGAGTGCCACACAACAATGTCCTCGTCGCGCACGTTCTCGTTACGGTCAACGGCGTCCTGCACGCCGCCAATCTCGCGCGACGACTGGTTCGTCCACTCGCCGCCAGCGAAAAACTCGCCGTCCCGGTACTTCGACACCCAGAAGTGATGCGTGGCGAACTGGGCGCGACTGCGGGCCACGGACCCGGGCTGCGCAAACAGCAGCGCCGAGTTCAGCGCGTGCAGAGAAAACCCAACTGGCTCCATGGTGACCGGGTTGATTTTGTTCTCGTTGATGATGCGCAGCCAGCGGTTCTTCGACGTGTCGGCGTCGAACGCGCTCGACTTGTCGATATAGCGTCTTGTGTTGTAGAAGCCCGTTCCGTGCGGGTTGCTTTTGTCGACGGGCGGAATTACCATCTCGTTGACCTCGACCGTGTTGTTGTGGCCGTCGATGGCCGGGTCGATGCGCATCGAGAAGACGTGCTGGTGCGTTGTTGCCAGCACGCTGGGGCCCACGAGCGTACCCCACTTCGACTTCTTGCCGGGGTCGATGTACTGCGTCGACACAATGCCCGTGGCGCGGATCTCGAGGTCGATGCTCGCGGCCTCGTCGAAGTGCCACGCAAAGATGTACTCGTAGTTTGCAACGGTGAGAATCGTCTGCAGCACGAGAATGCGCCGCCGCGACACGCGCGGCGTGCCCGTGCGCCAGTTGACGTGCTTGTAGTTGAGTCCGTCATCTTGCTCGTGCATGCACACGACGTTCTTGCGCGACTCGACTGTGCCGTCTCCGTGCACAAGCGTGCCGTCAAAGTACTTGATGGTGCCGAGGCAGTCGCAGCCGAGGCCGAGCGAGTTCGCCGACATGCCGGCGCCGTAGTCGCCGAGGTCGAACGCCTGCTTGCGGTGCAGCGGCGGGCGCGGGTCGCCGTACGGCACCGTCATCTCCGACAGCGACAGGCGGTAAAACAGCTGGCGGCCGTCGTAGCGCACGTCGCTGAGCACAAGGCCCTCGCGCGGGTTGAACAGCACGCGGAAGCACCACTTCTGCCACCGCACCTGGCTGCCGTCCATGGTGAACGACGGCCCGTCGGGCTGCACAACGTTGTACGGCTTCAGGTCCTCGCGCATCGGCGTCGGACGCAGCTCGGGCATGTACTCGACGGGCTCGAAGTTCTCGACAATCGACTTGCCGCCGCGCGTGTTGTAGTTAAAGCCCTCCTTGTCGTCGCCCTCGTTGCCCGTGGCGCACCAGTCGATGCGCGCAAGCTCGCCGGCCATTGCGTCAACCACGGGCACAAACGGCAGCGGGAACTGGTAGATGTTCGAGTCCGGGTGCTTCGTTTTCGGGTTCCGCATGTACATGAGGAACATGACATAGCGCGGGCTCACGTCGAACGAGTCGGCGCCGTACACCCAGGGATCACCTTCGACGCAGACGTCGAGGTCCTCGGTGATTCCGCAGGTGCGCATGGCCGAAATCACGTCCGGGTGCTTGCGCACGACCTCCAGCATGCGCTCGCCCTCGAGCATGTCGATGGGCGCCTGCTGGTTTGTCGGAAACGTCTCGACCTTCGTGACCTTGCCCGTGTCGAGGTTGATCCACATCTGCTCGGCGCGGCGCTCGTTCAGCACGAAGTACAGCGCGTAGGCGATGCGCGGCGGCGGTGCAATTGGCTTGCCCGCGTGCTCCGCATCCAAGTACTTAGCCATGAACTTCTTCGGCGGCTCGTGCGTCTGCACCATTTTGATGTGCAGCGGCACGCCGCCGGTCGCCTCGGCAATGATTTTGAGCGCCTTCTCGGCCTCCGCAACAGAGAGCTGGTCGAACGGATGCGGCATAGCAAGTTTAGAATCCTACAGCATTCGGCATGGCGGCGGACGCAGTTTATATGGCGCGCGACGCCAAGCGCGTCCGATTTAGTCATCGAACCCCGATCGATTGGCGCTGGGTCCTGTCGAACCACGATAGCACCGGTTAAGGCTTATCGGGGTGGCTCCCGCAGGTGCTCGCGTAGATAAGCACTGCCAGGGCAGGGGTATTGCTGCCCAGCGCCCACGGAATTCGATCTGAGGCCAGGCGGCGCTGCTGCGTGCGCGCACGCTGCGCTGAGAATAAATATTTATAACCGCCGCCTGACCTGTCGGCCGACTGCCCCGATCGCCAACTGTCGAATCGCCTTCGCCAAGTACAAGCATGTTCAACGCTAGTCTTGTGCTAATCCTCGCCGCTCCGTTGACCTTTCTCGGCCTGTACTGCGGCGTCGCGGTGGCCACTGTCGGCCTGTGCATCGCCGTTGTTGGCCTGTGCTTCGCCCTTGTCAGCGTGTGCCTCGCTTTAGTGCGTAAAACACGGCCTGACCCACGGGCCGCGTGGGGCCCCGTCGAGCCGGTGGAGGCCGACTTCGACTGGCGCGAGCAGACGGCCACAAAGCACCGCCCGTTCAAAAAGGTATACCACGTCACAATGTCGCTGCAGCGCACGAGCCGCCAGGACTGGCTCAAAATCGAGGATACATACGAGCGCGTGTCGAACGCGCACAAGCGCATCATGAGCGAGCATCCGGATACGACGTGCATGGTCCAGGAGTCGCCGCAGACGGACGCGGCGATCCGCGAAATGTACGACTACGTCGTCGACACGATCTCGAGCCGCTACCCGATGTGTTTCAAGGCCGAGGGGCCCGTGGTGCTGAACACAATCACCGGCGCAAAGCTGCCGCGCACGGCGCCCAAGCAGACGTCGCCCCGCGAGCTGCTGCGCATTCTCGGCGCGAACGTCGAGGAGGACATATTTGTGCTGCAGTTTGATCCCGAGGTCGACGAGTACCGTCTTCGCGCAACCACAGGCATTGCCGGCCTCGGCTTCGAGTGGCGAGAAAAGGTCGGCCTCAAGCTCACGGATATCCACGACCCGGTGCCGCAGTACCGGGAAAAGCTGCAGAAGTCGATGAACCGGTACTTCCAGCGCGTCACGCCAAACCAGTTTGTGCAGCGCATCACATTCGGGCTCGCCCTTAGTGACCGCGACGACCTGTACTCGTCCGGGAACCTGCACTTCGACCCGGAGAAGAACACGGTGGACCTAAATAACATCGACTTCGAGAACCAGGCGTTCGTGCGCCTGGAGCGCCAGGTCCTCACAAGGCTGCCTGTAAGCGGCTTCCTTGGCTTCTCCATCCGCACATACATGTACTCACTCGCGGACATAAAGCGCGAGGGCATGGGCGATATCTGTGCGGATGCGTTCGAGGCGTGGGGCGATGATACCGCCGTGTACAAGGGCCGGCACCTGTGGGGCGAGCCTGTCATTTCGTATCTGCGCGATGGAAAGTCGTCTGAAGACGAGAGCGACGAGAAGTTCCCCGCAGGGCCGCACATGGCTGCCGTTGAAGCCTAAATTATTATGTATTTCATGATATCTACTCCGAGTTTCCAGAAATCTGTATTTCCAGGTGTTCAAAATTGTGCATATCCGTAATTGAATCGCGAAATCCATAAACATGGTCTAAACTACCTGCCTAAGACATAAATTTCAGCTAACATAATTTAGATGCTGAGCTTGATGCCATTGAGTTCGCGGTGTCGCTATTTTTGGCAATCGCACTGCGTACAGTTTGTGCTGTGTTAGTGCACTATCAGTTCCTATCTAGATAGGAACCGGCTATCGCCGCCCGGCACTTAGGCAGCCGGAATGAAAGGCGCTTGGGAGAATGGCTCCGGCCCATAGGAACACTTCCGGGGCGGGCCGCGAATGCTTATCGAAGCGCAAAGCCACCGCAACGGGCCTTGGGAGTCACTGACATTCTTCACATGCACCGAACGGTATCCGCCCAATCCCGCAGACAGCCTCTTATGCTTGCTGCATAATCTCCGATCGAATTCCGCCTCCACAATACTGATTGCCCGGTGCAGGCATAGAATATTTATACCATTCGTGTGCGTCACGCTAACGATTCAAGTAAACTAAGACAAGTAAAATGGCCACGCAGCAGCTCGAGGCGTCTGAGCCGCGCCAGCTATTCGAACCCATTGCAGACTTCGCTGCCATCGATTCCGCCTCCCCGCGCTTGGTGCCCCAGCCGTCCACGATCCAGGGCTGGAAGTACCAGCCCACAAAGGTCCAATTCGACCCCAGCAAGCACCTTGCCATCGAGGAGCCTGCGTGGAAGAAGAAGCTTTCGGACTTCGGCTACGACGACAAGCTTGACGGCGTCAGCGAGATTGCGGCCACGGCGCCGTTCCGCATTTTCACGGACGAGGCGGTGCGCCTGCTGCGCAACGACTTGCTTTCTGAGCCCGTGCAGACGCGGCACGTCTACGGCTCGAAGCGCGCGCCGTACGTCGTGCGCGGCTACCTCGAGGAGTCGCAGTTCACGCGCGACGCCCTGACGCACCCGCTGGTGCTGGACGCGTTTTCGCGGGCCGCCGGCATCGAGCTCGTGCCCTGGCTTGACTACGACATCGGCCACACGAACATCCAGCTCGGCGCGAAGGGCAAGGACGGCGTGCGCGACCTCGAGGATGTTCCCACGCCGCCGCTTCTGTCTGGTGCGCCCGAGGCTAGCGAGTACGACAACCGGCCCGTTGACGACTGGCACTACGACTGCGTCCCGTTCGTGGCCGTGCTCATGGTCTCGGACACGACGGGCATGGTCGGCGGCGAGACCGCCGTCATGTGCAAGGACGGGTCCATTGGCGTGGTTCCTGGCCCGGCCATGGGGAAGGTCGTGCTCATGCAGGGCTCGCGCCTCAAGCATGCGGCGTTGCGCGCCAAGAACTGCTCGGAGCGCATTGCCATGGTCACGTCGCTGCGCCCGAAGGACCCGATGATGAAGGACATGTCGCACCTCGGCAACATCATCGAGGTCTCGGACCGCACGCGCATCGGCCGCCAGTGGCTCTCATACCGTCTCAAGGTTCTTGAGGACAGGTGCCGTCTGCAGCGCGAGAAGCTTGAGGCCAGCGGCCCAGACTCTCTTCTTGAAGACGATATGAAGAGCTTCGGGGCCGAGAACCTCGAGTTCCTGCAAACGTCCATTTCGCAGATTTTCCCCGATTATAAGTAGGCGCCCCGCGCGCGTTTTATGCCGTCACGATTTACTATACTGATTTTACTTTAACTTTCCGATCACTAGCATCTTTATTCTTACGTTCTGATCTTGCTGTGCGTAGCTCTGCCTTTTTTGATTTGTTGTTGTGCATACTTCTTACGGTTTTTTTTTTATTTTGTTGTGCATTCTCACGTTCTCCGTTGTTGTGCATAGAGCCTCATCGGTGGCCTAACTAGCCTTATTTGACGATGGATGCGGGATCTTCTTGCGCAGCATTTTGCTTTCTGGAACCTCTCAAGAGCCTCGCATCTTTGCTGCACTTTTAGCGCGTCTTTTTTTTTACTACTTCATTTTTTTATTATTTTGGTTTTTTGATCTTTGCCGTTTGGTATGTTTGTTGACCCTGTGCGGATGCGGATGGGGCGGGGTTAGCGGCTTATCGGCCCAATTATGCCCAGCGGTAGTTGAGCGGACTGATAGCAGCACATCTGCAGGGAAGATCAGCGCGCGCCCAGCCCCAGTTGAGGCACCGGCGCTTGCTGCACAGTAATCTCCGATCAAATTCCGTTCTCCTCCCCCGCGGCAGCCATTCGCGCCTTAAAACTATTTATACTCGACCCCGCGTAAACCACCGATAGCCAGTTAGTTCCTACTCCAGATGGCCACCGAAAGCTTTGGCAGGGCGGGAACTCCGCAGCTCTTCGAGCCGGTCGCAGACTTTGCCCCGGTTGACTCTGCTTCTCCTCGCTTAGTGCCCCAGCCGTCCACAATCCAGGGCTGGAAGTACCAACCCACAACAGTTCAGTTCGACCCGAGCAAGCATTTGGCTATTGAGGAGCCCGAATGGAAGAAGAAGCTCTCGGACTTCGGATACGACGACCAGCTCGACGGCGTTAGCGAGATTGCCGCCACGGCGCCGTTCCGCATATTCACCGACGAGGCTGTCAGGCTTCTGCGCAACGATCTGCTGTCGGAACCGGTCCAGTCTAAATATGTCTTTTCCTCGGAGCGCGCGCCCTACGCTGTGCGCGGCTATATTCACGAGTCGAAGTTCATTCGCGACGCCCTGACGCACCCGCTTGTGCTCGAGGCATACTCGAAGGCTGCTGGCATTGAGCTCATTCCGTGGCTCGACTACGACATTGGCCACACAAACATCCAGCTCGGTGCGAAGGGCAAAGACAGCGTGCGCGACTTCGAGGATGTTCCTACGCCGCCGCTCCTTGACGGAGTTCCCGAGGCCAGCGAGTATGACAACCGGCCCGTCGACGACTGGCACTACGATTGCGTCCCGTTCGTGGCCGTGCTCATGGTCTCGGACACGACGGGCATGATCGGCGGTGAGACCGCCGTCATGTGCAAGGATGGTTCGATTGGTGTTGTGCCGGGCCCGGCCATGGGGAAGGTTGTCATAATGCAGGGCTCGCGGCTCAAGCACTCTGCGCTGCGTGCCAAGAACTGCTCGGAGCGCATCGCCATGGTGACGTCGCTGCGCCCGAAGGACCCCACCAAAAAGGACATGTCGCACCTCAGTACGATCCTTGGCTTCTCTGACCTCAACAGCCTCGGACACCAGTGGATGGTGTACCGTCTCAAGGTTCTTGAGGACCGTCTGCGCATCCAGCGTGAGAAACTCGAGGCTAGCGGCGCGGACACTCTTCTCGAAGACGACATGAAGAGCTTTGCGACCGAGAACCTGGAGTTTTTCCAGAAGTCGATGAGCGAGGTTTACCCCGACTTCAAATGAGCAGCCCACCTCGATGTGACCACGACTTAGCTATAATAGTACTCAGCCTACAACTTCATACTTCTACTTTCATTCCATCTTGACCTAACTTATCTACTCATACCACTATATGGCTCTACAACAACCACGTTAACATCCATCACGTCAAATTCCACCACGTCAACATCCACCACGTCAATATCCACCGCGTCAACATCCACCACGTTTACATCCGAAGATTAGTGCTGAAAGGCCCAAGTACTCAGAGAAACACGGCTACTGTGACCGCTCTCAATATACTCGCTACATCATATGATAGTGACTTGTTCTACACGATAAGACACGCTTCACACAGACTGATCAGTTCATTCAGAAGCTATCCTACATTTGTGAGTGACTCTAAATTAGCTATTTTTAGGCGGCGCCATTCGGGCGCAGGCCTGTGAAGAAGGCAAGCCCGTAGCCCGTCGTCTCAAAAGTGATGGTCGTGCCCTTCTTGAAGTAGAACACGTCGCCGGGCGAAACAGACACCTTGCGGCCCGTCTCGTCGGCAATTGTGTACTCGCCCTCAACCTCGAGAATGATCTTCATCTCGTCGTAGTCGTACTTGTAAACTAGCGGCTCGCCCTTCTCCTGGCGGTAGAAGCCGCAGCTAATCTGCTGGTCTTTGGGCGCGTCGGAGGTGAAAGTGTCGCCAAGGAACGAATTGTTGCCGGGCGAGGGAATCTGAGGGGGCCTGACGGCCTTTCCCTCGACGGCGGGCTTGTATTCCATAGGCATTGTAGATAAAAGTAGAGGGATGTGTGGGATTCAATGGAATTGGCCTCGCTTTATGTGGTCGGCGGAGACCTAACCCGTGCCCCGGAGTTTCAGTGACAGGTTACCTTACGCATCGACTCGCGGCCGGAATTCGACGATAGCATTGAGGCAAGGGTCCGGTTGGGGAGCGTTCCGGAAAGGCAGGCACGAGAAAAACCGGGCGACAGCGGCCGCGGGCGTACGATAATAAAGCTTAGGCGGTTATTTTTTCCATGAGTCATTTCCTTGCGTCATTGGTTTGTGACGCTGCCAGGAGATGTTAAAGGGTAAAGCAGTGGTGTCCATACTGCAAGGATAATGTACGCTATTTCAGTGGGTAAATGGGATCTAAAAAGGAATTAACATGCTTTGTTTCCATGAACTGCACCGAATTGCGCGCTTGGTAGTCATGGCTGTGTAGTGAGAATTATGAAAGAGCGTAGCTTCGTATCAGTATTAAATAGATTCTATCAGACTAGTTAAAAGTCCTTCTTAATGGACTGCGCGCCAGAGTGGTTTTCTGGGTCTGTGGACGCCATTATGGTTTCAAACGTGGCGGCAATGAGGTTCTCCTCCATGATCGCGCTGTCGTAGCCCTGCAACTCCTCCTCTTCGCTGACGCGTAGGCGCAGGAAGGGCACGAGATTCATGAGCATCAAAACGCACACCGTCATCACAAACGACCACGCGGCGACAGATATGCATCCGGCAAGATTATATCCGAGCTGCACCCAGTGGCCGTTAATCCAGCCTCCCTTTATCACGGTGGCGCCATCTAGCGCAGCGACCCAGTCTGCGGCAAACAGGGACGTGCAAATGCCGCCCACAATGCCGCCCAGGCCGTGGAGATTGAAGACCTCGAGGCCCTCGTCGATTCCAATTAGGCGCGTGAGGCCGTCCGTCAGTTGGCATACCGCACCGGTGACGATGCCTGTCACTATGGCAAAGTGGAAGGGCACGAATCCCGCGGCGGGAGTGATGCCAACAAGGCCCGCAATTGCGCCCTCGCACGCGGCTACGACCGACCATCTGCGGCCGTTACGGAGGTAATGGAGGCCCGAAAACGTGAGGAGTGCTGCTGGCGCCGCGAGCGCCGTGTTTGCGAACGCGTAGGATGCTCGCACAGTGTCGCCGAGCGAGGTTCCTGAATTGAAAAAGAGCCACCCAAAGCAGATCAGCACGGTGCCAATAACCACAAGAATTGGGTTGTGCGGTTTGCTGCGGATAATGCTACGGCGCAACTCGCTCTCAGCGTTTGTCGGGTCGCGGCGTTTACCTAGCACAACTGCGTATCCCAACGCGCCAAATCCGCTGGCTATATGCACAGGGGATCCGCCGGCAAAGTCCAGGGTGCCGAGTTTATAGAGCCAGCCGTTCGGGCTCCACGTCCAGTAGGCCGTGAAGTCGTACACGAGTACGCTCCAAATACAGGCGAAGATGGCAAGCGGAATCATGCGCGCGCGCTCGCTTCCGCCGCCGATCATGATGCACACAGTGCATACGCAGAAGTACATCTCGAACACCATGTAGATGGGCTCGTTGATCGCCGGCGTGCCGGGACTCACACTCCCCTCGACGTCCTTGAGACCGCCCATAACGAAATTGCCAATCATGGGCCCGCCCGTCACAGAAGCGACGAGCGAGTAGCCGAACAAGAACCAGATAATGCAGATGAGGCCCCACACAAGGAAGTTTTTGAACAGCAGCGAGATGGCGCCCTGCTTGCGACACAGCCCCGCGTACAGCAGGCCAATGCCCGGGATAATCGGCCACACGCAGCCCGAGGCAACCATGATGAACACGGTGGCGCCCTTATCTGGGTACTGGCTGTTCACATCGGTGAGCATGGGGTTCGGCCCCTTGGGGAACTGGGGGTCGTAGGTCGCCATTGTGTGCGCTCAGCCTGGTCGCGGCAAAGCTCAGTGTATCGCTGCGGATGGAGGTCCCCCGCAGAGGGCGCAATTAATGAAACTCGTGCCTGGCGGCGACGCAGCGCGGGCCCTAGCCCCTGCGACGATCCCCCAACCCCTATCTTCGTGCAAAGCCCACTATCTTGGGCGCGCATGCAGCAGGGGCACAGGGTTTGCTATGGCTAATCGAATTCCGCGGGCAATCAGTCCGGCTAGCGCTTGCGGGCGGTGCGTGGTCCCGCTGATAAAGCTTCCGGCCGCGGGCGGCGGCGGCTGCGTCATAGCCGATATAAATACAAAATTGCACCGCAGGGTCGCAGGTAGAGGCCACGCACTCCTGCACATTAACATAAGAACAGAATGCCTGGTTCGCTCATAGGCGTTGCCGCGCAGCTGCCGCCGCTCGCACTCGTAGCGGCAATTGCAGTTCTGGCCGTCGTGGCCGCGGTTGTTGTGCGCCAGCGGCTCGTGCGCGAGCCAAAGTGCCCCTTTGTCGTCGAGCCAAAGCCCGTGTCGTGGGACTGGCGCAAAAACCCCACTTTCCGCTACCGGCCCTTCAAGCCCGTGTACCACATGGTGATGAACATCTCGAAGACAAACGAGGCGGACTGGCTGCGCATTGAGGACACGTACGAGCGCGTGACGGAGGCGCACAAACGCATTATTTCGATGTACCCGGCGCACACATGCAAGGTGGAGTCGACGCCCGAGACGCTGCATGCCGTGCAGGAGCTTTACAACACGGTGTTTGGCGTGCTTGTGCAGCAGTACCCGAATCTGTTTGTGGCGCGCGGGGCCGAGATTCTGAACGTGATCCGGGGCACTCGGCTTCCGCGATTTGCTGCGGCCAGCAAGCTCGGCGCCGCGCAGCTGCTGCAGATTCTGTGCGAAAACACCGAGGAGGACTTCCAGCTGCTGCAGTTCTCGCCCGAGGAGGACGAGTTTGTGCTGCGCGGCGTGGGCGGCCTCACTTCGGACGGCTTTGACTGGAGCTCGAAGGTCGGTTTGAAGCTCACCGACGTGCACGGGCCCGTGCCGTACTACAAGGAGAAGCTGAAGATGTCGATGAACCGGTTTTTCAAGAAGATCGAGCCGGGCAAGTTTGTTGAGCGGTTTACATGGGGCGTGCACATCGGCTCGCCGGACCAGATCTTCCACCCGAGCTGGAAAACCGGGTACGTGCAGGACGGGCCGCTGGACTTCGAGCACGACCTGTATCTGCGCGTCGAGCGCCAAGTTCCTACAAAGCTGCCCGAGTCCGGGTACCTTATTCTGAGCCAGCACACGCATTTCTACCCTCTGCCGGCGGTGAAGGCCGAGGGCCTGGGCCCGGCGCTCGCTGATAGCATTGACGCTTGGCCGGAGGAGTTTGCCAAGTACAAGGGCCGGCCGGACTGGGGCGAGGAGGTCACTGCGTGGCTCCGCGACGAATGAACCGCTCTGCCCAGCATATGTAATTACGAGCATGGAGCGTATGTACAAGCTAAAATGTATCATGAACTACCAAACCGGCTTCAATGTGTTACGCGAAGCAGTCTAGTAGGTGTAAACTAGCGTTGCGTTTACTTAGTTCGGGGGGTTCATTTTTCCAGTAGTTGTGGCATGCGCGCTCTTCACTAAACTAGTACACTAGCTGTACGTTCGTAAATCGCACGCTCGCGCAAGTGTATTAGTTGCATATGAGTTCGTGAATTGGGGAGTTGAATTGCACGCTAAATTAGTTGTATGTCAAGGCGTACGTTGATCTAGTTGTGTTAAACCAGTTGCACGTTAGTTGTACGTTAATCTTGCCGCTTCATGAACGTCGCGCTCGTTAGCGTCGGTTTAAGGCGTTCGATGACTAACTGCCGCGGCACGACGCTGAGCCGGCAATCACGCAATACCTAAACCCGCTGCCGTGGTAACCTGCTCAATTGCGTATAAATATGTAGTGCTCCTCGCCTCAGGAGGGCTATCTAATTCTATTCTGTCTACTCTCGACCGCGGCCTATATTGCCAATGGCGCCGCGGACGGGCTCACGCTCAGATCCGTGAAGTTCGTGTCTCCGAGAAAATCCCAGATGCTCTCCATGTCCTCCATCGTGTTGAAGTTGCATTCGAGCGACGGGGCCTCGGGCTCGTGCGGCGGCTCCTGCTCGGGCTCCGATTCCAGCTCGGGCTCCGCATCAACAGGGTTCGGCTCCAGCACCCACTGCGGTTTCCCGGGCGACAGCGGCGGGCTGAATCCAACGAGCCGCCGCGACTTGAAGGGCTGGTCGGTGGGAATCTCGTGCACAATCGGGATGTCCTCGCCGTCGCTGCGCTGGTCGGACGCTCCGAGGATTGTTGTCGGGGTTACCGACGTCGGCGACACCGATTGAGCCTGCTTTGATGGGTATGCGGCCGGTGTTTCCGCGCCCAAGCTCGCGTTCGAGGCGGCATATGCGTACGGCCGCGCGCGCAGGTGCGGCTCCTTGCTCGCCTTGTACTCCTGCTGCAGGCGCTCGAGCGCGACGATGTGCGACGTGGCCGAGCCGCCGCTGATGACCTGGTCGCAGATCGCGTCGAGCAGGTCGCAGTACGGGTCGTAGCGGCCCGGCTGGCTGCTGCGCATGACCTCGACGGCCTTGCGGATGACGCGGATTGTGTTCTTCTGGCGCTCCTTTGTCGGGTGCAGCGCGCCTATCAGCAGTGTCTTCGCCAGGAAGACGCCCGAGTACAGCAGCCGCATGATCCACTGGATAGGTGCGTACCGCAGGTTCACCGGGTTCGACGGGTCCTCGATGTGCTCGACCATGAACCGCGCCGACTCGCTGGCCAGGTCCACGAACTTGCGCGACTCCTCGAGCCCGATCAGGTTCTCGTAGTCTGGCGAGTGCGCCGGCGCGCCGCGGTTGAACTTCTGGTGCTGCCGCTCCTGCCAGGGAATGATGGCCAGCGAGAACGTGTGCAGCGGGATGTGGTGGAACTCGCACATCATGACGCGGTCGCGAAACGTCTCGCACTTCGTGTACTGCGGGTAGTCGATGCGCCACTGATCGAGCTGCGCCAGCAGCATGTGGAACAGCGACAGGTACTGGCCCGAGCTGATGATTTCGCGCGTCGGCCGCGTCGACGACCCGTACAGCATGCGGTTCGACAGGTGCATGATCTTCACGATATCGAGCCGCGCGCGGTCGGCAATGCTTGCCGCCACGGGCATCGGCGTGTCGACCTCGAACAGCTGGCCCACCATGGGCTGGCAGCCGAGGCGGCACGCCAGCAGATGGTCGCTGAGGTGCAGCGTGATGAACGCCTGGATGTCGGTCTCGAGCAGGCCCACGTAGCGCGCGAGCCGCACCGCCTGGCCCAGCAGCGGCCAGCAGATGCGCGTGTAGCGCTTGATGGCGTCGATTCCCGACGCGTGCTTGTCGACGTCGAGAAACATTGCGCCGGGCAGCCACTCGCACAGCAGCAGCACCGCGTAGATCAGCGACTGCACCTCGTTGTCGGGGCACTCCCACATGAGCCCGCTCACGACCTGCTTGCAGTACGCCCACAGGCGGCGGTGCTGCTCGCTGTATGTTTCCTGCAGCCGCGACTTTGCCGCGATTGTGCAGATGACGACGAGCATGGCCGGCTCCTTGACGAGCCGCCGGATGTCGTGGTACGCGCGCGGAATGAACGGGTAGAAAAACGGGTCCATGTGCGAGAAGAAGAACGAGACGAGCTCGGGAATGTCCTCGGCGTCGATGATCCCGTCCTTCACGATCTGCGCCGCCTTGAGGTACGCGTGCGGGCTCTCGCCCGCGCCTGCCGCCCGCGCCGCGCCGGGCGCGCTCGCATGGCTCTGGCCCGAGGGCGGGCGCTCGAGCGCAGGCTTCTTCTCGAAGTAGCCCGAGCTCAGCGCGCTGGAGAACGACGCCGGCGCAGATGACGCCATGAGCCCGAACCCCACAGGCACGTCCGGCGCGGCGCGTTCAGGAAACAGCGCGCGCGGCGCGGCCGCGGGCGACGTCATGTCCGCGTCGGGCATCGACATCGACGCCGAGCGTGACGTCTTCTGCGCCGCGTTCTGCGCCGCGCTTAACCACGCCGGCGGCATGTTTGCCGCGGCGGCGCCGGGCCAGTCGCTGCTCAGCGTGTCGAGGCTCTGAGACGAGCGCGACTTCAGCAGCTCCTGCAGGCGGCGGCGCTCCTTGCCGGCAAGCACATTTGTGAATCCGCCGCGGCGCTCGATCGTGGGAATCTCGCACACGGCGCCCTCCTCCTTGCAGCGCTTGCAGACGGCGGCGGCCGTTGAGTCCGAGGTGTCGAGCTCGCACTTTGCTTTACGTCGCCGGCAGTTCAGACACGCTTTGTGCGCGCGTTTACGCTGTTGCTGGTGCTGGTGCTGTTGTGGTGGCTGTTGTGGTGGGTTTTGTGCTTGTTGTGCTTGTTGTTGTGCTTGTTGTTGTGCTTGTTGTGGCGCAGGTGGTGGCGGATCGTGGTGCGGCGCCGCGTTCGCGATGGGCACCGGCGCCGTCATTGCGTTTTCCGGCTGGCGATGCGCGCAGGGGCCGGAAAATGGGTGCTAAGGGACTCGCCTGGGTGCACGCTGCGCAGAGCTGGCTTCAAACGGCGCAGAACCACTTTCGGACGGCAGCAGGCGGCGTAGCGGCCCGCGAGGTTTTTTTCTGGTTGAGTTATTGGCGCGCGGCCGCCATGGCTGTGACACATAGCGCCTGCAGGGCTGTAGGTCAAGGGTGCGCTGAGTCAGGGGGAGATAACGAGATAAGCTGGCGCGGCGCGCGTCGTGGGGAGACGTAGTGCGCATTCGGGTGGCGCCGGCGCGCAGCGTGGGCCCGGGCTTTTGCGTGCGCCCGTGGCGCCCTGACCTCGCCGATCCGCCGCGCGGAACTGGCGGGCCGGGAGCCTTGCGCTGCTGCACGCCTGATCAGCCGTTATCTCACCGCCTGGGCAGATAAGGTCGTGGGTGCGCGCCCTAGCCCTGATCCCAGTTAGTGGCGCGGAATTCGACCGTTATCGCTGGCGCCATTTGGCGGCGCCCCGGTTCGCTGAGATTGCGATTGCCCTTGCAGACCGATCTGCGTACATGCATTCAGGCGTATAAAGCTGCGACGCGCACGACCATCACAACCGTCGCGATTTCGGACCCCGCTTACGAGCCGCCCCGCGTTACCCCTCACTAACCGTGCACCGCACCACTAACCGTGCACCGCACCAGAACCGCGCACCACTAAGTGCGCGAGCCACCTAACCGAGCTACCCTCACCACCCCCACATCGTGCGAGTCTTCTTGCACCGTCAGCATGATCAGTACAAGCAAGGGCACGAAAGAAATGCACAGCCTGAAGGAGTCCCCGTCGCGGGACGACAGCACGGGCATGCGCAACAGCACCACGACGCGCGACGAGTTCGACTCCCAGCTCGAGGCGTTTGGGTACAACGCGGAGCTCAAGCGCGAGTTCACGCTTTTCTCCGCGTTCTCGTTCGCCGTCTCCATTTCGGGCGTGTTTGCGACCATCGGCACCACCTACATCTACCCGCTCGAGGCCGGCGGCGCCGCCAGCGTTGTTTGGGCCTGGCTCATCTCGGGGTTCGGGTGCATGTGCCTGGCCGTGTCGATCGCCGAGATTGTTAGCGCGTACCCGACCTCGGGCGGCATGTACTACTCGTGCAGCCGAGTCTTCCCGCGGCGCTGGGCGCCGGCGATCTGCTGGATCGACGGCTGGCTGAATCTGTTTGGCCAGATCGCCGGCGTCGCCTCCACGGACTACGGCGCCGCGCAGATGCTGCTTGCCGCCGCGTCTATGGGCAGCGACTTCAGTTACACGCCGACGAACAACCAGACCGTGGGCGTGATGGCGGCCATTCTTGTGTTCCACGGCTTTGTGAACACGCTGCCCACGAAGTGGATGGAGCGCATCTCGAACTTCTATGTTGTGTTCCACTTCGGGTGCCTTATTTCCGGCGCCATCGCGCTGCTTGCCAAGACGCACCCGAAGCACGACGCAAGCTACGTGTTCACGCACGTCGAGAGCAGCAGCGGGTGGTCGCCGCTCGGCTTCTCGTTCCTGTTCGGGTTTCTGTCTGTGAGCTGGACCATGACCGACTACGACGCCACGGCGCACATTTCCGAGGAGATGAAGAACCCGGGCCGCACCGCGCCGCTCGCCATCACGCTGGCCATGACCATGACGTACGTGTTGGGATTCCTGTACAACATTGTGCTTGCGTTCTGCATGGGCGACCCGGCCAGCATTCTCAGCCAGTCGCAGCCCGTGGCGATGATCTACTACAACGCGCTCGGCAAGGGCGGCGGCATCTTCTTCACGGTGGCCATGTTCATTGTGTCGAACTTCGTCGCGATCACAGCCATCCAGTCCGGCGCGCGCACGCTGTGGGCGCAGTCGCGCGACAACATGGTCCCCTACTTCTCGAAGTACCTTGTGAAGGTGAACAAGCTCACGGGCACGCCGATTCTGTCGGTGTGGGTGCTGACGATTCTGTGCATTCTGATCAACCTCATTGCCCTCGGCAGCGACACGGCCATTGAGGCCATCTTCAACTCGTGCGCCATAGCCATGGACTGGAGCTACGTCATCCCGATCATCGGCAAGATGTTCTTCAAGGAGTACACTCCCGGCTCGTTCTCGCTCGGCAAGTTCGGCTTTGCGATCAACGTGTGGGCAACGCTGTGGACGACGTTTGTGACGGTGATTTTCGTGATGCCGACGGCAATGCCGGTCACGGCGCCGAACATGAACTACGCGGTCGTCTTCTTCGTGGCCGTGATCCTGTTTGCCACCGTCGCGTGGTACCTGGGCAGCTGGAAGTACTACCAGGGCCCGATGCGGTCGGCGCCGGCGCTGGAGATCATTGACGGCGTGCATTCCCGCGACGGCGAGGACTCACGCAAACTGTACAACGAAGAGAAGGCGATTGAGTGAATTAGACATAATTTATTGCGTAACGGCCACGCGTTCAACCCGGAAACGGACAACCACAAGAACGCGTAGGCCGCATTCCGAATATAGAGTGAGTCTCAGTAGACGAATAACTTATTTATGGCGACTTGTTGTGTGGTCCGCGCGCGTGCTAATGGGAGACTTTGCAAGGTACGGGGTGTAGGGTAAGCCGATTGCGTGATCCCGCATGCCTGGGTGGGACCGGTGCGCACGGCGCGAGTCGAAATAAAGCACGGACAATTCGCGCCGTACACCGCGTGCGTCCATTTGGATGCTCCTGTGCCACGTAGGTAGTCACGATGCGGTGCGAGGGACGGCAATAAGCAAGGCGCGGCACTACGCGAGGCTTCGCCTTCCGGCCTTGGCAGTAGGTTGATGACGAGTCACATACTAAAATACCGGAACGAGCAGCTCCACCTGAACTCGTTTTTTTCGGCTGTGTCTTTTTCAGTGCTGTGCCGCGTTCAGTGCTGTGCCTCGTTCTGAATGGACGGCACAGCACGCAAGGCGCAAGGCCCAGCATCCTCAGCTTGGCGCGGCTTTCGGACAGCTTCCGTATTGAATTGCCGGTACGGGCCCAGCTTGTGCTGTGCACTTTTGGGAGCTGTGGTTCGGGGCCGCGTGGCCTGGTGCTGCGTAGCTCGGTCTGTGCCTAAAGCTGTGCCTTTCGGTGGAGATGTTATATTACATGGCAGCCCTGCCTTGGCGCTTTGGTACATTTAAGAGGTTCGAGACAGGTTACGTTAATTCGTACGCTAGCTCTGAACTATGTAAGATCGGAAGTGTCCGTTGGCTGGCTCGCTTACGGCTTGTTTGTTGGCTCGCTTACGGCGTATTTGTTGGCCCGCTCACGGCGTATTTGTTGGCTCGTTTACGGCGTGTTTGTTGGCCCGCTCACGGCGTGTTCGTTGGCTCGCTCACGGCGTGCTTGTTGGCTCGATCACGGCGTGTTGGCCCCTTAGAGGCGGTTCGGGCGCAGCTTCCAGCCGTCGGCCTCGGCCATGAGCTCGGCGGCGCGCTCGCCAATCGCCAGCACGGTGACCATCGGGTTCAGCGAGACCATTTCGGGGAACACGCTGGCGTCGGCAATGCGCAGGTTCGAGAAGCCGCGGACCTTGAGCTGCGAGTCGACGACGGCCATGGGGTCCTTCGCGACGTCGCCCATCTTCGCGGTGCCGGCCGGGTGGTAGACGGTGTTTGCGGCGCGGCGCGCGAACTCGGAGATGTCCTTGTCGGACTGGACGTGCGGGCCCGGCGCAACCTCGCGCTTGAGCCAGTCCTTGAACGGGCTCTCCTCGGCGATCTTGCGCGCTGCCTTGATGCCGTAGACAACGGTGGCCTCGTCGTAGCCCTCGGGGTCCGTGAAGTAGCGGAAGTCGAGCGCGGGCTTAACGGCCGGGTCGCTGGACACAAGGTAGAGGCGGCCGCGCGAGCGCGGGCGCGGGATGTTCGGCGTCATGCAGAACGCGAAGCCGTCCTCGATGATCGGGTAGCCGAGGCGCTCGGTGTTGAGGTGGAACGGGACCTGGTAGCAGTGCATCATGAGGTCCGTGACGTCGCCGTCGTCGCCGTGCGCGTTCGGCGCCTCGCGGCGCAGGAACAGCGCCGCGTCGGAGTCCATCGTGGTCTGGTTCGGCGGCACGGGCTCGTTCAGCTCCCACATGATGATCGACTCCGGGTGGTCGAGCAGGTTCTCGCCGACGCCGGGCATGTCGCGCACAACCGGCACGCCGACCTCCTCGAGCTGCGCGCGCGGGCCGAGGCCCGAGAGCAGCATGAGGCGCGGCGTGTCGACGGCGCCGGCGCAGAGCACGACCTCCTTGCGCGGCTTGACCACGAGCTTCTCGCCGGACTTGAGCGTCACGTTCACGCCGCTCACCTTGTCGCCGTCGACAACAAGCTTGCTAACATGCGCCTGCGTCACGATCGTGAGGTTCGGGCGCTTGAGCTCGCCGCGCAGAATCGGGTGGATGTACGCGACCGAGGCGGAGCTGCGCATGCCGTCGTCCGGGTTGTACGACACGGACAAGAAGCCGGCGCACGCGCGCAGGTCGCCCTTCGACGCGATCTCCGCGTTGTAGTCCGGGAAGATGGGGATCCCCATGGCCGAGGAGCACGAGTCGACCCAGTCGCGGCACAGGCGGTTGCGGTGCCGCGGGTGGACGGGCTGGATGGTGTTGCGCAGGTTGTCGCAGAGGCGCATCATGAGCGGGAAGTCCCAGCCGTCGACGCCGGCCTTCTTCCAGCGCGTCATGTCGTGCTTCATGGGCCGGAACGAGATGAGCGTGTTGTGCGACGAGCAGCCGCCGAGCACCTTTGCGCGCGAGTGCCGGATGTGGCTGTTGCCCATGGGCTGCTCGACGGTCGGGTAGTCGTAGTCGAGCTCGCCGCCGAGCAGGCCGAGCCACTCGCGGAGCTTGAGGACCTGGTGGTTGTCGAAGTCGGACGGGCCGGCCTCGAGCATGAGAATCGAGCAGTTCGGCCGGTACGACGCGAGGCGCTCGGCGATGACGCACCCGGCGGTGCCGCCGCCCACAATCACGTAGTCGAACGCGGCGTCCTGGGGAATCGTGTCGGTGATCGTGTTGCTGTTCATGTTGGTCGTGCGCGGGCTCCGGATCTCAATATATAGCTGATCCGCGATAGGCGATAAGAGGTGCGGTGCATGAAACGAGCGACGCGGGCTTTTTTCACTTACGTCAGCGGCCTCGCCGTTACCCCGGACGCGGTTATCACAACCCTTGGGCACTGGCCCTGGGCACCTGCTCCCAGGGCCGGCGCTGCAGCCTATCGATGAGTCACGGGGCCCTGGATGGCCGCGCTGCGGCGCCGGATCGATTAGAGTCGAAGCGCGATCGACCGCCGTGACAAAGCAGCTCCCAACCCGAAACCCCCCCGCGCGAAGTGCCTTAATTTCGCACCCCGAATTTAGTCGCAATGACGTTCAGCGCGCAGATCCACACGTTCTACGACGGCCGTCCGCAGCCCGCGCAAGGCGCGCACGGCTCGCAGGGCGCGGCATCGTTCCAGAGCATCGACCCGGCCACGGGCGCGCCGCTCGCCACCATCCACGCCACAAGCGACGCCGAGCTCGACGCCGCCGTGCAGTCCGCGCGCAAGGCGTTCCCGAAGTGGGCCAGCACGGCGCCGCCGCAGCGCGCGAAAATCCTGCTGCGCGCCGCGGCGCTGCTGCGCGAGCGCAACGACGAGCTCGCGCTCATCGAGACAAAGGACACGGGCAAGGCGCTCTGCGAAACCGCCGTTGTCGACATCGCCACGGGCGCCGACGTGCTCGAGTACTACGCGCACATGGTCGCCGGCGGGCTGCCGGGCCGCCGCGTGCAGCTCCGGCCCGACGCGTACGTGCTCACGAGCAAGGAGCCGCTCGGCGTGTGCGCGGGCATTGGCGCCTGGAACTACCCGATCCAGATCGCGCTGTGGAAGTCGGCCGCGTGCCTGGCCGCGGGCAACGCCATGGTCTACAAGCCGAGCGAGGTCACGCCGCTGCATGCGCAGAAGCTCGCCGAGATCTACATCGAGGCCGGCGTGCCTGCGGGCGTGTTCAACGTCGTGTACGGCGCGGGCGCCGTCGGCGCGCAGCTGGTCGCGCACCCGGACGTCGCGAAGGTCAGCTTCACGGGCCAGGTCAGCACGGGCTCCAAGGTCGCGAGCGAGGCCGCGCGCGGCATGAAGGGCATCACCATGGAGCTTGGCGGCAAGAGCCCGCTCGTCGTGCTGCCGGACGCCGACCCCGACGAGGCCGCCGACGTCGCCATGGCGGCAAACTTCTACTCGACGGGCCAGGTCTGCACGAACGGCACGCGCGTGTTTGTGCCGGACACGCTGCTTCCCGCCGTCGAGCAGGCGCTTGTCGAGCGCTGCCGCACACGCATCCGGCTCGGCATGCCCGAGCACGAGCACACGAACTTCGGCCCGGTCGTCAGCGCCGACCAGCAGAAAAAGGTGTCGTCCTACATCGAGCACGGCAAGGCCGAGGACCGCGCGCGCGTGCTCTACGACGGCGCCACTGACGCCCAGAAGACCATGCCGACAAAGGATGGCTTCTGGGTCCCGCCCGTCATCTTCTCGGACTGCACCGACAACATGAAGGTCGTCCGCGAGGAGATCTTCGGCCCGGTCATGTGCGTTCTCCCTTACAAGACGCAGGGCCTCGCGCGCGACGAGTGGATGGCGCAGGTCGTCGCCCGCGCAAACGACACGCAGATGGGCCTTGCCGCGGGCGTCGTGTCGTCGGACGTCGGCTTGGCCCAGGAGGTCGTCCACAAGCTCGAGGCCGGTATCACATGGATCAACACGTGGGGCGAGTCCCCGGCAGAGATGCCCGTTGGCGGCTGGAGACTCAGCGGTTTCGGCGTTGAGAACGGCGAGGAGGGCATCCAGGCATACCTGCGCATCAAGAGCACGCTCGTGCAGCTCGGCAAGGGCGCGACCGCCGAGACCTTTGCAAAACTTTAACCTCCAAACGACTACTTAATGACGATATGTAAAAGTTCTTAGAGCACAAAAATATGATACTTTGCTTTGCTTTGGCCGTCTTGTACCCGACTGGCCCATCCCCTAGCCTTGGTCTCACACTACGAAGCTTAAATACACTTCACAAGCGCGACTTTTCTCACCGGGCCCCAGCCGCTGATGAGGTGCACCAGACGCGCTTGTTGGCACTAGCGACACAACGGTGCACAATTCAGGACAAAGACTTCACCCAAAACAGAATTGCCTTTGCTCTTGATGATTGGAGTGAGTTTAGGTGCATCACTGGCACCCGTTTGGTGAGAAGCCACACGCGGGTCAACTGCTCTGTGCGAACGCGTTCAATTGAGCATTCCATTTCGTGCGTGCACAGCACAAATAAAAAGTATGCTGGATGAAATCTTGCGCCCGCCATCAATTTGTCTCGCTTTTCAACCCACACGCTCGGTTCTGTATATTCGTGTTTAAAAATAACGCTGTGGTACAAAATTTCGAGTGAAATTCAGTTTAAAGATAGTTTATGCCCTCTCTCATGCCTTCATCGCCCCTCAATCGCGTCAGATCCGGGCCTGATCTGGTAGGGTAAGGGCGTCTGGTGAAAAATGAGCCCAAGACGAGGCCGCTCAAGATGAAACCCTCGTGAGGTCCCTCATTTCACGCAGGACTATTAAAGGCGACCGTCGGTATATA